>JAJHZJ010000097.1:1432071-1875803 GCA_023548195.1 Bettongia penicillata ogilbyi | reverse complement strand
TATCTCCAAGGCTTATCAAAGCCATGTTTGATGAGTTAAGTAAATGCTTTAGAGAGAGACATTGTGAATAAAAGCTTCTCCACATCCAAACACCAGGAGCAGGACCAACCTCTTATGTGAGAGAAGTTGGTCAATGGAGGAAATTTCCCATCTCTATCCTGCTTCCCTCCCCTCCCTCCCTTCCAATCCCCAATCAAAGTCAAGCCTCCCTCTTATGCTGACTGAAGCCTAAATTTCCCTGATTAGAGACCCTCCTTAATTTTAAAGCCTTGCTCATTGTTAAAAAAGCAAATTCTCCAGGGGGGAATACTCTTTTTACATATTAGGTCAGAGGCAGAGGGAGATTAATCAGCAACTTGCCTGAAGTCGCAGAGCTTCTAAGGGTTTCCACTCCAACCTGACTCCAAGCCCAGCCTTCTAGTTACTGAACTTTACTGGAAGCCACAAGGGAAAGAAGCCTGAAGCTATTGAGAAAGCTAAGACATCATTAAAGACCGAGTAAAGCTTAACTCAAAGCTGCCAAGTTGTTAATCCCCAGTCAGTCATCAACCATTTATTAAGTGCCAGGAGCTAATCCATTCCACTTTTACAAACACAAAGAAAGATAGTTCCTGCCCACATAGAGCTGACTTTCTAAAGTGCGGAGACCTTAAAGTGAGGAAGTAGGGATGATGGCTAAATAAACACTTGAGGGGAGGCTGGAAAGGGAGTCTGAGGCAAGAGAACACAAATTGTACATTGAATCCATTTAGACTAGGGAGGGACCCTAAAAGTAAATCTCAGGAAACTTTAGCCTAGAAAGGTGTGACTTACCCCAAATCACATAGACTATAAGTAAAGTCAGTTCTCTTTGTTTTTAAAAGTCATATTGAAGATTTTTATAAATAGCTTTTCCACTCCCCAATCCTCCTTTACAAAGAAGTAGAGCTCATCAAAACAAATGAGTTTCCCACATCTACACTTTTAAGGCTCCCACCTCCCCTCTACCATTGTTGGTCAGTCATATCCGATGATCTATGACACCCCTTTTTTGGGTGGGGCGAGGGAAGGGGTTTCTTGGCAGTGATAGTGGAGTGGTTTACCATTTCTTTCTCCAGCTTATTTTCCAGATGAGAAAGTTGAGGCAAACAGGCTTAAGTGACTTGCCCAGGGTCACACAGTTAGAGCATATCTGAGGCTGGATTTGAACTCAAGAATTTGGATATTCCTGATTCTAGGCCCAGCACTCTATCTACTGTACCACCTAGTGCCCTTAACCTGAGAAGGGGGAATATTTCACCTCTAGCCTTCCAATGTCTTGATTGGATGTCTGCATTAGATGTCTTTCCATGCTTTCCTTTACGTTATGGCAGTTAGAATTCAAAGTGCTTTTTCCTGGTTCTACTTTATCCTGCATCAGTTCATTATCCGTCTCCCCAAGTTTCTCTGAATTTTTCATATTGATTATGTTTTTAATGGTGCAATCGTATTCACATACCACTTCCTAATTGACTGGGGATTTACTGCATTCTCTTCCCCACCATTCTTCTTTCAGTTCTGGTTCCATCTCAAAGCTCTGCCAAGTGGTGAGCACCAAGGAATTGGCTCAAAGGATGCTTGCTATTTGTTGAGTGATCAGAACCTGAGAAATATGTGTACTGTCCTACTTCCAGTGCCTCTAAAGAGGAATGAAAAGGGAGTAGAATGAAGGAAAAAATGAAGAAGGAAGGGATAGAAAAGAGAGGAGAAAAAAGAGAGAGAAAGAGGAGGTCAGGAAAAATTACCTAGACAGCTAAATAGACCAATGGATAGAGCGCTGGACTTGGACTCAGGAAGACCTGAGTTCAAATCTAGAATCAGATACTTCCTAGCAGTGTGCCTCTGGCC
This sequence comes from Bettongia penicillata ogilbyi, assembly GCA_023548195.1. Lineage (NCBI taxonomy): Eukaryota > Metazoa > Chordata > Mammalia > Diprotodontia > Potoroidae > Bettongia > Bettongia penicillata. The sequence goes on along the minus strand of JAJHZJ010000097.1, from coordinate 1,873,937 downwards.
AAGTCATTTAACTTCTGCTTGCCTCAGTTTCCTCTTCCATAAAATGGGGCTAACAATTGTACCTACCTCCCAAGGTTGTTGTGAGGATAAAGCAAGATAATATTTGTAAATTATGTTGCAAACCTTAACAGGCTATATAAATGCTAATTATTAATAATAGCTAACAAAAGAACAGATGAGGAAACTGAGACAAGTTAAATGATGTCAAGAGTTATGCAACTATCAAGTGTCTGTAGCAGGAAGTCAGTCTAGGTTTTCCTATCCATATCTACGACTTTGTGGAGGAAGAGGACATTTTTGCTAAGGTTCTCTGACAGCACATAGATTTCAAAATTTTAGTTTGGTCTCTGGGAAGCAATCAACTTCTTACTTTAGACACTTGGATTCCTTGACTCCATTTTTCCACTTTGTCTTATGGGGTTCCCAGTCTTGGGCTATGCTAGGTGAGGCATTTCCATGCTAAATTGCTCTCCTGGCAGAAATGATGGAAGAGAAAATAACAGAGCTGCATTCTAGCAGAGGTTTACTGGAGTCAGCTGGTACCAACTCTAGAGATGCTTGTTAAATTCCAAGGATTTACACCTTGGAAATTGGCAAACACTGCTAATCAGGGTTTGACTTATTGTTTTGTTGACTGTCTAGGTTAAAAATCATCCTTTTCTATTATACTATGTTATGGACGTGCTTGTTTTATTTCATATATTAAAAATGTGAAAAAAAAAAAGCAAGTGATGGATAATGTACATTAAATGTAAAAGTCTGTCCAGGGTGCATTTTCTTTTTTTGTATTTTTGGAGAGCCAGTTATTAACATTTACCCGCATACCCTGACTCCTTATGATCCTAGTGCAGAAGCCACAGTTCTAGGGTGCTGCTAGAACTACTTTGGTGCTTAGGCGAAGTAGATCAGGGGTGGGAACCTGCAGCCTCTGGGTCCTTAAGGGCAGCCTTTAGACTGTCCAAATTTTACCTTTAGGCCACAGCATAGCTTCCCTACTCCTGGGTAGATCTTTCCTCCCTGTGATGTGCAGTGTTGGGAAGGACCCCAGCAGCTGCTTCTCTCTCTCTCTCTCTCTCTCTCTCTCTCTCTCTCTCTCTCTCTCTCTCTCTCTCTCTCTCTCTCTCTCTCTCTCTCTCTCTCTCTCTCTCTCTCTCCCCCCCTCCTTGGTCTGCCACAGTGACTAGACTTAGAAGCTTTGATTCTTTATGTCTCTTAATAAATCCATTCCTTTCCACCATCAAACTCAATTCTCAGCTTGATGAAGCCTCTTCTTGATGAAGCTCTTTCTAGCTGCCACCCCCACCCTTTATTCCATAGGCTCATAGGATTTACAGCGTGGAAGGCTAACAACGCTGTGAGGCCTGTCGGCCAAGTATTTTTATTCCTATTTATTGAGATCATCTCAACCAACCCCCTCATTTCCTGGATTCCCTGATCCCAGCTGGCCCAGAGAAAAGGAGGAGGCCTCTTTCCTCTGCATTCCCTGATCTCTGAAACTAGTGTATATATAACTCCTCTTAGCGTTTCATTTAAAGTTTACTACAGAATGGGATAAAAATATTAAAATAAAAAAAGAGGGGGATAGGGTGAAACATTATATAGTGAGTGGAAGCATTTAGGATTTGGAGTCTGATAACCTGGACTTGAATTCTGCCTCAGTTTCCTCATGTAAAATTAAGAGGTCATATTAGCTCAAGGGTTCTTAAACTTGATGAGAAAACAATTACATCTTTATTTTCACTAACTTCTACCGAAAATTCATCGTTTCCTTCAATCATTTGAAAACATTGCTTTGAGAAGAGTCCCTATGCTTCACCCATCTGTCAGAGGGGTTCATGACATGAACGAAGTAAAGAACCTCTGGGTTAGGTACAGATGATACGTTGATAATTGTTTTGACAAGTAGCTCTCTGAAAAAAAATGTATCCAAGATAATTTTAAAAATTTATTCTGCATTAACATTTCCCCCATCTCTTTCTTAGTATAGATAGTCAACAAAACTGTAAATCCTGAACTGCTTTGTTCAGTTTGCCAATTTCCGAGGTGTGAATACTCTCCCTAAAAATTTAACCATCAGCTCTATAGCTGTCTCCAACACACCCCTGGTAAGTAGAAGATCATAAAAATAATGCATTAAAGGTGGAGGTATTAAACATTCTGCCTACTGACTGCTGGCATCATTTTAGGGTAGCCTGAAGTAGATTAAAATATGATTGGGAAATATTTAACAAAATAAACAAAAATACAGCAAAACATTGATAACATTACATTTTAAGACTAAGTCAACATGAGACCCTTTGGGATCCTTATGTATGGATTAATGCCTTCACCCCTCTTGGGTTGGAGTTTAACACTGCTGCCCTAAGGGATCTTAGAATCCCATCTCTCAGGTTTCTCCCCTACTCAATCAACACACAGTGTCACAGTGGGTTTATCAGTTTATTCTGAGCTTAAATGCAAATAAATATATTGAGAACTAGATCTTATATTAATTACTTCCCTCTGCCTTGTTTTATTCCTCACCCTTTCAAGACTTGTCTCCACTCACACCCATTCATGGCTCATAGGATCATAATGGATTTAGAATCTTTAAAAGACCTCAGAGGCCAAGGAGTCCAACCCCCCCTCATTTTTCAGTTGAGGAAACCAAGGCACAGAGAAGTTAGATGACTTGCCTAAGACTCAGATCTTCTTGGCTTTCAAGACCTGTACCCTATCAATTACACTACATGGCCTCTTCTAGCTCTCAGGCTGGGTGGCCCTGGAATTTGTCTCTGGTCTCCCAGGAACAAAAGTCAAATCCCAAATTTCCCTCTTTTTTTCCCCATACAGCTTTCAAATAGATGTAAGGGCAAGACAATAGGCCAGACCAGCTGTACAAATGGAGGGTGGAGAAGAGGGTAATCTTAGTTTATCCCTGCCACTTCCCAGTTTATGACAATGAAAGTAATCTTTCTATATGTTTTCCTAAATTAGCCTATCTAAATATTTCCCCTCTAACAAAAAGCACATAAATATTTCTGGGGCACATCGACTATCTAGCTTTGTGACAATCCCTAGGACTCAGTTTCCACATCTATAGAATTCAGAGCTTGGACTCAATAATTTCTAAGGTCTTCTAGTGTGTGTGTATACATACACACGCACAATCACATTTCATGTGTATGTTTGTATAAAGGAGGAGAAAGAGGGGACATGTCTGTAGCAGAGGAAAAAGAGATCACTTTCAGAAGGAGTGCTGTGGAGGCATCAGGGAATGATCAGGGTAAAATTTTCTTAATTACATGTTTTAAAAAACCTTTTGCTTTTTTCTTTAACATTTGTCGTTCAAAATTTTGAATTCCAAATTCTTTCTCCTCCTCCTTCGAGCGTCAAACAATTTGATATTGATTATACATATGAAGTCATGCAAAACATTTCTGTGTTAGCTATGTTAAAAAAGAAAAGACAGAGAAAAAAACAAAAAAGAAAGTAAAAAAAGGATGCTTTGATATGCATTCAGACTTCATCAGTTCTTTCTCTGCAGGTGGCTAGCATTTTTCATCACAAGTCCTTCAGAATTATCTTGGATCATTCATTGCATTGCTGAGAATAGCAGTCATTCACAGGTGATCATCGAATAATGTTGCTGTTACTGTGTATAAAGTTCTCCTAGTTCTGGTCACTTCCCTTTGCGTCAGTTCATGTAAGTCTTTCCAGGTTTTTCTGAAAGCATTCAGCTCATCATTTCATATAGCGCAATATTATTTCATCACAATCATATATCATAACTTGTTTAGTCATTTTCAAGGTAAGTTTTGAAAAAAAATCTTCCATGTCAAAGGAAAAGAAAGATGGAAATTAAAAGTTTTCATTTTTGCTCATGGTCCCAATGGATGTACCCAAGTCTGGTGTCACCAGTCTGAAGGAAAATATGTTTTTCCTATTTCCAATACCTCTTTCTCCTTCTGAAATGCCATGATTGATACATTTTAATTTAATTCAACAAAAGTTTGTTTACTGGGTGCTTTGCACAATGGACAAAGTTTTGATAAAAACTAGTGGTGTCTGGCCTTATAGTTTGGAATAGGGACATATGGTACATGCACAAATAATTATTGGGGAAAAAACCCAACAACTTTGGAAGGGGCTGGAGAAAACAAGTTTCTTTGGGTTTCTGGCCAGAAGCAGCATGTCCCTGAGGTTCCCTGAGGCTTCAGAGAATGCTTGGCTGGGCTCTGGAGGGGGAGTGTTGGCCCTAGCTTCTGCTTGTCTTCTTCCAGACCCATGCCCCCTTTGGCACTGGGCCTGGTCCTTTTGTTTATTTGACTCATGGAAGAAAAAAATAATAAGAGGGGAGGGGAGAAGAAAGGGAGTACATGTGTGGTGGGGAGTGAGGGGAGGCATGCAGCTGTTCCCTGCTCTGGGACACTTGGAAATTCAAGCAGACATAAGGAGTCATCGAGAGCATGGAGGGACTCCAGATCTCCATCCAAAGAGACTTTAGGGGCCATTTCCGGTCCCCAACACAGCCTCTCATCATGCCTGTGTTTTAGGGGTTTAGTCATCACTAAAGGTTGTTTGGACATCTGCAATTTGGATTCCTGCCTAGCCAAGAGGCTAACGGGCCAGAGAGGAGAGCTAGAGCCTCCCTCCTCCCTCTGTCCTAGCTGAGGGGAGCAGGTCCCTAGGGCTGAGGCCCACAGCAGCTGCTCCTGGCTGGCCAAGTGAGGGAGGAGAGGGATGGAAGACCACGGCACACTTGCCTCAAGCTTTTGGATTAAGGAGAGAAGCAGCTGGTTGGTTGAGAGTAAGCCTGAAGCTACATTCCTGAATTGCAGAAATGTCTGCCTCCATCATAATCGGGTGGAGGGGGTTGGTGGGGAGTGGAAAATATCCTTCCTCAGTGCTAAGGCTGGCTTTCCTTCCTCTATTTTTTCCACTGAAGCCCTGGAGTTTTGAGTTCTGGCTGCTAGCTGTTTGGCCTTCAGCAAATCAATCCTTAGTTTTCCAACCACAAAATGGAGATCACTGAGTCATGGAACCTCAGAGTTGGAAAAGACCTCAGTGCAGTGGATAGACACCTGAGTTCAAATGTGGCTTGGAACACTTCCTAGTTAATGACCTTGGGCAAGTCACTTAACCTTTCTCTTTTCCAGTTGCCCCTTCACTACTTCAACCCATACCTAGAGAGTGTTCTTTAGAACATCAGTTAGTGGTTATCTAGGCTTGGCTAAAAAAAATCTATTTTTTTATTTATAATACATATTTGTAATATTTTATAATATATAATTTTTATAACATATAACTGATAAGGTTGTCCTGAGATCCTGGTTGCAAAGACTTTTGTCATCTTAAAGTTATTAGTTCTAATAATATTAATAAAGAAGGTTTATAAAATGGTGTATGGATCACCCTCAAACCCAGACTACTTCACAACTCTGTAAGGCTGAACAGAGCTTTCCCTTCCCAAGGCCTATGATGTCTGAGGTGTTTTGTTTCTTTTACTCTAAAGTAGGGAGAGAGAATGGGGAGAGAATGGGAGAGAAAGTACACCACTCAATACCTGGGCTCCTGCCCATAAGGGCATTTCATCAGAGGTAGCCAGGTGTACTGGACTCAGAAAAAAGAGTTTTTAGTTCAAATTCAACCTGAGACACATACTAGTGGTGTGCCTCTGGGCAACATCCCTTATCCTCTCTCAGTCTCAGTTTCCCTTTTTGTTGATTGGTTGGTTAGTTGTGTCCTTTGCTCTGGAAGAGGACCAAAATGACTTCACCATGATAAAGTGAAGTTAAAACTGGGAGCCAGCTGTTTCCGCGTGGTTCTGAATGGGGTGGGTACCTTTCACGTGTTAGGTGAACGGGATAACCACTACACTACAGAAAGCACCTATTTCATAGGGTCGTTGTGAGGTTCAAATGAGAGAGTACATGTAAAGAGTTTTACCAACTTTAAAAATGCCAATTTGCTTGTGGGACTTGCAAGCCCTATTCTATCTGACCCCTGCCTTGGAGGACGAAGTACTTTTGTCAGCCAGAAAACAGAAACAAATTGTAAAGATCATTTCATCCCTTCCCCTGCGTCCAGTGGCATCTGCAATACAATGGCCTTTTCTCCTGTCAAGAATGTTTGAATGTGAGGCCTTCGCCAGGGAGAGGGGAAGAAAGCATTTGTTAAACTCATACTGTGTACTGGGCGCTCACTGCACTAAGTGCTTTACAAATATTATCTCATTTCTGCTTTCAAGGAACTAGAACTAGGTTGGAGATACAAGACACATGCACACAGAAAGCTAGGTAATGTAAAATAAGTAGAGTAGTAACTACTCATTTTTATACAGGGCTTTAAAGTTTGCAAAGCACACTATATATATTATCTCACTTAAGCTTTACAACAACCTAAGGGAGGTACTATTATTCCCCATTTTGCATATGAGAAAACTGAGGTTCAGGGGAATTAAGTAACTTGCCTAAGGCCATGCAGTTTATAAATATCTAAAATGGTATTTGAACCCGGTCTTGGTCTTCGACCTAGCACTTGGTAACATTTATAGTTCAGAGCTATGCAGGTCTTGGAGTTGGAAGACCTGCTTCTCTGCTTTTGTTGAAGTTCAAGGGTGCTGGGGATCCCAAAATACCGACATGCCGGGTCCTGCTTGAATGAATTCAACGCGAGCCTTCTTAAAGCCAAAGAAAAACAAAATTTATTAAAGATTCGCCATATGGATTGATTCTTAAGGAGCCCAAGCATTTGTAACACTTGTATTCACAAGCTGGCCAGATAGAATCTGAGCTGGATTGACTCTGAGCACCTTCTTGGAGGCAAGAGGGAACTTATATACAGAAAGTATGTGGGAAAGATCTAGAGATGGTCTAGTGGTCTGGGAGGAGCCTGGTCTAAGGGGGATCTTGATGGGAGTGGGGTAACTAGTGATGTAATTCAGGGTGGGACACAGCTGGAGGCAATCAGGAGATATCAGACCCTGGAGGGTCTGGTGGGAAGCAGGTGGAGCAATCCGGAGTTACAGACGATGGAAGGCCAGGTTAGGCCAAGGGCAGCATATTGAATATGAAAGGTCAGATCAAGTGGGAAGATTGCAGGAGAATTCTGGGAGAGTCCCAGAGTCTGAACCTCTTCACTCTGACAGGGACTAAGGGTAAGTCACACCACATCCCTGAGCCTTACTTTCCTCATTTGTAAAATTGAGTTAATAATTTTTGTTCTTACTTACTTTCAAGCACAACTAGGTGTCGCAGTGGATACAGCACCAGCCCTGGAAGACTCGAGTTCAAATCCAACCTCAGATGCTTATTAGCTATGCGATCCTGGACATGTTTGCCTCAGTTTCCTCATCTGTAAAATGAGCTGGAGAAGGAAATGGCAAACCACTCCAGTATCTTTGCCAAGAAAACTCCAAATGGGGTCACAAATGGTCAGACATGACTGGAAGTTTTGGACAACAATAACAACTTCCCTTCAAGGGTTTCTGGGGAGGCGAGCAAGTACTGTGTGTGTATGGGAGATATCTCTACATAGCTGCTAGAGGTTACATATGTATACATATACTGCTACAGCCCTTTGGATGTGACTATGTATATCAGTAACACTCTCTCCTCCACGGTCATGGGGATCTAATGACCTGACATAGGTTAGGATGACTGATGATGGCCTTTGATGCAGGTTTTTTAGGCTAAGATTTTTCTCGGTCTCTGGTGGTGTGAGGCAACACCTATGGAATGATAAAAGGCCAGTTGAGGTTGGAGGCAAACTCTATACAGCTCTGCTTCATTTAAATCCAATTCACCTGCAAGTCAAGACATCACCCTCCTGATGTCCTTGGTCCTCTCTGAGAACAAAGGATGAACAGTAATCCAGATGGATAGATAGAGAGATAGATAGAGATGCTACATATGTATATACGTGATATATAGGCTATTTATTATTATTTTATTCATTATGTAATATAATTATATTTGATATGATATATTACATAGCATAAATATATTATCTATTGTATAATAATACTATACTATATTATATCTAGTATTATTATTAGATGGGGGAGTGGCCATAGTGCAGCGTGGCCATGGAAGGCTTCCTAGAGAAGGTGGGAATGTTTTTTTTACTGTAAATTCCACATGCCTTTGACCCAGTTCATGCTCCCCATACCACACCCACTCAAGAACTTCTCATTCTTTTGGAATGGGCAATCTCTGATCCTGGACACAAGGGGGAGGAAAAGAGACTTCTTACTTGAGTCAACTTCGTCTTCTGGTAATTTGGGGAAGGGCTAGGAAGCTGAGTTGGATGGTGAGCTTCTGAGGGAAACAATCTCTGAAATCTTACTCCAAGTTTCCCTATACTTCAAAGGGAACTTCAGGAAATTTGGTTTCAGCTATGGCTCTTGTATAGACTGGTATTTGAAGCAGACCAGAACATGTTCCCATCTTGAAATAGGACCACTGTAATATATGACTTCAATTTGTATAGTGCATTTTTAAAAATTTAATTTAAATTTTAATTTATAGAACAAAACAATTTTGTAGTATAATTAAAAAGATGATCATACATCAATCTGCAGATCTACTGTGCTATTCCTGTGAAATATAAATCAGAATTGTCATGTAAATTTATTTTTTCCCTTTCTTTTCTTCCTATTTTCAGAGGAAGATAGTAGAGTTAAAGGGAAAAAAAAACTATTCTAAAGAGAAGTGTTTAATGAACGGTCACAAACCCAAAGAAAACTCTTGGAAGAACTTAAAAAGGAATTCAAAATATCAAATAAGAGAGAATGAGAAAAAATTAGAAAAAAATAAAACAATTCAAGAAAATTATGAAAAAAATGGTTAACAATTTTAAAAAGAGATACAAAATCTTAAGGAAGAGAATAAAAAGGAATTCAAGAATCAAATAGGAAAGAACAAAGAAAAATTAGAAAAAAAGTAATCCAAGAAAATTATGAAAGGAAAATTAACTGATTAGAAAAAGAGAAACTAAATCTTAAGTAAGACAATAACTTCTTAAAAACTAGAGTTGGGCAAGTGGAATTGGGTGACATTATAAAATCCAAGATATAATAAAACTACCAAAAAATGGAAGAGAATCTGAAATATCTCAGTAGAAAAATAACTGAGCTGGACAACAGATCAGGGAGAGACAATGTAAGAATTGTTGGACTACCTCAAAGTTATGATCAGAAAAAGAATCTGAGCACAATATTATGAGAAATTATTATGGAAAATTGCCCTGAGGTTCTAGAACAAGAATGTATAGTGCTTTAGAGCTTATAAAGCTTATATATAGTGCTTAGAGCTTATAAAGAGGCATCATGGGATAGTGGATAGAAAGTCTCTTTAGGGTTGGAAAGACCTAGATTCAGGTCCATGCTCCTAATACATAAGATCTGTGTGGCTTTGGGCAAGTCATTTAACCTCTCAAGGCCCCAGGCATCACACAAAAGGGTCAGAGATCTACTTCTGAGGATGGAATTTCTGTAAAAGAAATTTTATGTTAATCAAATCACAGTTCTAGAAAAAAAATATTAAGTTTTTAAAGTACTTTGGATAGATCATTTAATTCTTATTAGGTAGGTATTAGGTATTAGGTAGGTATTAGGTAGAGGCTCAGAAAGGTTAAATAAGTTGCCCAAAATCAGACAGCCCATGAATAGCAAAGCCAGGGTTAGAATCCAGGTCTCCTCCATTATCCCACAGCTGCCTCGCCAACCTTATTTCCTGCTACGCATACCCAAATTCTGCTGTATTCTGACTTCTTATTGCCCCTCAAATATGGTGCCTCCTTAATCACTTGTACACCTATGTTCATGTGGCTCTGTCTTTCCATATCTGTACCTTCAGGAATCATTTTCTTCCTTTGAAACTTAAATAAAAATAGAAAAAAAAAATAGGGAAAGAGATGGGTTTAGAGGGAAAGATGATGAATTCTGTTTTGGCAATTATGGAGTTTGGGATGCCAATGGGACATGCAGACAGAGATGTCTAGCAGGAAATTGGAGATTCGAGCCTTGGGCTCATGAAAATGATGAGACTTGGCTGGATAGTAGGTTTGAGAATTTTCTGCAGAAAAACCACCACTGAATCCCTGAAAGCTGATGAGATCACCAAGAGAAGGTATAAAGAGAGAAAAGGGAGAGGGCCAGTACAGTGACAGTAAGGGGAAGTAATGGAAAATAAGTCTGAAAAGGTAGGCTACAAGCAGATTGTGAAGGGCTTTGAATGCCAAGGTGTGGAGTTTGAATTTGATTGGAGCCAATGAGGATAATTATTTTGGCAGCTAGGTAGCAGATGGATTAGAGAGAGAGGAACAGAGTTCAGAAAAGGGTAACTGAGATGGGGAAAGTTTGGAAACCAGGAGAGCTTTTTAATAGCTAGTGTTATTCAACAATGGGACAGGCTACCATAAAAGGTAATGAGCTCCCTGCCTTTAAAAGTATTTGAGCAAAGACTGTCACTATATGAGATTCATAACCCTAGGTAGAAGGTTGAACCAGATGACTTCAAAGCTTAATTCCAACACAGAGAGACTATGACTCTGTGATTTGTTCTTTCTATCCACGATATGTATGTGTGTGTGTGTGTGTGTGTGTGTGTGTGTGTGTGTGTGTGTGTGTGTGTGTGTGTGGGGAGGAATTCCCTTGACCTTTGCTCTCCAATGAAAACAAAATCCTCTGGAACTGACTACTGGCTTTTTCAGCTCCAAAGGAAGTTGTCCCACCATGTTCAAATTCATTTCTGGAACACCTACCCTTATTTGCCCCCTTTCCATCTTCTGTTTTCTTTTCTCTGTCCTTCAAAAAGTATATCCCCAAATCTCTGTATTCTGAAAAGGCATAGCTCCAGCTTTAAACAGTCAAGCCTTTCCATCTGGGTTTCATTAAATTCTTACATGGTATTAATTAAACCCCAGGAAAGGGAGATGGCAGTCGGGTTTGGGAAAGGGATCAAACCTTTCTTCCCTGGAAGAAAAGACATTGAGGGAAACCAGTTCATGGCAGGTTAGTGGCCAGGAGCCCCACAATATTTCTGTGGGTATGAGACAAGGCACTGGAAAGTTCCACGCCTTCATCTGTGCCCTCCGTGTTTTTAGACTCTGAATTTCTCATAGTGTTCGGAATCTGGTTAGCATTACAAGATCATGGAATGATATGAGTGACACTGCCCCAAATCCTTCCCTCTCTACCTCTGAAAGTATCTTCAATTCCACCTTTTATAATTCATTCCTTTTGGTCCTGAGGGAAAATCTTATAAATTTTCCAATCTCTAAGATGCTCCTATGCAATAGACCCTTTTATCTGGAGAAATCAAGACTCAAAGATAGCTATCTTCTTTAGTCTCAGCACTGATATACCAAAGACAGATACACTTTCTGTTCTGTTAGATTCCAGAGAAGGCAGAATGAGAAACAATGCATGGAAATTGCAAAGAAGGCAAAGTAGACTTGATGCAAGGAAACACTTTCTCATCTTGTGCACATCTTGAACTTTTTTCTCTGTATACTTATCTACATATATGTTGTCTCCCCCATTAGAGTATAAGCTCCCAGAGGACAGGGACTGTGTGGTTTTTGCTGTCTTGTTATCACTCAGCACAGTGCCTGTACATAGTACACATTTGATAGATTGATGGACAACAAAGTTATCAGAAATGGAGTGGGGAGCCACAAGAGGAGGCTTCCTTCATTGGCTATCTTCAAGCAAAAGCTGGAAGAACATTTGTCCAGTGGGTTGTCATAGGGATTCTGTTTGGGTATGAGGTGAACCTGAAGACCACTGAGGTCCTCCATCTGAGCTTTGAACTGCTACTAATGCAAGCAAGAAGAGAATCTAATTCCTTTTAATGTAGGATGGCTAAAAGACAGCTAAAGGAAAAATTTAGGGTGAAGTCAAGTCCCCTTGTGTAGGTGAGCACACACAAATGCCTCTGGCTCAGCGGGGACTTGTGCAAAGTTTAACTGAAGTCTTAGCTCATTCTGCATCATCAGATCCATTTTTCAGAAGCCTTCATTAAGCACTCCTTCCTATGACCTCAGTGATGGGAAGAACTAGTGACTGACTTAAACCAATGTGGTCCCTGATCTTTGGGAACTCAGAGTCTAAGACTGTCTCTCTGCTGTGGATGACCCTTGGGGATGAAGATGAAGAAGATTTGAGAAGCTATGAAGCTGAGTGGATAGAGAGCTGTATGTGCAAAATCAGAAAGACGAGTTCAAATCTGGCCTCAGACATGTACTAGCTTTGTGACCGTGGGCAAGTCACTTAACTTCTCTTTGCCTCAGTTTTCTCATTTGTAAAATAAGCATAGTAATAACACCTACCTCTCAGGGCAGCTGTGGAGATGAAATGAGATAATATTTATAAAGTACATTGAAAACATTTAACAACCATGTACGTGTTAGTGTTGATGATGATGATGACAGCTAGGTGGTGGAATGGCAAGCAAAGTAGGATCTTTTGCTGTTTTGGTTTTAGTATAATCAATGCCTCTGATTGAATCTTGTCTTTATCAACCAAGAGTCTTTACTAGGAGTAAAGGACAGAAAGAAGAATTTTTTAAACTAGAAACTGTATATGTATTTGTATTGTTAATTATTTTAATGTGATTAAAGAAGATCTTCCCCACCATTAATGGTCCTGGGAAGATTTGTAGCAAGGTTCACACCTTTTGTTAATGAGGCATTGGTTTTCAAGTGTTGTGATGCCCTCTGGCTCTAAAAAAAATGTATAAATACTCTGAGGGTGAGATTTTACTTTGGAGCTTAGTTTCTGGAAGAAGCTTTGTGTACCAGATGAGACTCTGGGAAGCTACTAAGGAGCACTACCCCCTAGCTTTGACAACCCAGATCTTGTGCTTCCCTCTCTGGTAACTCTGTATGTATGGTCAGGCAGTTGCATCTGTCTGTTGATTTGTGATGTATGTACTGCTAACTGTCAGACCGTTTGGAAGCACTGTCTGTTGATTTAGATTTCTCTGTACTTTCTCTGAAGTTCAGGGTGCTGACTTTTCCCCTTGAACTAAGTGAATGATACAAGTACTTGATTAAAGTGGTTGTTGATCCCTCAAAAGTTGCTTTCCTTTTAGAAAAGCAGATCAAAGAACCTGTGATAGCAGGTCCCCCTGTGTATATCAGAGTGCTTGATGCTACAGGTGGTGAAGTGGATAGAGCCCTGGGCTTAGAGTCAGGAAGACCTGAGCTCAAGCCTAGCCTCAGACACTTATTAGCTGTGTGACGCTGGGCAAGGCATTTAACTTCTCTCTACCTCAGTTTTCTCATCTGTAAAATTGGGAAAGTAGTAATACCTACCTCTCAGTATACTTGTGGAGATGAAATGAGATAATATTTATAAAGTACATTAAAAACATTTAAGAACTATATAAATGTTAGCTGTGGTGCTGCTGCTGCTACTGTTGTCTATGACAGCTAGGTGGTGAAGTGGATAGAGCCCTGGGCCTAGAGTAAGGAGGACCTGAGTTCAAATCTGACCTCAGATGCTTACTAGCTGTATGACCCTGGGCAAGTCATATAGCCCTGTTTGCTTTAGTTTTCTCATCTGTAAAATGACCTGGAGAAGAAAATGGCAAACCACTCCAGTATCTTGATCAAGATAACCCCAAATGGGGGTCACAAAGAGTCAAACATAACTGAAATGACTCAGCAACAAAATTATTAGTATGAAGACATTGCAAAATAGTTGGGATTTTTCCCTATGTTGGAGGTAATGGCTTTTGAGTAGGGAAAAGAAGGGAAAATGGATGGGAAAGAGCATTTTTTCTGCATTTTTGTTAAAGCAAGGCAGCTTTCAAGCAAGGAAGGCTTTTTGGAGGAGGTGGCATTTCAAGTGCTTTTTGATGGTTCATGGTTTCAAGATTGTAAACAATCTTTCTGGTGCATAGAGGGTACCCTGGTTCTAGTCCTGAGAATAAAGATAGGCCAGTAGGAAGCTTTACAGGGTGCCACACACTAGGGGAGAAAAACGGATGAGAGATTTTAATTTTTTTTAAACAAATTTAAATTTAAAAAGTTGTAAATTTAAAAAAATTAAAAATTTTAATTTAATTTCACTGAGAGATTTTAATTGTGACTTTTTATGATGGTACATTTTAAATGCCCCCAAAGTTATGCTTTCTATAATATATTGGTATTTATTTTATGATAAGTTAAGTCATATATGTTACTAGTAAGGCTCCAAACCTTAAGCCAGTGAGCACACACAGAACACAATTCTTCAACCTTACCAAGGTCCCAGGTCTCTAGAAAATACATAAATACACATAAGCACAGTCTTCCATCTAGGGCCATGGCACATCTTTCTCAAAACTATTTCTACAAAGGATTCCTATTTCTCAATTCATTTCCATTCATATAGTATTTATTTAACATCAGTCACCATGCTAAGAGATGGGGGATATGAAGACAAAACTGAAAATAGTACCTACCCTCAATAAATGTACTTTCTGGGGGACAGGAAGGGAGATCACATGTAAGTATATATTCATATACAAATACATGTGTGTATATATACATATTTATATATACACATACACATGTATTGTATAAGGCAAGTATATACATATAACTTACCTTATTTAAATATATACTTATTTTACATAATATATATATGCCATCGTATGACTGTATATGTATAGAGGATTCCAAAAGTCTTTGTATAATTTTAAGTTTGTTAAAACATATATTATAGATAGTATATTATGCATATTATATTATAGATGGTATATCTTACATACATATAAAATAACATCATATATCACTTATAGATAATATAATATACCACAATTTAATACATAGCTTTATTTTATAACATGATGTACACATTATAATTATGCATATGTATGTGCATTTATGTGTATTTGTTTATATATTTCCGTATGTATTCTCTGTCTCTCTCTATATTTAAGTTTATATACACACAAACACACAGCAAATACAAGGTAATGTCAGGGGGGAATTAAGAAGCTAGGCAGATTTGCAGTCAGGAAGACCCTGGTTCGAATCCTGCTCTTGGCACCCATTAGCTGTGTGACTGAGCAAATTTAATTTCTGTTTGCTTCAACTTCCTCACATATAAAATGAAGCTACTCATGGCACCTACCTCACAGGGTCATTGTGAGAATTGAAGAGATCAAGAGTTCTGCAAACCTTAAAAGCTCTGTAAGTAGGAGATGTTGTGGTTGTCATTTCAGGGGAGTGAGAGGATGTGAGTAAATATCAATTTCCAAGTTCTGTACACTTAATTCTGCATGCGTTCATACAAGTCTTACGCTTCTCTGAATTTTTCATCAGTGCTGTTTCTTGTGGTTTGTTTAGCCTTTCCCTAACTCAGGACCCATTTGGGAGGCAGGAAGTGTGAATGTTTCCCAAAGCACTTTCCCCCAAGGCACCCCATCAAACACTTGAAAAAGGGGATCATATCTGCTCCCCAGTGACATAGACAAAGTTTGGTGAACCTTTTAAAATGCCCTATACTGTTAATGTTCAGTTGCGTCTCACTCTCTGTGACACTATTTGGGATTTTGTTTCCAGAAATACTGCAGTAGTTTGTCATTTCCTTTTCCAGCTCATTTTACAGAAGAGGAAATTGAGGCAAACAGGTTTAGGTGACTTGCCCAGGGTCACACAACTAGTAGGTGTCTGAGGTCAGATTTGAACTCAGATCTTCCTGACTTCAGAGTCAGTGCTCTCTCTACTCTAGCTGTCCCTCAATCATTTATTTTTGCAGATGGGATAACTGAGGTCCAGAGAAATTAAATGACTGAACCAAATCACACAGAGATAGTAGCAGAGTCAGAATTCAAGTCCAGGTTTCATGTGTGTGTAGTGTGGATTGTTTTTTGTGTGTTTGTGTTTGCATAGCATGCGGTGCATCTATGTATGTATCCAAGCTTCTATGGGAGTGTGTGAGGGTTTTGTGTTTGCATCTTGTGTGCATGTGAATGTTCTTGAAATAGCCGGATGTTCCCATAACAACCACTGGGAAGAAAATCAGACATTTCTAGTTTCCAGAAAAGAGATTTTCTATTTACTTATTGTTTTAGCTTTTCTGCCCTTCCTCCCTTCTGGCCTCCTTCCCTTCACCC
This sequence comes from Bettongia penicillata ogilbyi, assembly GCA_023548195.1. Lineage (NCBI taxonomy): Eukaryota > Metazoa > Chordata > Mammalia > Diprotodontia > Potoroidae > Bettongia > Bettongia penicillata. The sequence goes on along the minus strand of JAJHZJ010000097.1, from coordinate 1,857,843 downwards.
CCCCTTCCTTCTCTTCCTCATTCTCCTTGTCCTCCTCCTTCTCCTCCTTCTCCTTCTCCTTCTTCTCCTTCTCCTCCTTCTCCTTCTTCTTCTCCTTCTTCTCCCTTCCTTCCCTCCTTCCTTCTCTCTCTCCTCTGTTTCTCTCCCTTCTTGTCTGTCTTTTCTCTGTCTCTCTCTCTGTCTTTCTCTTTCTTTCTTACTTCAGTAATATTCTTAGGAAATAAAACTAATATAAAGTTAAAGCACACATCATTTCTGTAACAAATTGAAAAAAGCAAAAGTGGAAAATGATATATGTTATCAGTAGTGATTACCATATTTGATAGTTTTGCTTAACCATTTAAATGGGAAGATAGGAGGTTATTTGTTGGGTAGATAATGTATCAATTAGAAAGAAGAAAAGGAAGGAAGGAAGGAAGGAAGGAAGGAAGGAAGGAAGGAAGGAAGGAAGGAAGGAAGGAAGGAAGGAAGGAAAGAAGGAAGGAAGGAAGGGAGGGAGGGAGGAAGGAAGGAAGGGAGGGAGGGAAGGAGGAAGGAAGGAAGGGAGGGAGGGAGGGAGGGAGGGAGGGAGGGAGGGAGGGAGGGAGAAAGGAAAAGCCCAAGGGAGAAGTTGAAGGGAAGCAAGTGACCTTGGACTTTCTGAAAGTTCTCAGACAGAGTAAAGTATCTCAGAATAGAAAAGTATGATGGATTACCCTCCTTGGAGAATTTCAAAGATCTCTGAAAACCTGTTAGAACCCAAATCTATAGGACTGTGGGAGAAGTTGTGACACAAGGAGTCTCTATACCCTAAAACGTGCTTTCTCCCTCCTCACCTTCTCCCCACCTCTGGCACTGTCATCTCCACGCTTCCCTCTTAATTGTAGATGCTTTCTCCATTTGGCCTCTTCCCTGAGACTCATCAGAGAACAGGCTCCAGAGGGTTGACTCATCTAGTTCTCTGTCTCTGGAGAGGAATGAGCCTAAAATATGAGATAACCACTCTATTTTTTTAGGCAATCTGGGATAAATAACTTGCATAGGAACACACAGCTAGAAAGCATCTGAGGTCCAATTTGAACTCGGGTCCTCCTGATTCCAGGGCTTGTGCTCTATCTACTGCACCACCTAGCTTCCCCTAATCACCCTGTTCTTAATTTCTCATCATAACACATTTTATCCAATACCATCTGGGAGTTTTAACCCTGAACTCACTTCAAATGATTTCAACTCATTTCTTCATTGAGATAAGAGCTCTCCAGCCCTTTTCTTGGAAGAAGCAATAGAGAAATTTATCCCATAGAAAGGAAGTCAGAAAAATCCAGTGTTCAGTTTCCAAGCTTGACTCTAACTAGTCATTCCATTTGCTATACATGAAGCCAATCAAATAGTATTCCCATTGGCTTCAAAATTCCTTTGCCTGGTGCCATTCAAGGCCTTTCGTGATCTGGCTGGATTCTATAGGATTTCCATCCTACAGAAACTTTGAAGTTAGACCATGTAGTGCAGTTTCCCACCCAAGAATGTTTGCTTGTGCTGTCTCTTTATTGTCTTCAATCCCATGTTCCTCTTGTGATCGTTCAGCTCCCAGCTCAATTCCCACCTTCTCTGGGTTAAAATTGCTCTCAATATCCCAGAATTAGAACAAATGTCAGAGGTCCAATTCGGTCTAATCACCACACCATAGAGTGGTTAAATAAATTGCCCAAGGTCACACAAGTAGAAAACTACAGTACCACGATTAAAACCTAGGATTTCTCCAGTACTATCATGGTACCACCTGTGCGAATGACGGTAGCAGCTGACACCTCTAAAATGAAGACTAGTGTCCCATCCACTCTCCCAAGGGGAGTGACTGACCTCTTCCAGCTAGGACTGGAAATGGAAAAAATTGGAGATGTCACAAGAGACTCTAGGACAACGTGGTCCTTAGGCTATGACAGAAGGAGACAATCCACAATGATGATCTTCCAAGAAGCTGCTCCCAGAACTCAGCACATGTTATGCCAAGTTATTGTTTTGATTCCTGGTTCCAAGTCTTCTAGGGCATGTCTTAAGATGCCTTGAAGACAGTTATGATACTAATAATATTTGCTACCATTTATTTGGATTTTTGAGGTTTGCAACTCATACCATATATATAGTATGTTAATTTATTTAACCCCTCACAACAGTCCTGTGAAGGAAGGGCAATTATTATCCATGTTTTACAGAATGGGAAAAGTGAGGCTGAGGGTATTAAGTAACTTGCTAGGGGTCACACTGCTAATAAGTATCTGAGGCAGGATTTGAACTCTGGTCTTCCTGACTCCAGGTCCATCATTACCTAGCTAACATTTTACCTTCCCTAAGTCACTTTTCCTTTGGGATAAAATATCTCTAGAGAGAAAAATGCCTTTCAGCTGTACACTATTTTTACTGTTCTCTAATTGCTGTATATTTATGAGTCATCTCCCTGACTAGTCCGTAACCTTCTCAAGGGCAAAGGCCGTATCATCTCTTTTGTTCTCTCAGAATCTAGTCCACGCCTGGGCACATTGTAAATGCTTCATAAAAACTCATTGCATTAAACTGAAGTCAACTTTAGAAAGGAGTAGGAAATGGTAGTGGTTCCAGAAAACCCATCTGGATTGGGAGGAGTTGGGGAGGGGTTGGCAGGTCCACAACAGCTAAGTTTGAGTAGGGTTGGGGGTGTCAGGAGGTCATTCAAAGACCCAGATAGAGCTGAAAGCTTCTTTGTAGGAGGTGTAAAACATCACTCCTGCTCCTGGGACTTTATTGCTCAGAAACAAATGGTTTTGAAGAGAGGAGAAAGAGAAATTGTTCCTGTGGGTGTGTTTATTTAGATGGTGTTTCCTCTCTGGTTCATAAACAGTCATGACTATAAACCTGGCTCCTGTCCCAGCAGCCCCTGCAGCATTTGGAGGACCCAGGAAAGGAGGCAGCCAGTGTGTCTGTGGTTAGAGCCTGAGGACTCCATGGCAAAACAATTCCCAGGGGAGGAAGAACGTAGTTAAAAATTATTCTACAACCTTCTTAGGGTCTTCCCTATCCATGGCTCCAGGCAAGGTAGTAAAGAAATAAAGTTTGCCTTTGGTGCCCCCGCCTTCCCCTTCCAGCACCCCTACGTAGCTCTCTCTGCCCAGGCACCTATCCTATGGCCAATGCTTTAAGAGCCAGCCCAGCTTCACCCTGCCCTGTTCTACTCTACTCTGCTCTCTCCCAAGAGATGGCCCATCTGCTAAGTGCATTGACTAACTCATCCCTACGATGACATCACTTCTCTCTGGCTCTCAGTTTTCCCATCTGGAAAACAAAGGGCGTTGGGTAAGATTATCTATAAGGCCTCTTTTCCAGCTATGAATCTTGTGGTCTGGCGAACTTAAGGATCAGCTGAAAGAAGGCTTAATGTGTTATCTGTATTAAGTGGAGGGAGTACCCAATGATGATACTTTGGTCAGTCAGAGTCTGATTGTCCCATTGCCACCTCGCTGCAACAGATCCTGTAGTTCAAACTTTAAGTTTTATAGGTGAAAACATTGCGGTTCACAAAGGGGAAGTGACATGTTCAAGGCCACACAGCTAGAGTTGTGTAATTGGGACTGGAATACCACTGCCCTAAGCTATCTTGTTCTTATACGCATATGTAAGAATGCAATGCACATAATTCACATAACATATAGATACATTACACCCAAGTGAGCACATCATACACACATGTACACATTCACATACATGCACATGCATACACAAAGATTCATGGCCCCTCCTCCAGAGGAGACCCTTGAAACATAGATTTCTGTGTTACTCAAAGGGCTATACTTAGGTGTTGTAAGGATGCAGTTGGCACTTGGCTGCCTGGCAGATGTTGAGGTGGCAGACTAGGAAACCTAGTTGCATTGGAGCTCCCCTCCTCTTGGCTTGACATTAGTAAATGTTATTTGCTGACACAGAGGGACATATTTATCCACAGAAAGAGACACAACAATATGCCAGAAGCTAATGATAACCTGACTTGGCTGAAATCATCCTGGATGAAACTTAATGCTATCACTGTTTCACAGATAGTGAGAGCTGAGAGCCCAGAATGTCAGAGCTGGAAGGGACCCCAGAGACCAGCTAGTTCAGTCCTTTCATTTGGCATGTAAGAAACCAGAGCTCAGAAAAGTTCTGTGACTATTCAAGGTCATACAATTAGTAAGTGACAAAGTTTAAGAACCTGGATTATCACAATCTCTCATGAATCTTATGGGGACCTAGGAGGTCAATTAATCTTCATAATGGTAAGGCACAGAAAATAGTGGTATAGCCAAGCTTCAGGATGGCAGCTTGCATTCCCATAATGCTCACCTCACTCATCTCATACTTTCCTCACAATAGCCCAAGTGGTACGAGGGGTTCCTATTATTAGACCCATTTTACTAACAAGGAAAGCAAAATCCAGACAATATTCAGTGACCTACATAATGTGATGTAATCCATTAATGGTAGAGAAAGGAACTAGATCCAAGATTTTATTCATTTTATGCCTTGTCTTAAGACTTTTTCTGCCAATGATAAGGATGATAAATAATGCTGATGAAAGCTAGCATTTATATGGTGTTTTAAGTTTTGCAAAATATTTAATATATGTTGTCTCCTTTCACCCTCATCACCACCTAATCTACTTACCCTATGAAGTAGAAGTTATTGTTCCCATTTTATAGATGAGGAAACTGAAGCCAAGAGAAGCTAAATAACTTGCCCAAGGTCACACAGCTAATCTATATATCTGAGGCAGGATTTGAAATTCAAGTTTTTTTGACTCTAAGTCCACTTGACTTGACTTGACTAGACTATCCGCTAGCTTCACCAACTTCCTTTTTGTTTTTTTCAATTTTACTAACATCAATCTACATTTCCAAAAATATTCCTTCCTCCTTCCTACCCAGAGAGCTATCTCTTATAAGAAAGATTAAAAAAGAAAGAGGTGTGTGTGTGTGTGTGTGTGTGTGTGTGTGTGTGTGTGTGTGTGTGTGTGAACAGTTCAGCAATCCAAATCAACCAATCAGATGAGTATGATAGAATACTCACAGTTGATATCCACAGATTCCCCACCACCCCTCTCGGTGAAGAACAGAAAGAAGTACATTTTCTCCTCTCTTCTCTAAGGAAAACGCTTGGTTGCTATAATTCTACAGCATTCTGGGTTTTTATTGTTGCCATTATAATTCCTTCCACTTACTTGATCAGTCATTTTGTATCTTGTTTTCCTAGTTCTACAATATACATACTTCCCTCTGCATATATTTCATATAATTCTTCTTTTGCTTCTCTGAATTCTTCATAATTGCTATTTCTTGTGTCTTGTTTGGTCATTACCCAGCACAATCCTGAGTATGTTCTTTGTTTCAAGTTATTTGCAAACATGCGAAGTGCTACTATGAATATTGCATAGAATTGTATTTAAAATGAGATAATAATTGCAAAGTGTTTAGCACAGTGTCTGACACTAGGAAATGCTATAACAACATTAGCTATTGTTATTTTAATTATTACTTATTATTATTATTTTGGTGCAACTAGAATGTTAGCAATATTCCTAGTGATGTGACCTCTAGGTTAAAGGTTATAGATGTTTTGTTATTTTAAAAAATAAGCATGATATTAAATTTTTCCTTGAATGGTTGGATCAATTAATAGCTTTATTTAAAGTACATTAGCATGTTTGTCTTTCTGTAGCCCCTCCAACATTGACCATTCCCATCTTTTGTCATCTCTGTCAATTTTCTGGGTATGAGGTGTATCCTCAAAATTGTTTTAATTTGTATTTTTATACTAATAGTGATTTTGGAGTAATATTTAATAGTTTATTATTTATATTGCATTATGTATATATAATATAATATAGATGATATATTTATTATTAATAGTTTATTACTCTTCTTTTAAAAACTACTAGTTTACATTTTCTGATCCGTTATTCACTGGACTGGCTCTCCATTTCATATATTTGTGTTAGTTCCCTATATATCTTGGACGTCAGACCTTTACGAGATATAGTTGATTGTAAAGTGTTTTTTTTTCTGATTGACTTCTTTTATCCTAATTGCATTGGTTTTTGTTCATGGAAAAACTGTTCAAAAAGTTTAATGTAATCAAAATTATCTATTTTATCTATTGTGATTGCCTTTCCCCTTTGTTTGGTTAAGGAATCATCTTCCAACCATAACTATGAAAGGTATATGAACTGGTTCTTTTTATTATTTAATTTTTTAAATGATGCTACCTTTAATATTCAGGTTGTATATCTATTTTGTAGTGTATGGTGTAAGAGGTTGGTCTTAAACCCAATTTCCACAAAACTTCTCCCATTTTCCCAGAAGTTGTTGTCAAATAGGAAGCGCTTCCCCCAACTAATTTACGCTTTCAGATGTATTGCCTCCCTTGAATGAGGAATTATAGCTGGGGTCATAGTAGTAGACATATGTCCCAGGAACTAAAGCCATTCAGGGTCAGGGGATTTCAGAGCTAGAGGAATCTCTCTGCAGTCTGTCAGTATCTTTATGTATCTCTTCCCATCAAGCAGGGAGATGGAACACTCAGTTCATAGCCCGAGATTTCACAAATCTTTCTTTGTAGCCTCCTAAGTCATTAGAGTTTGAAGAGGGGAACCTGAATTGCAGGGTAGAAAGATTCCTGCATCTGGAGTCTGAAGATCCTACATTACTATGGAAAGACTGCTTGGGAATGTGGATTTGAATCTCAGCCCTGTTATTTATTAGCTGAGTGGCTTTGGGCAAATCCCTTCTCTGCCCCATTGCTTCCCACATATGTACTAAGAGGAGGTTGGGTAAGAGGACCTTTCAGGTTTTTCCAGCTCTAAATCTATGATTCTGTGGTCTGAGTTCTAGCTCCTGCTCTTCTCATCATATGACCTTTGACAATATGTCAGTATTCTACAGTATTCTACTATTACAAGTTCTGTGGGGGGCAAATTAGAACTCAGGCGTACTGAATCTCAGCCCAGTCTTCTTATGACAATCTAAATATTGCTTCTTTCTTTATTTCTCTGGGGATTTTTTTTAAAACTCTTTCCCTCCACCACTGAGTTAGAGGGTAAGTCAGAGAAGGGCACTCAGGCACCCTAAGGCTCTCAGCTGCACCTCATTGCAAAGAGCTGATTTTTTTCCCCCAAGTCCTTCCAGATGTCACCTAAACCCATTTCCTCTGGTTCTTTTCTCACTGGGGGTTGAAGGAGTAGAAGGAGCAAACACAGCTGTAAGATCAGCTCACAGTGTGCTTGGCCCTCTGACCATCTGGAATTCCCAGAGGGATCAGAGGCCTGGGGCCTAAACACAAAAGGACAGTAAGGCCTCTTCCTTCTCCAAGAGTTGGGCCTGCAGACACAAAATTCCCCATTTTTGTCATGGTCTCCGGAGATGATCTCTCCTTCTGATTTGGAACAAACCTGGAAACTTCAGGGCCACCAGAAGATTTCTCTTTCTTCATTAAAACATGCCTCCTTTGTGTTCAGTCATTATCTGAATATATATCATGATGCAGATGATTACCAGATATGTTTATGTAGTGTCAAACTCCTGAGAGAGACTCTCCAGTCTCACCTCACCAGCTGAACTGGATGAGGAAACTGAGGCAGGGAGCTGAACTTTGAGAGGGATTTGCACACAATTAGTAAATACTAGGTTGGAACCTGAAGGTCAGTCTCCTAATTCTAAGTTTATTGGTTATTCCCATACACCACATTGCCTCTAATGTGTCTTTTCTCTATTCATGCATCTTGTCAATGTGCCCTCAGTTATCTGCTCCTGGAAGCTGGGGTCCAGCACTGTGGATTATCACAGTGATGTTTTGATACTGAGAAGAAAAAAGTTCTTCCTCATGTCTAACCTGAGTCCCTGCCATAACCCCTTGTTGGGTCTTAAGGAAGAACAGATGAGGTTACCTTGGACATGCAGGCCCTGGGGACAGAGGGAGTCACTGTGATAGCATGCAGGGATCAAGGTGTCTTCTCCAAGGGCTGGAACTTTGATGCTGTGGGACAGGGCAGCACGTCTTCAGCAGGAGTGCCAACTCCAGCACTAAGAATTCCAACTAATCCCAGCTTTCAAAGGCCAGTTGAGCTGTTTTGCTGAGGACAGCAATTTGCGCAGAGAGATTGGGGGAGGGAAAAGAGCTGCCACCATCACCTGCCTTCTCCATTTAGCCTCCCAATCCCCTTTGGGAGACAATTGTGGATACTCTCAAAGGATCAAGACTCAGTACCCTGTAGTTGCAGCTAAGAATAGCAACATGGAGGAGCAGAGAGGAATTCAGAAAGGCGAGGGAGGGCATCTATTGGCTCTCATCCAGAGGTCATCTACTGATCTTTGGAGATAGATGATCCCTAAATGGAGTTAAAGGCTGCTTATCTCCCAAGACTCCCTTCCTCATGGTCAAATTATTCCCACAGAAGTACACCTCAGAGATTAATGTTGGGATCATAAAAATGTTGCCCACTGAATATTAAGTAGAGCATTTCTGTCCATGTAATACCAACAGCTCTTCATGGGGCCAATCCCAATCCAATCCAATCCAACATGCTTTCATTGAGCACCTGCTATGGGCGGGGCATCCTTTACATGCTCCAGTTTGTGGGTGATATTGTGCTAATTATATCAAGCCCTGGAGTACTGCAGAGTTTCTGGATGAGATCCATAATCACTCAGAAGAGCTCAGTCTAACTTGTCCACTAAGGAAAAGACAAGTGAATGAAGAAGGTCTGTTCTAATGACTAGGATATGGTCCTGAATGGATGACTCATAGAACTTGCCTTTCTGTATATAGGTCTTATACAGAGAGTGAAAATGGAAAATGAATTGAACAGGGGAGAAGAGTAGGTTGAATGACTTTGGGGAAATTACAGACTTCTTTTAATTACGTTTAACTTCTTTCTTTAACAAAAACCCATATTTTAAAATATTACTATTCTTTTGATAGGGAGATGTAACATGGCAAAATGGATAGGAAGTTGGTTTCAGAGCCAGGATGGATTGGGTTCAGATCTCAGCTCTGGTACATAGTGGTTATGTGACCCCAGGCAAGTCACTTAACTTAGGAGTATTCTATTCAACTGTTTAAGGCTGTATTAGTAGAAGAGAAGGTGCTGACCTGAACTGGTAGAAGGAATCTCTTAATCTGGAAATTGCATTTATTAATGAAATTACAGGTCTATTTAGTCCCTTTCTCCATCCCTATTCTTCCGGTATTGCTCCATAGTTTCCTGACATGGATATACCATATATGAATAATTAAAAATTAACATCAACAAGAGGATAATGGAGATGTACCTGATATATTTAGGTTATAACACATTAAAAATAAGGAATTATAAAGCAGTGATAGAATACAGATGTTATAAAAAATATGAGTAAAAAATCAGGTTGTACATGTGGGGTGAGCAAGAAATAACCAGTGGATTACCTGTGTACTCCATTGGAATTCTCCTAATTTAAAGGGAAGGTTTGGGAGATTAGCAGTATATTGGGTATATCTTCATTGTAAACTTATGGGAACAAATGAATGAATGGACAGGCATGAAATCATTAGTTTATCTGAGTATTGAGGATAATCAAGGCACTGGGGACACAAGGATGAAATTAAAAATAGTTTCCTCCTTGAGGAGTCCACATTCTACTAAGTGGATAAAATGTGTATATGGATAAATAAGTACACAATAATTTGAGAAGGGAGAGATTACTACTAATTAAAGGTGTCAGAATGAATGAAAGAAGTTAAGAATTCTAAGAGGTGATCAGAGTGTAAATTCTGGGCCCCCATGGGGGACAGCCTATGTAAAGTCATCAATCTACAACCTCTATTCTTTGATTTGGGACCCAAGAAAGCTTCCTGGCTGGGGTGAGGTGTTTAACTAGTCTGTTTCTGGGAATAGTTTCTTTCTGGATGAAGTCATTCGGATCATTGAAGGAGTGAGCTCATGTTATTGACTCCCTAATCACTGTATGCTAATAATGCCTAGGATATATGTGATCATTCATACTTTTCATACACACACACACACACACACACACACACACACACACACGCACACATATTATATATGTGGCAGCTAGGTGGTGCAGTGGATAGAGCACCAGTGCAGGAGTCAGGAGGATTTGAGTTCAAATCTCACCTCAGATACTCGACACTCTCTAGCTGGGTGACCTTGGGCAAGTCACTTAACCCCAGTTGCCTCATCCTGGGTCATCTCCAGTCATCCTGATGAATATCTGGTCACTGGATTCAGATGACTCTGGAGGAGAAGTGAGGCTGGTGACCTGCACAGCCCTCCACTCAAAACAAAGTCACGTGCAAGTCATGTCATTATTTGTCTGATGGCATGTTCTTCTTAGGCAACGAAGGATGAACACACATATATGTGTGTATATGTATATGTGAGTGTGTGTATATATGTATATATACATACACACACAGAGTCTCAGTTGATCTCATTAGAGCCTTACTCCACCTTTGATGTAACCAGACATAAGCAGAAGAGGTTTTATATTCCCCATTTGACATAAATTTTTGAAACTTGTCCAAGGTCATGTAATTTGTTAGTAGAACCATGAAATTTTTGTAGCCTTTGTATACATACTTCTCCAAGTTCTGTACAGATGAAATAGAGATGAGGGGCAAGGGGTAGACTAGAAACAGAGGGGCTTCAGAGTTATGCTCTAACACCAGCTTCAGGGCTGATTTTATCAGCAATGACTTCAGCATGCTATAGTGGGAAAAGCATAGTATCCGAAATTACAGTTGTCGTTTAGTTATTTAGTCATGTCTGACTCTTCATGGACCCCATTGACCATATCATCCCTGGTTTTTCTTGGCAAGGATACTGGAGTAATTTACCATTTCCTTCTCTAGAGGCAAACAGGCTTAAAGGACTTGCCCAGGGTCATACAGCTAATAAATCTCCAAAGCCAGATTTAAACTCAGGAAGATGAGTCTTCCGGACTCCAGTTTTGGCACTCTATTCACTGTGCCACCTAGTTGCCCCAAAGAAGAACAGTACTGTGGGTCATAAATATTGCATACGTTACCAGTCACATTCACGATAGCAGCTGTTTTTTTTTTTTTTGAACAATTTTCTTTGTTATAAAGGAATGTTACATATTGGCAGTTGCATGTACATAAAGACACTACTAATTTTTTCAAAAGTTTAAAAAGAATTATAAAAGGCCGATCTACATATACCTACTGTCATGATGTCCAATATCCTAGGTAACCTAGGGGTCCTCCTGTGGAATCTCTATGAAAAAGTGAAGCCAAGAGGGAGAGCAGAAGCCCACAATTCAGATCCACTGCACTAAACTGTATCTCCTCTCACAGTCTTTGATTATAGTTTACTCTGTACTGATAGATACTCTGTGTGTGGGGGAAGTGGTAGTGGGACACAAACTCCCTCCCTCTTCCCTAACCCCTCACAAATACACAGTTTCTTTTCTCTTCCCCACTCACTGTCACAAATCCCAAAGGCATTATTACGACTCCCAAGCTCCATACTTGAACCTGAACTCACTGACTTCATGTCTAGCCAATCCCAAATATACAGCTTCTACTACCACTCTCATTCCTAAAACCTTTCCTCCTCACTCCCTAATTTCACATGTACATGTAAGCTCTGCATTTGCACCATAATCGTTTGCGTCTACCATGTAAGGTGACTCACAGTTCCCAAGCTAGTCTCTCAAGCCACCAACTGAAATATATAAGCCATGAGGCTACTTCCTTTGGTTCTGAGTACCCCCTACAAAATTCCAGGCACTTGCTTCACTTTGCAGTGGCCCAACAGGAACAAGAAATAGGGAGAAAATCTTTCATGATGGCATATATTTCATCTTCCTTTTCCTCATGGTATAGTAGGATCAATGTCTCTGGAGTCAAAGATCTGACTTCAAATTCTGCCCTTATTTCCTGACAGTGTTACCTTCAGCAAATTGCTTAATCTCCCCAATCTCAGTTACTTCATCTGTGAAAGAAAGGGATTGAAGTCAGTGACCTCCCCATTTCCTTCCAGTTTTAAGCAGATGATCCTGTGAACCCTTTTAGTCCTCTGCTGTCCCAGAGGCATTTACTGAATTGCCTACTCCTCTCAAATATATAGACTCCATATGCGGGGGATTTCCAGGATGCTTTCGGGGTGCCGTATGTTTGTCATTCCTCCCTCCTTCACTAAAGCTCTAACAAGTATTCTCTCTTCTGCGACGGTATCGTTGTCTTTGCTCTACCATCCCAGGGACTCCAGGGTATTTTAAAGCAATCCTTCATTTTCATAATTCTCCTTTACTTAACAGTCTCCTCCACAAGACCCGCATCCTGCTGCCAATCTGACCCACTAGAAGCAGCCTTGCTCTGACAGTTAAATCCTATGCATTTTTAGAGGTTGATCAGGTTGTTAAAAACTGTGGCTTTGATGACTTCTCTTATTCTACTCTTACTGCTTCAGATTACTCACAGAGAAGGTGCCCATCTCCACGGTTAGCTTTTCTTCTAAATGCCATCTCATAAGAGAACTTAACTAATGGGCCTGTATGGAGACACTTTGTTCTCTGAACTTCTTTTTTGTCTGCCCTGTTACTTATTGCTACAATCCAGTTAAATTCAATGAGGATTTATTGAATGATTACTATGCAGTAATTATACATATATACATAATTATATATACATAAAAATACATCACAGTATATCTGCAATGGGGATATTGGAGTATGAAGAAAATAATGAAAGAGTTCCCTGCCCTCAAAGGACTTACAATCCAGCTGGGGTGATGCCAACCCTTTCCCCTAAGACCAATGCAAGGCACCATCCCAAATGAGAGGGATAAAGAGGGTATCCTGAAATTCAAATCCCATCAGGTCTTGCTGGATTTCTCTGATATAAACTCTGTTGATCATCTGAGTTTTCCTCAAGCCTAGGCTTGTCTATATTACATTTGCCCAGTTCATCTCACTGCCCCTCCAAATCTTCCTCCAGACAAATCTATCTTAACTGGTTTTTTTTGATTCTGGGAGGTGGGCAGAAATGGAGGAGATGTGTTCCAAACCTTCTCTAGATTAAGATTGAACATTGTTTTGAGAGACTGGGGGAGCCAATAGAAGAATCCATACCTGAGGCATTTTTTCCTTCAGGATTGAGGGATTGCCTATACAGGGTGGGGGACCTGCAGCCTTGAGGTCACGTGTGACTTTCTAGGTTCTTAGATGTAGTGTTTTGACCTATAGAATGAATCCTTTTATTAAGAGGATTTGTTCCATGAAGTTTGGATTCAGTCAAAGGGCCACACTTGAGGACCTAGAGGGTCACATGTGGCCTTGAGACTACAGGTTCTCCACCCCTGGCCTATGAGATAGTAGCTTACTAGAACTTTCCTATTTCTTAAATCTTTTTTTAAAGTTGATCAGTTTAAAAGAGGGCCATGCTCTTATCTCCTTAGACATCAACTGAAACAGTTTCATAACTAGGTTCCCTCCTCCCTCTTTAATCTATCTAGAACACTTGGAGGTTCTAGCTCTCTGGGAATCAGCACTCTGATTCTGAATAAGACAAAGAAGTTTGTCTTATTCTAGTCACATTAAGAGAGGCATGATGTACTCAGTGAGAGAGGCAATAATTCTGTAGTTTGCCCTAGGCAGTTAATATAATAAAATGATACTAATGAGTGCAGTTCTGGGTGTCATATTTTAGAAAGGACATAAATAAGTTGAAGTATGTCCAAAAGAGCAATCAGGACAGTGAGATGACTGGAGACCATGCCATTTGGGGATTAATTGAAAGAACTAGGGATACTCCAATTGATACAAACAGTCAAAGGATATGAAAGGCAGTTTTCAGATGAAGAAATTGAAGCTATCCGTAGGCATGAAAAAATGCTAAAAATCACTACTGATTAGAGAAATGCAAATTATAACAACTCTGAGGTACTCTCATACTCTCAGATTGGATAATATGACAGAAAAGGAAAATGATAAATATTGGAGAAGATGTGAGAAAACTCGGATACTAATGCATTGTTGGTGGAGTTGTGAACTGATCCAATCATTCTGGAGAGCCACTTTGAACTATGCCCAAAGGGCAATCAAACTGTGCATACCCTTTGATCCAGCAATAGCACTACTACTATTTTGCTTTGCTCCCAAAATGATCATAAAAAGGGAAAAGGACCTACATGCACAAAAATATTTATAGCAGTTCTTTTGTGGTGGCAAAGAAGTGGAAACTGAGGGAGGAATGACTGAACAAGTTGTGGTATATTAATACAGTGAAATACTACTGTTCCATAAGAAATGATAAGCAGGTGGATTTCAGAAAAACCTGGAAAAACTTACTGAGTCTTGCTGAGTGAAGTGAGCAGAACCAGGAGAACATTGCACACAGTAACAGCAACACTGGCGAGGATCTTCGGATATTCTTAGCTCCTCTTAGCAATACAATGATCCATGACTATTCCAAAAAGACTCGTGAATGAAAAAGCTATTCACATGCAGAAAAGGAACTATGGAGTCTGAATGCAGAGAGAAGCATACTATTTTCACTTGTTTGGTTTTTTTTCTTTCTCATGGTTTTTCCCTTTTGTTCTGATTCTTCTTTTGCAACATAACTAATGTGGAAATATGTTTAACATGTTTGCATACATATAACCTATATCTGATTGCTGCCATCCTGGGGAGGGAGGAAAGAAATTGAAACTCAAAATCTTATTAAAAATGGATGTGGAAAACTATCTTTATATGTAATTAGAAAAAAAATAAAATACTATTTACAAAGAGACAGAGACAGAGAAACCGAGAGAGAGAGAGAGAGAGACAGAGACAGAGACAGAGACAGAGACAGAGAGACAGAGAGGAGAGAATGTGAGCTTGGGATGGTTAGCCTAGAGAAGAAGACATTTAGAGTAGTATTCAAGTATTTCAAGACTAAGCTCATTCTGCTTGGCTGAAGAGGATAGAACCAGGATCAATGGGTAGAAATTATGGAAGAGGAGATCTAGGCTTGGAAGTCAAGAAGAGCTAGCTCTCATATAGTGCTTTAAGGTTTGCAAAATACTTTTCAAATATCTAATTTTATTCTTGCCAACAATCCTGGGAGGTAGGTGCTATTGTTATCCTTATTTTAGAGATGAGGAAACTGAGGCAGTCAAAGCATAAGTGATGTGCCCAGGGAAATATCTGAGGCTGGATTTGAACTCACAGCTTCCAAATTCCAAGTCCAGCATTCTATCCATTGCACAGCCTAGCTACCAAAACATTTCTAACAACTAGAGTTCCAAAAGAGAAATAGATTGCCTTTGGAGGTAGGGAGTTCAAATGAATGAGACTTCAATGAGATAATATCTATGAAATGCTTTGAAGAATGTAAAAGTATTATGTGAATATGTTATGTATTATGTGTTGTATGCATGCTATATTTTGTTGATGTGGGCATTTTCTCCCAGGATGGGTTCAAATTCCACTTTTCTTATCACTGTAAACATGGGCAGATCACTTAAACTTTGGGGGACTCGGTTTGTTCATCTATAAATGAGAGGTTTGGGTTATAAATTCTTCTAGCTTTAAATCTCTGATCCTATAATCATTTTTTTTTTTTAGATGTTTTACAAAGAATTCTCATTCAGGTATGGTTTGGGCAACACTGAAGTCCCTTCCAGCTTTGACGCTAGAATTCTGTCACCTTTGAAAGATTCCTGAATGTGCAGATCTGATCATGTCACTATTTTACTAAAAAATTGTCAGTGACTACTTGCCCTATACCCTTAAGGAGGTCCCCAGAGTGTGCCTGGCTACATTTCATTCTCTGTATTCTAGGAGTAAGAGCAGTTAGGTGGTGGATAGTGCACTGGGCCTGGAGTCAGGAAGACTCATCAGATGATCCTGAGTTCAAATCTGGCCTCAGATACTTACTAGCTTTGTGACCCTGGGCAAGTCGCTTAACTGCTGTTTGCCTCAGTTTCCTCATCTGTAAAAATGAGCTAGAGAAGAAAATGGCAAATTGCACCAGTATCTTTGCCAAGAAAATCCTCTCTATAGTCTTATTTTTCTTCCCTTTTCTAGGCATTTTCCCAGCCAGTTACTTGACTTCTGCAATTCCTTTCCACCCCCACCTGGATCTGCCCAGCTAGTGCTTGGCCTCTGAGATTCAAATGGGCTTTCCGCGGCAAGCTTTAGTTCTGGCGCTGGGGTGGGGGCAGGGCCGCCTCCCAGGCTCAGTTCCCTCAGGGGCTTTATGCAGAGACTTTCAGGACCGGAGCGGATGGGGTGGGGGGCCCCACTTCCTAGGCTCAGTTCCCTCAGGGGCTTTATGCGGAGGCCTTCAGTAATAGAGTGGGGTGGGGGCATGGTCGTCTCCCAGGCTCCGCCCCCTCAAGCCGTTCATGCAGAGACCTTCCGTAATGAAGATCCTGCCTGCTGCTGGGGGATTCCTGAGTCCTGGGCCACTGCCGCCTCAGCCGCCGCCCACGCCTCTGCCTCCGCCACTTCTTGCCCCCGTCTCTGCCGCCGCCTCTTCCTTCCGAGGGGGCCCGAGTCACGGAGACGCTCTGCTCCCCTCCTCCAGCCCAGCCTTCTTTCTCACTGACCTGTAGCTTCTGTGGGCAGAGGGACTTTCCCAGCTGCTGGAGCTTCCGTGTCTGAAGCCTGCTCAGGTCAGCTTCTCTGGGGCCGCGGCCAGGGCAGCGCTGGGGGTGGGGTCCGCTTTCCGGGGCACGACGGACCCTGGGGATGGGTCTCCAGGGCTCCCTGGAACGGAAATCTCTTCCACTCCATTTCTGCACACCTTGTATTGACCCAGAAGTTATGGGGGTCTCTTTTTACATTAATTCTATGGGCTTTGGTTTCGGAGCTCGTAAACATGCGTCCTTCTACTCCGCCATCTTGGCTCCACCCCCAAGAAAATCCTAAATGAAGTCATGAAGACTCAGACATGACTGAAAAAATGGCTGAACAATATTCTAGGGGTGTCTCTAAAAGGCAGTGAGATTTCCTCGAATGTTATCAGGTTAAGCCTCCATTCTGGTCTTTCTTTAATTTTAATCACCAATTATCACTTGCCTCAATAACATTTACCACTGTCAGTATCTCTCTAATATCATTTAACAGATTGATTTCCCTTTGATAGCAATGATACAGTTAATATTCACTGTATCTTACAAAGGAATGGTTACTGAGAATATATAACAAGAACAAAGCCCTTGAACCCCTGGGATCTCAGAGAAGCATAAGCATTGTCCTTTCACCCATTTCCCCAGTGACTCATCTGTCGTACAGGAAAAATCTCAAAACACTTAAGGTAGCCCAGATCTTATACAGTCACACATAGAGGTGAAAATCACCATTGCTACCCAAAACCAGAATTATGCAGATTGAGCAACATGAGCATTTCTTAAAGCTCTTTAGCCACTGCTTACTTGCTTAGTATTTAAGAAAGACCTGTCTTGGTCCTCCAAAGAGCCTTCCCCAAATCAAAGGTAATAAAAAGAAAGACAGAAAGAAAAAAGGAAAGAAAAGGAAAGGCAAGGCAAGAAGGAAGGAAGGAAGGAAGGAAGGAAGGAAGGAAGGAAGGAAGGAAGGAAGGAAGGAAGGAAGGAAGGAGGGAGGGAGGGAGGGAGGGAAGGAAGGAAGGAAGGAAGGAAGGAAGGAAGGAAGGAAGGAAGGAAGGAAGGAAGGAAGGAAGGAAGGAAGGAAGGAAGGAAAAGGAAGGAAAAGGACTGGCCAAAGTAAATCAAATTTTCTCAAATTACGTTGGCAAATTCCCCATTCAGAGTGCAACCCATCTGACCTATCAATCAAGGCCTGCATCCAAGTCATCTTTCTAGATTTATCGTCTACACTTCTTGGGATATATTTTCTACACCAGCCTGTTCAATTTTTTTCACTGACCACCAGACATTCTGTGGTCATGTGAGACCCATAAACGCTGGTGAGATCAGGAATAAGAAATTGAGTTGCCCTCACCCTACCAGCTGTTTCCCAACTGCCTTCCCCACCGTAGCCAGGAAGCACCTGCCTTATCAGAGGCTATGGGAACTGAGCCACCAGGCTACACCAAAGCTATGCTTTCTCTTTCCTGCCCATGTGGGTAATGAGAGCCCTCTGGGCCAGAAGGAGGTGTGCTCCCATGGGGCTTTTTGTGCCTGTTACCAAGGCTAACCCAGACCCCTTAAATTTTCTTTTCTTTTCTTTTTTTGACCTGATCAGTCATTCTCACCTGCACACAACTGCTTTTTCCCTCAATTTTCACAGCCCCTTCCTTTCAAAGCAGGAGTAATATGTTGGTCATAAGGGCTGAGTTGAATAATCCTCCTCCCCTCCCCCACCATTTTTGAGGCAATTGGATTAAGTGACTTGCCCAGAATCACACAACTATTAAGTATCTGAGGCCTTATTTGAACTCAGGTCCTCCTGACCCCAAGGCTAGTGTTCCATCCACTGCGGTACCTTGCTGTCACATCATTCTTAACACTATTGTACAAATTGAAACAGTCCAGGAAGAAATGCAATAGAGCCTAGAAAAAATCAGGTTGTGATCTACTAAAAATGTGGACAACCTGTGCATCAATATAACCTTCATTCAAACAATTCTGGTCCCTCTTTTCTTTGGTTCTTGTTCATGGTGGACTGACCTTTGGCACCACTGTAAAGATGACAAAACTTTGTATTCTATACGTGTGCTCTCCGCCCCTCTTCGTATTTATTCTGTATATATTTATTCTGTGTGTACACATATGTTATCTTCTCCAATAGAATACAAGCTCTTTGAGAACAAGGACTGGTTCATTTTTTTTTATCTTTATACCCCCAGTGTCTAATACAGAGTCTGGCACCTTCTCCCATGGGACAGACTAAGGGCTAGCCTTTGACTAGGGTGGGGTAACTAGGGCTTTTTCCCAGGGCACTCTAATTTGGAAAATCAATTCTTCAATAGCCTAGAAACAACAGAATTTAGTACCTAGTTAGCATAAATAATTAGTTCAATAGGAAGCTATCAGACAGCAAGATCCTCCTGTTTCATCACATTACCACCCTTCCTCCCATTATCTCTCCCCTGTGCCCTCCCCAACTGAAGGTTCTTTTCAGGTTGCTTGATCCAGGCACAGTTTGTGGTCCAAAAATTCCTAATCATGGCTCTCTACTTCCCATAAAGTTTTGAGGTGGTTTATAAAATTATGTTAAAAAAAGATATGAAGAAGGCCTCTGTCATATCCTCTCTGGATTATATCCTCAATGAAAGATTAATGGGTTTCCTTTGTTGGTGGTAAACAAGGCAATAACTCTTATAAGGCTACAGGTGTGGTGGAAATGACACAGGTCTGAGGCCTACTATATAATCGTACCACCAGCTGCAAATGATCTGGTAGAAACATACAAATGTCATCAATTTTTGTATTCATACTTGGGCCAATAGTTTTTGGTTTTGTTTTTAATCACCAGTTGTCCTCTGCTACTAGCAATTGGTAGAGCCACTCCCTGGGATCCTGGGGAAAGGAGGAGTGAACTAGTGGAAATCACAGCAGAAATGGACATTCCAGACCTTCATCCCCACCCCCACAACATTATGATCTGCCTTGACTTTTTAAGGAAAATGGGATACTGGAAGTGACTCTGGGGCAGGATTAATCCAAAGCCAACCAGAAGAAAACTTGGTCTTGGAGCAATGTGACTATGTGGCATCTGCTGCTTTAGGGAATTAACACCAACAGAATATCACGACACCATTACGAACCGGGAGTTGCTGGTCATGGCAATGACTCCAGAAACATGGAGACATTTTCTAAAAGGAGGGTAGTACTCCATAACCATCCTTATTACAGAAATTTACACCACCAGAAGATTCAAATCTCCAAAAAGTATTATTATTTTTAAGGCTTTAAAAAAGTGTGTATCTTCCAGGAATCACCAACCCATTAGCAAATATTTTCCTTAATTTCTACTGGGGAACCTGGTTATTTAGCAAAGGAGACAGAGACAAAAATGGTTGTTTTCCCCCCAAAGATTTGTGCTGCTACTGCATGCACTGAAGCCTCAAAGGCTAAGATTTCACCAAGACCAATGACCATTCTACCCTTCAAGGTATTTTGGAGATTTGCTTCAAGTTCACCCTAATGCCCTTTTTAAACTGGGCAACCAGAAAAAGCAATGGATCGTCAAATAACATTGGTGGTCAGTCTTGAGGCTGGCTATCCAATAGTAGTTGTGGTCAGTGGGTTATCCTGGATATCCAGTGGGATTGTTGTCAATGCCAGAAGACAGAGAAGCTAAAGAGGCAAACATAAAGATTCAATGTATCGGCAATGCAACTCTGACCTTGGCAGTGAGTGGGTCTCCATTTCATTATTGATTTGTTACCTTCCTATGTATACACTTCCATTATCAAGGCTATATTATCTAATCCCATGTGCTAAATTTCCTCAGTTTCTACAGATGGTGTGACTATTCCTGAAAGAAATAATTTAACTCTTTGGACCACCAACCCATTGGTTTCAGATATGAAGCCACAATTCGGGGTCCATTTTCTGAAAAATGTTGCAATGCATGCTTGGGGCCCAGCTGTTAGCAATGGCATAGTATGTGTATTATCCTTAATTATCCTGGCTAACATCCAGGGCACACACACCAATAGGTTAAAAGCACTTGTTGTGGTACTAGCCCAGTGGATACGGATACTCTTCTGCATTCTGTTGTTTTTGCTTAACTATCATAAGAGAAAATGAACAATTGACATAACCATGTCTGATCAAAATAATTCACTGTATGCTTCATTAGAGTCTTTATCATTTTAGTTTGCCTACGGGTTCCCAACTGGTTGAACATAAAGGATATTATCAAAACAAGACTGATTCTGACTCTTATCTCATTGCAAGAAGTATCCGAAGATGGGGTTTCATCAGATACCAGAGAAACTGACACAATCTAGAACCCAGCGCAGGAAACAAGAAGAGCCACACCATTTGAAAGTATTACCTTAGGATCCTGACATGATGGTCTAATGGAATTCAATTCAATAAAAATTTATTCACATGGCATAGTTTGCTCAGCTATTCCTTCATCTCTGAGTACCCTCTTTGTTTCCAATTTCCAGAAAAGGAACTGTTAAGATTGTTTTGTTGTATGTATTGGACCTTTCTTTCTGTCTTTGATCTCCTTGGATACCTTACAAATGTCCTGAAGTCAGGTGCTTCAGGGCAAGAAGAGAGTGAAAACATGGCAGGAACTTCAGTTGTGATGGATCAGCCATTGGGCTCCAGAAAAGAGACATAACAGAGTTGGGATCGTCAGCGTGGAGGCTTCCTTGGCCTGAGCATGGGAATAGACAATCATTTCATAGATGTAGGGAGCTATGGTGTAGGTACTACAAGGGACTCCATAGTGCAAGACTGCTGGGATGGAGGTGGAGGACGGAAACCAATCACTGCCCTCAAGAGGCTTATATTTGGGACAGGAAGTTTGTGTGGGCAGATCCCTTTCCTGTTACTTTCTGAAAATCTAATCATTGTTTGGTTTCAAACTCTTGGATCATTCTCTACGCACCATAAATTCCTCATATTAGATCTAATCACTGAAAACCGCTTAGAGTTCATATAGTAATTTTTTTAAAGTCTTAATATTAAGAAAACATCATCAATAAGCACTCCTAAGACCCTAATTTCTCCAAAGTCCATGGAGAGAGAATTTTATGAAACTAGTTCAGTCCTGGCCCTATGGCCCAAACGTAGCCTCCAGTGTAATCCAGAGAAGCTGGACACTTGCCAATTGCTATGTCATACTGTGTCTTCAGGATCTATGAACCGCTGCTATCCAACATAGAAAGATGCTCAAATGTAGAAGGTGACACCTGACCAAGGTCTCGGAGAGGGAGGACTGCACTGAGGCTGAGAATTAGGCATTGACAAGTCTGAGGAAAGCTCCAAGTGCTGCATTACTGTGACTATATCAATACCTACTGTCTATTCTCAGCAGGAGAGGAGGGGGAAACTCACAGTTGCACAAATCCCTGGCAGTAGGGTACGCCATTTTTCTTTTTAATTTATTTATTTGTTTTCAGTTTTCTACAATCACTTCCATAAGTCTTAGATTTTTCTCCCCGTCTCCCCATGACAGCATGCAGTATTCTATGGGTTCTGCACATACATTCTTATTAATCACATTTTCACATTAGTCATGTTGCATATAAGAATTAAAATGAATGGGAGAAACTATGAAAAAATAAAACAAAACAAAACAACATAAGAGAAAATATTCTGCGACCCAGTTTCATGGTTCTTTCGTTGAATGTGGATGGCTTTTTGCTTCAAGAGTCCTTTGGGAATGTTTTAGGTCCTTGCATTACTGTGAAGGTCTAAGTTTACCAGAAAAATTCCTCACACACTGTGGTTGTTACTGTGTACCATGTTCTGGTTCTGCTCCTTTCACTCAGCATCAGTTCACATAACTCCTTCCAGGCCTCTCTGAAGTCTTCCTGTTCATCGTTCTTATAGCACAATAGTACTCCATTACATTCATATACCACAATTTGTTCAGCCATTCCTTGGTTGATGGGCATCCCCTTGATTTCCAGTTCTTGACCACCACAAAGAGAGCTACTATAAATATTTTTGTACATGTGGGATCCTTTCCCATTTTTGTGATCTCTTGAGGATACAGTCCTAGAAGCGCTATTGCTGGGTCAGAGGGTATGCACGTTTTTGTAGCCCTTTGGGCACATTTCCAGATTGCTCTCCAGAATGGTTAGATCAGTTCAGTATGCCATTTTTCTTTCCTTCCGTTCCACTCCATCTCTTTCCTCTTCTCTGGGTGCTTTTTGATGTATCTTTTAGGAAATCTGCACTTAACCAGTCAATGGCCATTTTGAGGCTACATCCTCCATTGTTATGCCCATTACTCATTCTGTGGGGAGGATACAGAATGTCCACAGATAAGTGGAAGATAACTTGAGTAAGGAAAAGGGAGCAACAGTTAGAAGGAGCAAGAAAGGCTTCCTATTAGGAGGTGCATTTTGGAGCAAGCTAAAGACTTAGAGACAGAAGTGAACAGAATGTGCCTTCTAGGCATGTGGGACAACTGGTGCAAGGTGGCAGTTGGAATGCCACATTCAGAGAATAGCTAGTGTGCCAGATTGGCTGAAATGTAGAGTGCCTTTTTTTTTTTTATACATCAGGAAACTGAGGCCCAGACAGGTGAAGAGACTCACCTGAGTTTTCATAGGTTATAAGTGGCAGAGCTGGACTTTGAACTCTGGTATTTATGATTCCAAATCATTGCCAATTTACCTATGTTCTTTCTGTGCTGATATCTTCACAGTGTTGGTCATGTGTAGAAGAAGCAGAAGTCCAGATTACCTAGAGTTTCCAGTGACTGAGTTGCAGTCAGTGTACGAATAGCAGGGCCAGAGCAAGCCAGGCAGGTACCTCTTACTCGTAGCCTGACTTATCCTTCCACTTTGTTTGGCCATTGTCCTGGTGCTTCTTGCTATGGATGGCTGCTTTTGGTCAACTTCTCCCCATTGCTCCACTTGTGTTTACAACCTCCTTGGCGGTGCAGCAGCTGGTGAACTTTGGAAGCTGCTCAGAGACTGAATTGTATAGGGTCATATGGAGCTAGACTGAAAACACTAGATGGAGAGGACACTAGGTGTTTTAAGAGAGGAGGTGGCAGCAGTTCCTTCAAGGAAAGGGTGAGAGTGGAGTGGGGTGGGGAAGGGTAGGACAGACCAGTGAATATGAGTCATATCAAGTAGGCCTCAGACACTTACTAGCTGTGTGACCTTGGGAAAATCACTTATAACCCTGTTTGCCTCAGTTTCCTCATCTGTAAAATGAGTTGGGGAAGGAAATGGCAAACCACTCCCGTATCTTGGCCAAGAAAACCCACAAAGCGTCAAACACAGCTAAAAACAACTGAATAACAAAAGTAACTTTGAAATTACGGATGACCTTACCCATAGCTAAGTCAAATTGGGATTTTGTGAAAAGATACAATTAAATGGTTTCTAAGAACAGATCTTCCTGGGAAGTTAGCTCAGTAAGGGAGTCCTACTTAAAAAAAAAAAAAAAGATTTTTATGTAAGGAATCCTATAGAGACTTTTAAGCATTGGAGACTGGAATGTTGATGAATAGTTCCCATCCATATTACAGGCTCTTACTATGTCTGTCAAAATATTATTTATCATTAAGTGGTTCAAGGGTTCCATAATTTCACTGATGTAGGCATTCTTTCCATTGGTGAATACCCTGTATAATTATCGTCTATGGCCTCCCATAAATCCTCCAGACCAATCTGCCTAGCACAGTGAAAGACTTTATGTATGTGTACATACACATACATATATGCATATGTATGCACACATACTGTCTCCAGTGTAGATCCTTTCTGGAGGAAAGTTAAATAGATATGAACACACACATATCCATCTACAATACCAGGGTAACATTCAGTCTATCTAATTAACACAGTACCTGGCACAGAGTAGGCACTTAAGAAATGTTTCTTGATCGACTGATTGAGTGTCCATTGACCTTGCTACATGTTCAGCCCACATTCTTTTCTGATCATTTGTTTCCTTAGGGGGCATCTTTTATGTCATTGTACTGACTGGGGTAGGTAGGAGTGTTCCTGAAGAGTTCCTCATCTCCCAGGGTGACCCTTGGGAGTGCCAGCAGGCCACTCACCTTTTTACCTTGTGATCGTTAGCTGAAATCCAGGCAGTAGTAAGATCATCTATAAGTCACCCTCTATGGTCAGTTGCTTGGGTAATATAAATTGGTGACTTGGATTTGAGATTGATGATGATGCCATATAGATGCTTCATGGTGAGTTAGCTCTGATTGATAGCTGTGTCCTGTAGAGGTGGAGGGGTCTGGGACTGTCTATTTAGTTCCTTCAGAAAACATCAAACTTTCCAAGTCTTCAGCAGCTACCAGTTTTGAGAAAATTGTATAAGAAAGGAGAGAGATGGGAAGAGAAGGAAAAGGAGTGGCAGGGAATGGAAGGGAAGTAGAGAGCCTTGGGGGAGGGTACACATAGAAGAGAGAAGGCATTAAGATACCATGACACTGATATTGATCACTGGCGCTTTATGAAAGCAACTTCTTTTTGTCTCCCTTTCCATATCTGCAAAATAGGAGCAACGTTTAGCAAATAATGAGGCTGATCTGTGAGTGGAGGTCAAGTAAGAAATAAATCTCTCTCTCTGCACATACTGAACCCCTCCTTGATGTTTGTAATAAAAGGACCTTCATTCAATCCAATCAATAAACAGGCATTGATGACAAGAAAAAGATGAAACACTCTCTGCCCTAACGGAGATGACATTCTACCCAATAATATCTGGAGAATGAGAAAAGCTGGGCTAGGGGGCCTGGGATCTAAATTTTCCCATGTGCCACCTTCATCTTCTTCAAATGTACATGTACATATACACACAAAATGTAGGATGTTCCAAAAATCATAGTACTGTTTTAAGCTTTAATAATTTTTCTTTGCCTTTTTTTTGTATCCCTAGAGTTGAGCACAATGCTTATGACATAGTGGGCACTTAAATATTTGTTGACTTGACTTAAAAAAACCAAACTTTTTAAAATACTTTCTCATACTAACTTATGTAAGGTAGATATTATTTTTCCCAGGTAAAGAAACTGAGGCCCCATGGATTAAAGCAGCTTGTTCTAGGCTGCCTGTTGAGCTTCCACAGCCAAGATGAGATTCCTGGGTCTTCTGGCTTTCAGCCCAGGGTTCTTTCCACTAATCCGAAAAGAGAAGGCATTGGAGCGTGTGGCTCAGAAATAGGAATCCCTCAGGCCCTATGCATAAAGGAGCAGGAATTGGCCTTCAGCCAGGCTTTCCAGTCCAGGAGTCATGATTGTCCTCAATCTCCAATTCCTCAGGGAACTGGAGGAAACAAGTCATAAAAACCCAGAGAGCCAACAACATCTTTGTCTCCCTGGCTTGGTGAAATAGATGCTGCTTGGCCTCTCGCAATTGGATGAAGACTGAAATGTCCTGTTGATCAGTTGTGGGCAGCACAAAGTTGGGAGGGATAGCTGGATCATGAATTTGGGATCCAAAAATAAATCCCAACAGGCTAGAACAGTAGGCTCACACTAGGAAGGTGAGATTTATCAGGGATGGGTGTAAAGGCCTCTACTTAGGTGTTTTGTTTTTTCAGTATGGACAAGTATGGGTCTGGAGATACACAAATATACATCATGTGATAAAGATCTGAGGATGTTTCAAAGGTCTACAAACTCAATATGAGTCAACAGTTTCACATGGCAACCCAAAAATGCTAATGCAAACTTATGAAACCGTTGTGCCAGAGATTCTCATGACATGAAAGGCCAGGGAACATGTCGGAGGGTTCTCACTTCTCTGGCCTTGCATGGGAATCAACTCTCACTCTCCCAAGAGTGGGATCCATCTTCCTCTTTCTAAGTATGCAGGTCATGATATTGCCAAATTTTATCAAAAAAGAGGGTGACCAAATAGAAAGATCTTCACAGGAGGAACCACCTTTTTCTGTAAGAATGCTATTACCAGTGAGCATTGCTCTTAGACTAGGGACAGGAACTAGAACTGTGATTTTATTGGCTTAGGGTTTCCAGGTGAGGGTTATACATGCAGATTGGAACCTTTTCTGCAATTCAGTTGATTAGAATTGTGATCCATTGACCTGCCCAGGATCACACAGCCATTCTGTTCTTTTGTCCAGAGGCAGGATCTGAACTGGTTATTTTGGCTGTAAAGCTTACTCTCTGTCTTCTACACCATACCGCTTCTCTGCACCTTGTTCATTTTAGATATTGGGTTGGTTTAGGATGGATCTAATGTAAATCCCAGAATGACTTGCATTCACACTAAAGGTGGGAACTAAATTATCCTTCCCTGTATCCCTGGGCTCTGACTGGTGAGTATTTCATCCTATTTTGACTAGTGTCTGCCTAATAGACCACATCCCCATCATCCTTTCTTGCCCCTCACCCCTTTTCCCTTTCCAGTTGTAGCTCAGAAGAACAGGAATTATTAATGCTACTGATCCTGTCAAGGGCATCTCAGTCTTTTGCCTTTCAATCACCCTTTTCTGTAACAACATTCTCTCAAACCTCCGCTTGGACACACTCCCCTGTATGTATTGTCTTTCCCCATTAGAATGTAAATTCTTTCAGGGAACAGATCATCTCTCCTGTTTGTCCTTGTGCCATCAGCACATAGCACAATACCTGGCACCTAGTTAGGTTTTAATAAATCATTTTTCATTCACTCGTTGGTGTCACATATAAGGATTCCTCTGGCAGAAGTTCCCCTCCCCCACATTCCCCCAAATCCTGTTTTGTAGCTTCTCGGCCCGCTATCTGTCTTCATCTACTGTTCTTGGCTGGTGCAAGGGGTAGGAGATAACTTCTCCCTTCTGTCTCTGCCTCTTTCTCTGCATCTCTACCCCCTCCTCATTTTCTAACATTCTTCTTACCTCTCCTTAGCTAGAGACATACTTGATAAGGTACTAGACTTGGAGTCAGGAAGACTGGATATTGACTAGTTTTGTCACCCTGGTCAAGTCACTTAACCTCTCTCCCTAAATTTCCTCATCTGTAAAAATGATTTTAACAATTGCACCTCCTTTCCAGGGACGTTGTGAGGATAAAATTGGATAGTATATATAAAGTGTTTTCCAAGCCTTAATGTGCTAAATAAATGTTAGCTATTATTATTAGTTCTACAGTTCATGTAGTTTCTCAGAGAAAATGAGGATGAACTTCTAGGTTTTTTTTTTTAACCTTTTGGTGTTGTCTTTTCAATGAAAGATTTCCCATTATCTGATGCCAGCACTCCTCTCTTTCCAGGTCTTTCATTATTCTTCCCTTCCATCCAGTCTCCACTAGCTGCCAGATACCTGCATCCTCCCTACCCCCCACTCCCACTTGCTTCCATGTTTTTTTACTCTATGCCTTCATCAAACAGACACAGTGGGATAGTGCTCAGTGTCAAAAGAGAATCAGCCACCTATTCCCAGACCTGCACAGCTCACATGACTCACAGCACCAGTAAAGAGCAAAATTCTAGATTTTCTCCTCTACATCATAAGTCTTTTCCTTGCCCCTCCTTGATTCAGCTTCCTGCTTGGTCCAGGAACTCTTTATCATTTGATTACTCCTCCTTCTCCTTCTGCTTCACCTTCATGTATGTCCTCTCTTGGTTCAGGAAACATTTTTTGCTCTGCTGCTGTGTTTGCGTGCTGCAATTTGGGAAGCCAAATGGTTCTTCTTCCAGAAGCCAAGTGGTCCCTTAAATGAACTGCATGAATGGGCAGATCTCCTCTCTAGGGAGCCAAGCCCAAGTCTCTGTGTAGATCCTGTTCTTTTTCTATCTCTTTAGTTTCCATTTTCCCCAGTCCTCCTTTTAAAGCCCAGGTCTAAGGGTATAGCAGTGGGTATGAACTGGTCTAAATTGCTAATCTTCAGTAGGGTGTTTGTCAGTTGGCAAGGTCAGTTCATAACTTATGAAAGTGATATCATCAATACTGAAACAAATATCTCCATCCTTGAAGAGGAATTAACCTCTTGGCACCATCACAGGTAAAAATCCAAAATAGAATTGTCTTTTCCCCAAATCAGGAGTTCTTAACTTGTGTGTGCGTGTGTGTGTGTGTGTGTGTGTGTGTGTATGTGTGGGTGTCTTAGACCAATGTAGCTTATGGTTTCCCTGGAATAATGTTTGTTTTTTCTTTAAAAACTAATCTAATAATTAAAGGAAATGTTAAGTTTCATTTAGAGGTTAATGAAAATAAAGATGTAATTTTTTTGCCCATCCAAGTTCGCAGAAAAACCCTCCCTGAAACCCATCCTCCCTCCTAATTTCCCTGTCTTTATTAAGGGTAACACCATTCCTTCCAGCATCCCAACGCCAGAGTCATCATTGACTCTTTACTCTGACTTAATCATCTCCCCCCATATCCTGTCAGTTGACGGGTCTTTCTTTTTTTTGTGTGTGATGATTCAATAGACCTTTATTTTTATTTTATTTTATTTTTTGTATTACAGTTGACAGATCTTATTGATTCTTCCATCCAACCATTTCTCTCTACTCATACCATATCAATTCTTGCCTGGTCCCTCACCACCTTTCAAATGAACTATTGCAATAATCTTCTAATTGATCTTCCTGTATACAGTCTCTCTCCCTCTCCAATCTGTCCCCCACATGACTTTGAAAATACATGTTCTTAGGTGCCAATCTAGCCATGTCACCCTTTGGTGACAGAAGCTTCAGTGGCTCCCCATTGCCTTTAGATTAAAATACTTCCTCAGGGACTCAATCTGGTTCCAATCTATCTAACTAGACTGACCACACAGTAATTACCACCATTGACACTGTTTCCTCTAGACTAGCCTACTTCCCATTTCACATCCATCAAATTCCTCCTCTCCCCCTTGTATCTTGTTATATGCTATCCCCCATGCTTGAAGGGCTCTTCTTTCCCCCTTCTGCTACTCGTAACACCTAGTTCTCTTAATGTTGTAGTTCAAGTCTCATCTCCTTTTATGGAACCTTTCCCTTACTCTTCCCCATGTCCCCACTCGCCAATAGTTAACAGAAGAGGGGGAGTATGTCTTTTATATTTACACATCTCCCAATAAGATTCAAGTTCCTTGAGGACAGGAACTGTCTCACTTTTGTATTTATATCTACAATGGCTAATGTAGTATTTTGCACATAGTAGGTGCTTAAATAAATGGTAACTTTTGAGAATGCAGTTTCAATAGACTGGCTAGGAGCCTGATCACAAGGCTTGAGAAGTTATATAGATGGTGATGATTTGGAATCAATGAACACAGACAATTTTTGGATTTGTAGGAGTTTGGTGGTGAAAGGGGGAAGAGACATAAGACATTTGAGTATTTGCTAGGTCAAATGAAGATTTTTAGGGATGGGATAAACCTTGGAGTATATGTAGGCAGTGGAGAAGAAGACACTAGGAAGATTTAGGATGAAAATGAATATGAAAGAAAGATAGTTAGGAGAATCACACAGATGAGGTGTAAAGGATGAAATTAAAGATATAAATAACAAAAGGACATGTGAATTTATTAAGTACATACTATATGTTAAGTGCTTTTGCTAAGCACTTTACAAATATCTCATTGGATCCTCACAAATAACCTTGGAAGGTTAAGTGTTATTATTATCCCCTCTTTACAGTTGAGGAAGCTGAGGCAGACAGAGGTTAAGTGACTTGCCCAGAGTCACATAGCTAGTGTTTGAAGACGAATTTGAACTCCTGACTCCAAGCATAGTACTTTCAAATCTCCTGGAGGACAGAGATCGGACTCCATCTGAGATCAAACTGTAGACTGGACACAGCCTGAGCTGCCCCTGAGATCCTTGAGGAGTATAGGATTTAATATCAGGAGAAAGTACCAGAAGGACTCCAGAGAATCCAGATCAGGACCACATAAAGCCTCTGCATTCCTTCCAGAAGTTCACAGAGTCTGGCTTTATGACAAAATCTCAAATAGGGAAGTAAGGTTGAAAGGATCAGTGAGAAAATAAAGAGATAGCAACAATTCAGAACTATTTTGGAACCAAGGATACCTAAGACACAAACCCAGAAAAAGAGAATAGCTCCACAATATCTACAAATCATGAGAAAAAAAGTAGCATGACCACAAAGTCAACTAGAATTCCTAGAAGAAATGAAGCAAGAGGTTTAAAAATCATATAATAAAGGAAATGAGATTCTGAGGAATTAATTTAAAAAAAAAAGCATGAGAGATCTCAAGAGATCTAGACTTAGAAGAAAATTAATAGGTTAGTACATGGTTCAGCTAGGTGGCACAGTAGATAGAGCACTAAGCCTGGAGTCAAGAAGACTCATCTTCCTGAGTTCAAATCTGACCTCAGAAACTTATTAGCTATGTGACCCTGGGCAAGTCACTTAACCCTGTCTACCTCAGTTTCCTCATCTGTCAAATGATCTGGAGAAGGACATGGCAAACCACTACAGTATCTTCACCAAGAAAACCCCAAGTGAGGTCACAAAGAGTCAGATACAACTGAAACAACTGAATAAAAACAACATGACAAGTATAAAACCTTACCCAATCAATAATTTCCCTGAAAATTGGAATGGATCAAAAAAGAAAGCATATAAAAAATGAATGGGGACTGCCCTGACTGTATCATGCTGTTGAATGAGTTGCACGTTGAGTTATTCCAGCAGTTCACAAATTCTGAAAAGATGTTAAAGATTGACATTGACTAGGAGCTGAATAGGAGAGAGAAGGATTGTCTTTTTGAAACTGCACAGAACTTGAAATGATTCCAAGCAACCTGCCACCACAAAAGCCCATCTTTCTGCCACCAACATTCTCTTAGTGATGCTACACAGGTGACCATAAATCACTTAACATCTAATTATCAGAGGGGCCAAAATTATCAATTTCAATCAGTTCAATTTCAGTCATTTTTCAGTTGAGTCTGACTCTTCTTGACCTCATTTGGGGTCTTCTTTGCAAAGATAACTGGAGTGGTTTGTCATTTTCTTCTCCAACTCATTTGACAGATGAGGAAACTGAGGCAAATAAGGTGAAGTGACTTGCCAAGGGTTATACCACTAGTAAGTTTCTGAGGCCAGATTTAAACTCAGGAACATG
Source organism: Bettongia penicillata ogilbyi (assembly GCA_023548195.1). Taxonomy (NCBI): domain Eukaryota; kingdom Metazoa; phylum Chordata; class Mammalia; order Diprotodontia; family Potoroidae; genus Bettongia; species Bettongia penicillata. The sequence goes on along the minus strand of JAJHZJ010000097.1, from coordinate 1,826,185 downwards.
AGTCTTCTTGACTCCAAGCTTAGTGCTCTATCTACTGTGCCACCTAGCCGTCCACCCAAAATTATAGATTATCTAAAAAAAAAAATTGTTTAAAAAGGTAAAAACAGAGATGCATGGTGGGTATAAGTAGAAGATAGTGTATCTCCAACAATGACTGGCATCTGAGAAATTGCATCAAAAGCATTAACAGGGAAAGGTCTGAATAAAAATAAGGAGACTGATCATATAGAAACAAGGAGAGAGAGATGATGAAACCCCTGAATCCTACAATGGAGTCAAGAAAATATGAAAAGAACCAGAGAAGGACTTTCAGCGGGCCCTATCAGCTTTATGTGGAGGGTCTGCCAAAAGACATTAATAGGAACAAAATAGATTAATCCTGAGGGCTCAGTTAGAGGAAGTGCCCTCATCAGAGATCATGGATTTGTTTTAGGGGTTGTTCCATATCATTCCAGAGTGGAGGATTAGGACCAAATTTTGTTTTTTCTTTTTTTACTCATATCTCTTATTTTTAGGTCACCATCTTTTTCAGATATGTCCCTCCCCTTTCCCTTTCCAAATAGACATACTTTGTAACAAAGAATAAAATGGAAGTGGGGAAAGGAACTGGTTCGGCAATAAAACCCAACGCAATACCTGAGTCTGCCAGTGCGTTCAATGTTCTACACCCATAGCCTCCCCCACCTTTTAAAAGAAGTACATTTTCTCAATCTCTTCTCTAGGGTTAAACCCAGTCATTATGATTATATTGCTTTCAGTTTCCCCCCTTTTTTTTCTACTTACTTTGTTATAGTCATTGTATATAATATTTCCTGATCCTTTGCTCTACACTGGAAACAAATCCTAACAAACTGGTTGTCTTGATGTAACAACAACCAGCAATTATTTAGTCCTTGAAAGTACTTTATATGTGCTCTGTATACTTCAAAACACTTCATATATGTAAAGGAGTCAAGCCCATGTGTCAAAGAAAAAATTCCCAATTGCATCAGCCAAGCTTACTGCACATGCTCCTAAGGGTGCCTCTTATATAGACATTAGCTCATTTGAAACTGATAACCATCCTGTGAGGTTAATTATGCAAATATTGGCATTCCCATTTTATAGATAAAGAAACTGAAGTTTATAGAGGTGAAATGATTAGTCTAGGAAGCTAGTAAGAAACTAGTAGGTGTCAGAGGTTGGATTTGAACCCAGATTTCCACTCTATCCAATAACACAGGCTGACTTGCATGGTAATGAATTCCCCATCACTAGAGATACTCAAGCAGAGATTGGATGACTGTCCTTCAGGGATGTCCTGGTAAAGATCTCTGCACTGGTAAGTGATTTGATTAGGCCACGTGTAAGGGGACTTCCAGTTCTGAATTTCTGTGATTCTAGATTTCCAGTCCCTGAAGGTCTGAGCACTGAGGAGTTTAGCCAATCACCAGCCTTGTTCCAAAACACAAAAACTCTCTAGTCAAAGACTGACCTCTCTTCCTCTTCAATCAGACAGGGTTCCTCATTATCTGAGGTGTTGATCAGAGTGATTGGTTGCAAAATACTGACTTTACTGTCATACCACCTGGAATTCCATCATTAGAATCTTATTACTTTAGACAGCAAAAAATTTTTTTGTAATAGACAAAGTAATATATGAACCAGTTTTTAATCTTTCATACATCAGTTTGAATGATGACCCTAACAGCTTGATGAACAGGAGTCTGGCTGGAAGAGAGGGAAGGCCCATTTTGGACCTCAGAGAAGACAGGATGAACTTTTCTGGCTACTCAAGAGTGCTCTGGACAGCCAGCAGTGAGCATAAGAGCACTGTCATTACAAAAAGGAGAGTGCCAGGGAGCAGAAGATAACCCTCACAATCTGACCTTGAACTAGCTCTGAAGTCAAGTCCTGGGGACCAACATGGAAGCAGCAATGATTTCAGAGGCATGGAAGGTGCCAGGCATTGCTGCCGAGAGCCCTCAGTTTGCTGGTGTTGGCACTGGCCAAGGCCCAGCTCTTGCCTAAACCTGGTACCTGTGCCAGGAATGATTTTTTTAAACCATTCTTCCTGTCCTTGCTCCCAGGAAAAGAGACGGGCACAGGAAGTTGACATTGAGGAACTGGGAGAACAGACAAGGAGGAGAGAAATGACCAAAGCTCAATATTAGCTAGTAAATCATTAACCTTTCCTTGGAATCCTGGAAGTTGAGTGGACCATCAACATAAATACCAGCAGCCTCTTCCCCCTGAAATCCATCTACACAGATGTCAAATTGATATTCCTGAAGCAAAAGTCTAACCATGTCACTTCCCTGTTTAAGAAACTGCCTTGGCTCCCTATACCTCTAGGACAAACTATAAGGCCCTATCTGAAACCCTCCACAGACTATTTCCAACTCACCTGTATAAGCCAGCGTCCCATTACTACCACTCACATACTCTATGTTCCATCCAGACTGGCCTCCTCAAAACTCCCCCGTACAGGACATTAAGGCTCCACTCAGTTACCACCTGCCTTCAGGAGGCCTTACCAGACGCCCCCAAGGCTTCCCCTCTGAAATCATTGTACACATACCTTTGGTATTTATGCATCTTCCAACACATTGGACTCTCCAAGTAGAGTGTAACCTGGCCTCCAAGTATAGTATAACCAAGCCCTGCCACAATGCCTGGCACATAGTAGGTACTTAATAGATGCTCACTGAATAAAATTAAAATGTAATAGCATTTGATAATGTACTGAAAGGGTTAAGAAAATATCCCTCGCCTCCTCCACTCAGGCCTAAAGGTCCCATATCTTTGTGTGCTGAGGTCTTTATTCTAAATTGAGAAACTGGTAATAGTATCCTTGGCTCCTTAGGGCTTCAAATGTTTTTCTGTTCAATTCTTCATCAACACCTACTAGATGCTAATCTGTGGGTTAAACTGTGTGAGGAATGCATGAAAAAGTGAAAACTCAGTTTCTACCTTCACAGAACCTATAGTCTAGTCAGGCTATGACTTGCCCTTGATTTTGCTTTGAGTGAGGGAGGGTTGTGCAAGTCAGCAGCCTCACTTCTCCTTCAGAGCCTTCTGAATCCAGTGACCAGATATTCACCAGGATGACTGGAGATGACCCAGGATGAGGCAATTGGGATTAAATGACTTGCCCAAGGTCACACAGCTAGTGAGTGTCAAGTGTCTGAAGAGAGATTTGAAATCAGGTCCTTCTGACTGCTGCACTGGTGCTCTATCCACTACACCACCTAGCTGCCTAGTCAGGGAGTAATAAAACATCAGTAGTTTACATTTATATAAAGCCTAAGGTCTGCAAAGTGCTTTTAAATGTATTACCTCATTTGGTCTTCAAAACAATCCTGTGAGGTGGATGCTATTATTATTTATTCCCATTTTACCAATGAGGAAAATGAGAGTGAGAGCAGTTAAGGACTTGCCCACCATCATGAAGTCATTAAGCGTGTTAAGCAGATTTTGTACGAAGGTCTTCTTGATTTTAAGTTTAGTATTCTAGCTACTGTGTGTGTGGCGGGGGGGAGAGAGACAGAGAGACACAGAGAGAGAGACACACACACAGAGACAGAGACAGACAGAGAGACAGAGTTCTTAGTTCATCATTTCTCCAGTTTCTTGGAGTCAAGGGGATTGAGTACGTGGTACCAAAGTTGAAGAGCAGGAAGAGATTAAGTCAAAACAAAGAGGAGCCAAAAAACATAGTTTGCCCTCTGCTACCAGTCCCAGATTATTTATTTGAAAGTGTAATCTGATAATCCGATAGGGGAACGTTTGCTTCTACAGCAACCTCAAATTCATTTCTTTCAAGGGTCATCCAAGTCGTTAGATTAGGACTATGAAGTTGGAGGCCTGTATAGATCCTTGGGGGTAAAGATGAGACTTATACCAGAATGCTGGGGAAAAATTGCTTCTGTGGTAGCTCCAACTTTGTTTTATTTCTGTGGGATTTCCAAACCTTTAGGGCAGGACTGTAAGGATGGGTCAGTCTTACAGATCCCTGAGGAGAAGGTAAAACTCAGCATTACTTTGGGGGATTGTCTCTCTAGTAATCTCTAATTCCTTTTCTTTCTCATGATGTTTGATTGGGGCATTAACCCTTTTAGGGTGGTACTGTATGACTGGTAGCCTATATAGGTCCTTGGGGTAAAGATGGGATTAATTGAAAAGAGAAAGGAGAATAGTTCTGATTTCACAAAATAATATGGAAATATGGTTTGAATGACTGCATGTATAATTGATATCAAATTGCTTGCCTTCTCAAGGAAGGGGGAGGGATGGGAAGGAGGGAGAGAATTTTGAACTTTACATTATTTAAAAAATAATTGTTACTTTTTTCATGTATAATGGGAAAATATTTAATGAAATAAAAAAAATATTTCAAAAATCAGTCTTTCTAAAAGGACTAAAGGACAAAAGGGACTAAATGTAAGTCTTCCTTGCATTTTCTATGGAATGAAATAAAGGCTGTCCTGTGCCTGTTATGCATTGTTACCTTGAATACTTGACTGAAAGTTGTGATCATTTACCTTTATTAGTGAAAATATATGTATGAGCTATATTCCAAAGGTTCCAGAGGGAGTTTTGGGAAGAGTAGAACCATAGGTCTAGCATTGGAAGGAACTTCAGAGACTCTATTGACCAACCTCCTCATTTTACAGAAGGAAACTCGAGACCCAGGTAGACCTAAGTTCAAATAGGTAGGAAATGTTGAAGACTGAACTTGAATCCAGGCCTACTGACCTCAGAACTAGTGCTCTTTCTACTGTACCAGGTCAATAGGATGAGATTTTAGGAGGTCACACTTTCCCACTGAACTCAGTCTATATGAGCTTTGGGTCTGGGCTACACATTTCCCAGATTTGTACCAAGGGAGAGCACTTTCCCTTCTTTTATCTAAGACAGAATTTTGAAACTTTTTCTCTCCTGGAGAGAGAGGGGGAATGTAAGGAGGACTAGGATATGGGAAACATGAATTTTTCCTAAGGAAGTAGAATTCCTCACCCAGTGTTCAGATTGGTTTCCCTGTTGGATTAGAGCATACCAGGGGGGAGAAAAGACAGAACACAAGAAGACTGGCCTCATTAAGCTGCCTCTGCCTTTGCCTCCTACTCTCTGTTGCCAAAGGCCCAGCCCCTGGTGCCAGTTCTGAGGGACCTAAGGAAGAAAACTAGTAATCAGAGGCACCCAGACCTCCATCCAGGAATGAAGCTGCTCCCTGGAAACCATCAGGAAGTACTATCAGGCTAAATGTTATCAAGAGACCTGTTTTTCTCTGCCGTATCAATAGTAGAGACTTGGAAAAAGGGGAAAAATACCACTGACTTGACATCATTTTCTAAGCTACAGAGAAAAGCCTCAGACCTACACAAGTCTTTCAAAGTCTAGATGAGAGAGGGTCAGGGTCGTCCTTTTCATTCTGTTCTCTCACATTCTGCCATTCTAGCTTAGACTCACATCATCAGCACTTTGCAGTCACCTCATATCTCTTTCCTTTACTCTTGCTGCCTCATGGAGCATTAGGAGAGAGATCTCACTATTCACAATAAGGACATCACACAAAGATAAACTTTACAATCAAAGCCAACTTCCTCACTCCATGACTTAAAAATCCTACCCATAGGTTCTTTACTCAGCAAAGTGCTTTCTTGTCCATATTATCACACCCAGGAGAAAGCTTACTACCTATTTGACCTTGGGAAATGATGTATCTTCCCTGGGTCTCAGTTTCCTCCCCTGTAAAGTGAAAAGCATGGGCTAGATGGCCCCTAAGGTCCCATCCACTCTAAATTAATGATTCTATGTAACTATATGTAGTCAGACAGGGGTTATTTTCCACATTTGGCAGACTAGGAATCCAAAGCACAAAATTCATTAATGCAGCATGGCAGAGGACCATTTAATTTAGAACTAAAAGGGATTTTAGAGACTGTTTAGTCTAACCCCCTCATTTTACAGATAAGGAAACTGAGGCTGAGGGAAGGAAAGGGATTTGCCCAAGGTCACACAGGTAGTAAGCAGAAGAACTAAGATGTCCTCTGGCTCTAAATCTCTTTCCACTACACCAGGCTGTTGCTGTTCAGTCTTTTCAGTTGTATCTGATTTTTTGGGACCACAATGAAGTATTTTTGGAAGAAGAGATATCGGAGTGGTTTGCCATTTCCTTCTCTAGCTCATTTAACAGATAAAGAAACAGGGTGAAACAACTTGTCCAGAATCACACAGCTGGTAAGTGTGAGGGCAGATTCAAATTTGGGTCTTCCTGACTCTAGGCCAATCCACGGAGCCACCCAGCTGCCTCTCTCCCTCCTGCCTGTCCCCCCGCTTCTCCATTATGATGGAATACTGAGTTTAGAATCAAGATCATGGTTCAAAGGCTGCTTAAGACACTTAATAACTAGTGATGGTGGGCAAGTCCTTAACTGCTCTCTGTTTTCACCTCAAAAGGGTTGTTTTAAAGATCAAATAAGGAACTATTTTTAAAGCACTTTACAAACCTTCAGTGTCATGGGAATGTAAATTCTTATTACTCTCCAATTAGACCGTAGGTTCTATGAAGGTGGAAACTGAGTTTTCACTTCCTCTTGTATTCCTAGATCCCCACAGAAAGGGCCCTGAGACTAGGACTGAGACTTAGATTAGTTCTAGGTCCATCTTTACCATCAACTCTTCTCACCTCTCAAGGCCTCAGTTTCCTCTGCTGTACAATGAGGTCAAGATGATCTTCCAACTCTAATGTTCTAGAATTTCATGATTTGTCTTTGGCTATTTAGCAATATAACTGAGTCACCAAAATTATCTAATTTCAGAAGCAACAGGGGTACAAGAGAGCATCTAGAATTACTTGTATTGAAGTGGAGATTCCTTCTAGAATATCCCTCACAGGCAGTCAGCCTGCCACACACAGCCAATCTCCAGTTGTTTAGAACTCTCTACCCTCTTGAGGCAGGTTAATTAGATAGCTCTAATTGTTAGCAAGTTTTCAGCTCACTCTGGAAGGGAATCATCAAATAAGAGAGCTGAAAGGGATCTCAGAAAGGTCTTGTAGTTCAAGCCTTTGCTTTGATGGGTGAGGAAGTTGAACCCCAGTTTGGCAATCTGCCTAAGAACAAAATTACACCGTCGTCCATAAGATCCTTTCAAATACTCAAAGGTAGCTATTGTATCTCTCCTCCCCCATATCTTCTCTTTTCAGCCTAAATATCCTCAGTTCCTTTAACTAATGCTCTAGTGGCATCATTTTCACTCCTCTTACCACTCCAGTAACTCTCCTATTCATACATTTCAATTCCTTTCTAACATGTAGTATATACAAATGAACATAACCCCTCAGGTTTGTTCTGAACAGGGCAAAGCATAGTGAGTCTCTTACCTCTTTCACTCTGGAAAATATACTTTTATGAATACAACTTAAAGTAGCATTACTTTTTTTTTTTATAATTGAGTTTGCAGTCCACTAAAACCTTCAGGTTTTTTTTTTTCCTATAACCCGAGTCTTTGAACTTTGGGTCCAGTGATCTACATCATGAAAACTATCTTGATTTTAGTATAACCTGGGAAGAACAGGGATTAGTAGAAATAGAAAGTTATGTGATTATTATAGTGCTTGGAACACAGTAAGTGATTAATTAATGCTTGTTATTGATGCTGATAATGTCATTTAGTCAAGAGCCCTCCATCTGAGTTTGAACTATGGCATGTTGACTTATATGATGACTGACAAGTGACTTCATTTCTCTGGGTCTATTTCATCACTTATAAGACAGGGGAAAAAAATTAGCATACACATGTGGGCAATATCCCTTTGTCTGGCCCTGTCCACATCCTAGTCCTCACCAGGAAGTCAGGTTCCCATGTAAGTAAGCCTAACTAGGTGACCTTGTAGCTTCTAGAGAACCTCATAAGATATTGCAGCACCTCTGTGATAGCCACACAGTGCTCGAGAAGCTATAAATAAAATGTTTGGCTCATTCTCTCTCTCTTTCTCTCTCTCTCTCTCTCTCTCTCTCTCTCTCTCTCTCTCTCTCTCTCTCTCTCTCTCTCAACGAAAGTGGATGTGAAATTGAAAGGAGGGGAAGGAATTTGCATATGATGAATGTGAAAAGCTGGGGAATAGTTCCATAAAAGGAAAGACACCCTCAGACCTGCCCATGGCTTGTGAGGAGGGTAAGGCCTGGGTAGTGTGGAGAGTAAGCTGATATTTCCTTGATCAACTGTAGCAGACCTCTTGGAATCCGAGGATTAGGAAGTTTCAGTGGCTTGCAGATTGCCAACCAAGGGTTCAACTTCCTCATCCATCAAAGCAAAGGCTTGAACTACAAGACCTTTCTGAGATCCCTTTCAGCTGAGACCAGAACCCACATCATCTAACCTTCAATACAATGCTTCTTCCACTTACACCCTTGCCCTTCCTTGCCCTAGGGTCTGATGAGTTGGAGGTCCTTGAGTTTCATTCCTTGGTTCTCTCTTAGGAGTTGGATGATTTCAGGTAGTAGTTGGTTTTGGGCCATCACATATTTCTCTTCTAGTTCTCTGGGTACCAAGACTATATCACCTCCCCAGATTCACTTTCATCAGACTTCCATATCTTATGTTTGGTTATCCTGCTTTCTATCTTTTATTTATTACCCATAGTTGTGTATAGTTGAACAATTTCCTTCCATTTGGTTCAGGCATATATTTAAGTTTTGCCTCTAAGTAAAATCCTCAAGGGCAGGGCAAAGATCTTCTAATTTGTCCTAATAATAAAACTTTGTATTTGCCCACTTCCACTAAAGACTTCCTCTGATGTCTTATTTTGGTGACATGGAGATGACTCTGGAACCCTCAAGACTGTTTCAGGGAAGCACAAATTTGGAATTAGAGTTTCACATTCATGATCTAATTTGATGCCCTTGAGGTAGGCTTGTTAGCATTGCATTTTTCAGATGAGGAAGAAACTTGGTAAGGTACCCATGATTACATAGCGATTACATGGCACAGTCAGGAGATGGGACTTTAAAGATCATGCAATGCAATCCTTCCTTTTGCAGACTAGAAGCCAGATCTCTTGAGATCCCACTGCTAGACATCTACTTCAAGGAAGTAAAAGGCAGAAAGAAAGACCCTATGTTCACCAAAATGTTCAAAGTATCTTTTCTTATGGTACCAAAGAATTGGAATCAAAACAGATGCCAGGGAGAGCATCATAGGATGGGTCATACAAATTGTGATAAATGTATACTATGGAATATTACTGCTCCATAAGGCAAGATGAATACGAGGAATCCATAGACTTGGGAAGGAAGGAAGGCTTATGTCAACTGATGCACAGTAAAGTAAACAGAAGCAGGAAAACAATGTATGCAATAATGATAATCATCTAAATGGAGAAAAATAATGAAATCCTGAAACCGAATGCTATGTAATTATAACTGGCCCCAAGGAAAAGGTGAGAAAATGTGGCTATGTCCACTCCTTGCAGAGACAGGGGACAAAGGGTGTAAATACTGCGTATACCATCGGACAAGTTTGATCTGTCTACTGGTTTTACTGAACTGTTTTTATTCAAATTTTTAAAAGCTTCATTGTAAGTGATAATTTGGTGAGGAGAAAAAGAGAAGCATAATTGAAAATTAAGGTTTTATGAAAATAAAAGATATAAATAAAAATGAAATAAAAATCTAGGTCTTCTTCCTCTTAATACAATATTAATTTTTCTATATTAACTCTCTTAAGCAAACCATGACATGGTAGCTGTGCATGCATAATATGCAATCGAAAAATACTTGCTGGCTAGACAATTGATGGATTGGTGGCATACCGTCTTCATTCTGTTTCATGTTAGTCATCTCCTCAAACAGAAAGCTTCTTGAGGGTAAACATCTTCTATTTTTTCTGTATCTAGAACGAAGTTGAGTGAGTATATGATGAGTGCTTGATTAATAACATTTAAATTTCATTGGAAACTTGGTCCCCTCAGTGCTGTACTTAATGCCTAATGATGATCAAAGTTGTACAATATTCACTAGGGCTTGTAGGTGCCTTCTCCCCTTTTTAAGTGTATCAAAGATTTAGCCAGACCTCTCCCATCTATCTGATCACACAGTCACATAACCCATATGGTAACTCTAAGAGGGTGAAGCCTGGAAAGGTCAGCTAGTGGACACTCCTTTACCTCTAGGCAGGACTGTCAGGCAATAATGTTTATGGATTCTGTACTACTAGGTACAGAATCACAAGTTGCACGTAGGATAGTGTTATGTGTGTTTGTTTTGGGCAAAGTAGAGTTAACAAAGTGAGAAAAGAAATGATTCCTTCCTTTGGGGAAATCTAACTGGAGAGAAAAAATAGACCCTGTAAACAGCTGTACAACAAAAGACAAAGATTCAGATTAACACAGGACAAATGAAATACCTCAGGGAAACAGAGTGGAGAAGAGCTCAGGTAGGCAGGGTGGATGGGTGAGGGAAGGCTTCTTGAAAGAGGTGGGTTTTGAAGGTTGTAAGTCACATAGCTAGGAAGGGGCAGAGGCCACAGAATTCAAGACGGTGGGGACAATGACCTTTAAGTAGGCATGGAGGCAGGACAGCAAACAGAACAATAAGGGGAGAAGTCAGGGCAGAAACTGGACTTTGGAGAGTGCATAGGTTTATAGGATCACAGATTTAAAGCTATAAGAGATTTTAGAGATCATTTTGCCCAACCAAGTCACCTAGAGACAGGTGGTCATTGGAACCATGGAAACAGAGAAGCTTCAGCCACTCTAGGGAAGTAGGTGACTTTTTTTCCCTGATTTCCTTCAGTTCTATCCAACATCCATTATTTTTGGGCAAAAGGTGCTAGGGCCTGGGCATAAGGAATCTGACTCTGAGGTTTGGACTTTTGGCCAAGAGGAAACTTCAAAATCTTGAGCCAAGACAGTATGGAGGAAAAAGGAGAGAAGGAAAGAGATATAATAAACAGAAGTAAGAAGATAGGGGAGAAGGAAAATGGAGGAAAAAGAGAAAGGAGAAGTAAAGAGCAGAGCAGAAGATGAAGAGGAAGGGAAGTGTATTGATAAAGGGGGCAAGTCAATCCAAGGAAAAAAGAATAGAGAAGAACAGAAAGAAAAAAGGGAAGAAAAGAAAAATGGAAAGATGGAAAGAAATGAATTATGAAGACAAAAAGAAAGGAGAAAGAAGAAAGAGGGAGAAAAGAGGGAAGGAGGAAGAGAAGAAGGGAGAAGAAATAGGGATCTGATCACTAGATGATTATGGAGCTGAAACTCCCCTCAAAATCTTCTGAACTTTCCAGAGTTTCCTTTAGAAAAGTATGTATCCATACTGAATTTCCAGATGGAAGAAATTAGGAAAAAAAAAGACCCATAAGTGATATTAAGTTGAAGAAAGAAAAATGTGAGAGGGTAAAAAAAAAATGAGGGGAAGGGAAGAGGATGGAGGGAGAGGGAGGAAAAGAGAGACAGAAAGGGTGAGATAGAAAGGAAGAGGGAAAAGAGAAATGGAGGGAGATAAACATATGGGAGGAAAGAAAGGAAGGAAAGAAAGAAGGAAGGGAGGAAAAAAGGAAGAAAGAGAAAGAAAAAAGGAAGGAAGAACGAAAAGAAAGGAAGAAAAGAGAAAGAAAGGAAAAAGGAAGGAAGAATAAAAAGAAAGGAAGAAAAGAGAAAGAAAGGAAAAAGGAAGGAAGAATGAAAAGAAAGGAAGAAAAGAGAAAGAAAGGAAAAAGGAAGGAAGAATGAAAAGAAAGGAAGAGAAAAGAGAAAGAAAGAAAGAAAGAAAGAAAGAAAGAAAGAAAGAAAGAAAGAAAGAAAGAAAGAAAGAAAGAAAGAAAGAAAGAAAGAAAGAAAAGGAAAAAATGAAAGGAAGGAAAGAAGGAGAGGCGAGGGAGGGAAAGACAGAGGGAAGGAAGAAAAGAAAAGAATCCGTATGATTCAAATTGAGATCTTTCCAGGACAGTGTCCGCATCCTCAGGGAGCACACACTGACCGAGGGGGAGAGGCGGCCTTTGATTGGCCCTGCGCTTGATACATATGCAGATAACAGATCCCTCCCCCGCGACTCCCCCAGCCCACTCCCCCTCCCTCTTGTCATCCCGGTCAAAGAGCTGACCAATCGGGATCGAAGAAAGTTCGGGGCGGGGGGCGGGAGGGGGCGCGTGGAGACTCCGCCCCGTCCCCTGGGCAGCCCCGCTCCAGGCTGTCTGAGGGGTCAGAAGTAAGACAGATAGCGGATCGGCCGCCGGGGCGGAGAGAAGGGAAGGGGGCGGGGAGAAAAGTTTCCTGGGGAACTTCTTCCCCCGCTCGGGCTCCGCGGCCGCCTAGCCGGGGCTGGCCGGGCTGCAGGGAGGCGGCAGCGGCGGGGCTGCTGGAGCGAGCGGAGGGCGAGCGGCGGCGCTGGGGGGCCTGGAGGGCTAGGCGCGGGATCGGGCCCCCCCTCCCCGCCCCTCACCAGAGCGCAGCGGGGCAGCGGGCCCGGGGAGGAGCGGTGGAGGGGGCCCGCGGGCAGGAGCGGACGGCGGCGGCTGCCCGGGCGTAGGGGGCCAGCAAGATGAGCCTGCTGTCAGCCATCGACACCAGCGCCGCCTCGGTGTACCAGCCGGCCCAGCTCCTCAACTGGGTCTACCTGTCCCTGCAGGACACGCACCAGGCGAGCGCCTTCGATGCCTTCCGGCCGGAGCCGGCCGGAGCCTCCCACCCGGAGCTGGGCTACGGCAAGGGCAGCCCCGAGCAGCTGGGCTCGCCCCTCAGCTCCAGCTATCTCAGCGGCTTCCTCCAGCTGCAGCGTGGAGAGGTGGGTGCGCGCCCCAGCCCGCCGCCGGCCGGGCCAGCCCTCCTCCTTCTCTTCCCGCGCCCAGCCTGGCCCGGCTCGCTTCCCACTTCGCAACATTTTCTTCTCTTCCAACTTTGCAACACTTTCCCCCCCAACGCTGCCAAGGTTAGCCCCCGAGGGTGCTCTGGAATCTCCTAACCTGTCGCGGGAGCCCCCCACCCCCTACCCCCGGAGGTGGCTCTCGTTCCTCGTCAGGCAGGAGACACCCCCCCATTCCGCGCCAAGCGCAGGCCCGGACGGCCTCCCCACTCCCTGTTCCCCCCACCCCCATCCCCTGAAGGGCCCTTTCTGGCCCGGGATGTCCGGCCCGCGGAGCAAGGGGGTGGGGAGCCTGGGAGGAACCCTGGCTGCCCTGCAGTGCCTCCTGACAGGCGGAGTCTGGGATCCGTGACCCACGGGAGGCTCTGGATTCCCCACCCCCCGCCTCTCCTGCCCCCAGGAGAGACAAGAGAGCCGGGAGGGGTTCCCCCCCCAGTATCCATCCTATGCCAAAACCTGTCTCCATCCCTGCGCGTTGGGAGGGCCTGGGGCAAGCCCAGAATCTATTCATTCTGCTGAGCTGCTGGGAGTTGCCCAAAGTCTATTTTCTCTTCCCTGGCTTGACATGCTTATGGCTCCAGGATGAGCCCCGACTCATCTCATAGAAAAGCCTTTGCTACTGTAAAGAGCACAGGAGTCTCGGATTCGAAACCCGGTTTACTGCTTCCTAGCTCGGTGACTTGGGCGAGTTCCTCCACTCGAATGGCCTCAGTTTCTGTCTTTGTAAAATGAGTGGATTGAACTAGATCAAATGGAAGGTTCCTCCCAGCTTCATATTTTATAATCCCTTCAGAGTCTGCAATCCTGGGAAAAACTGACAGCCGAAGGAGGGTTTCCCCGTTCTGCTTTCTGGCCTGGGGACTGTCCTTCGTATCCACTCAATTTACATCCACCAGCTCCTCCCCCACTGCCTGCCGCTCCCACCTCAGCGGGTCGCCTGGGACCACATAGGAAGTGGTTTTTGAGGGCTAGAAGGTGACCCTGCAGACCACTTACCCTCCCCCCAGTCTGGAAAAAAGTCACCGGGAAGGCAGCCCCAGGGTGTTTTGTGTTTTTTGAGGGGGAGGGGAAGAGGGGCAAGAGAGAGTGGGAGCTGGACTGAGGAGAGCGAGGGGATGAAAAGAGAGAGGTGTTCCAGCTTCCCTTGGACCTTTTGTAGAAACCTGGGCTCCAAAGTGGGTGGCAAAGTCCACTGGTTCAGTGGATTTGGATACAAAGGCAATTCAGTGTTTCCTCCTTGTTGGGGGGGGGAGGTTTTGGGGAGAAAAGAAAGCAAACAAGCTGGATATATATATATATATATATATATATATATATATATATATATATATATACACACATATGTGTGTATGTATACATATGTATATATGTATTGTAGTTGGTAGCAAAGGGGCTAGGGAGGAGTCTTCTTGAACTTTCCAGACTTCTCTGGAAACTGAATCCCCTTCTCTCCATGGGGAGAAAAGAAAGCAAACAAGTTGGATATATGCACATATGTGTGTATGTATGTATACATATGTATCTATGTATTGCTGTGGTTTGTAGCAAAAGGACTAGAGAGGAGTCTTCTTAAACTTTCCAAGCTTCTCTGGGAATTGAATCCCACTAAAGCCTTTAGCTCCTTTCTCTTCCTCTCTCTAAGACTATCCTATTGGCTGTTCTCTCCCTTTTCTTTATCCTCACTCGTCTTCACCATTACCTTTTGGCCTCTGGGGGAGGTGAGGTAAGATCATGTCACTTCCACATCAGTACTCCAGGAGGGTCACAGTGTGTAGAGGGTGTGTGTGGGGAGGGGTAAGGGGGAGGGCCTGTGTATGTATGTTATTTATTAGTGAGGTTCTCCTTTTGTTGTAGCTTGTCTCTTTATTTCTCACCATTGGGGGAGGGGGGGGCCCACCTGAACTTTAGAAATTTGCCCCAGTTGACCAGAGCCTTGGGAGGATTGGTTTAGTAATGGACCTTGTCTTTGACAAGAGGGCAGGGGATGAGTTCACATTAATTGATTTCCTAGGGTCAGTGTTCCCTTGACATGTGCCTTCTCTGCCTTTCATTGACTGAAAAAGCCTTGGAGGAAGAACCAGTGTTCCTGTCTGGAATTTTAGAAATTTAGGGAAGTAATTGGTATCTTAGTGATTTGAAGTTAGTGGCTTGTAGGACCTGCCTTTGTAAGACTTTCTAGTGATGGCTGGAGTAGAGGCAGTTTACTGAAAGGCATCGTGTGTTAGAATCAAGGGACCTGGGTTCCCTGAATCATAGGATCATGGATTTAGAGATTAGAGGAGTCTTAGAAGTCACCTAGTTTTACCCCCTCATTCAGGATCTTGCCTTATCTCATTAGATGAGAGGGAATGGAATAAGCATTTACATAGATAGGACCTACTATGTGCCAGGTGTTGTGCTAATCACTGTACAAATATTATTGCATTCGATTCTCATAAACACCCTGCATGGTAGGTGCTGTTAGTTATCTCCATTTTACCACTGAGGAAAATGAGGCAAACAGAGGTTGTGTCTGCTGCATCACACAGCTAGTAAGCGTCTAAGGGTGGATTTGAATTCAGGTCTTCCTCACCAGACTCTTGTACTTTGTGCCTCACTGGAATGTAAAGCTCTTATACTGAGGTAGTATTGTGGGGGTAACCAACAGAAGTGCCTATAGATTCTATTTTCAGAAATATAAGAGATCTTTAGCAGCTTTCCCAAAGCACCAGAGTTGTTTTTGTTTGTTTATGTTTTTGACTGTGGGCTATGGTTTCTGAGGAGGCCACAGGTGATGTTCCTGTTGTTATAGGCCTTCCTCACCTACTTCTCTCATCTCATCCCTAAAATTCACTCTGAGTCCAAGTTGCAACCGTGAGAGACACAGTGCTCAGCTCAGAGCCTGGAGAGTGACCGAGGGTAACTCTAAAATAGCAGCTGAGAGATGAGAGAGAGAGAGAGAGAGAGAGAGAGAGAGAGAGAGAGAGAGAGAGAGAGAGAGAGAGAGAGAGATACCTACAGCTGACAAAAACAGCCAGGCACTATGGGCTGTTGGAGAAGAGACAAGTGTGTGTGGACCAGAGAGGTTCTTGGGTGGAGGGGACTCGAGAGAGAACAGAAGCAGCTCATGGAGACCTGCTATTATGTGTGAGGACTGGCAAGTCATCGTAGCAGGGCCTGAGGATGTGACTTGAATACTGACCACCAAAGCTGGCCAGGACCGAGCCAGCCCCCTCCGCCAGGAACGCTCCTAGCTCAGAGCAGCCTGCAGGTTACTGGGACGACAATGGCCAAATGCAGTGGATGGAGCTGGGTTTGGGACTTGGGGCTGGAGGGTGGGCTAGGGGAGAGGAGGAGACTGGGGAGGTGGGAGCGCAGAAAGCTCATTGTTCCTGGGGAATCTCAGCACATGAGGTTGCAACAGCAACGTGACAGTGAGGAAAAGTGAAGGGTTCTGAGTGGAGTACAGGCCAGGGGTGTGTGTGTGTGTGTGTGTGTGTGTGTGTGTGTGTGTGTGTGTGTGTGTGTGTGTGTGTGTGTGTGTGTGTGTGTGTTGTGCCCGTTTGCACCGTTGTGAGTTCCTTAGTGTCTTCACCCAGGAGAGGGCAGAGGGAGGTGACTTGGATCTGTGTGGAACAGGAAATGAGAGGACTCTAGCGAAGGTCTTTGGCCCACAGCGTAGCCATTCCCCTGAATTGGTAAGCTCACTTTGATGTCAGCATGGCCATTAGTTGCTGCACATTGCAGCCCCCACAGGCCTCTGATCCCACTTTCTCAGTCCTCATCCTACTGGGAGGATCTCTGTAGCTGTTGACACTGTCAACTTACAAAAGGTAGGACGCTTTCCCTCACTTGACAGACTTCATGGCCAAGGTATTTCCTAAATGGGAGGGAGGGATTCTGCAGGCTTTAGAGGCCCATAAAAGAAGGGAGACCCCGCTGGGTGCCCAGGGAAGGCTTGCCGTATAAAGCAGCCAGAGAGAAGACTACCCTGCCAAGTTTTGCTTGGAATTTAAATTTACAGCAGGGCAAGGCTGCAAAGATAGAGCTTCGAGATGGGGGAAGGAAACTTGGCCACATGTCGGCCATTAGCCTTCCCGCCCAGAGATGTAGCTTTTTCTCTTCTAATCTTCATTCCCTCAGAACCCCCATCAAAGTCCTGTGGTGTGCTGATGTGTCCATTAGCCCTCTTTGCTAGGCTTCTTCTCCTGTCCTATCTTAGACAGTTTGGTGTTTGATTCTCTGGGGGTCTGTGCAGTGTCCAGGCTGTAAATATTCAGGTCCAGTGCCAGGGGCAGCTGTACTTCCCTTCCTGCTTTCATCAGGAGCATATGTGTGATGATGCAGAAGGTGGAAGAAAACAAGGCTATGTATTGTGTGTGTGTGTGTGTGTGTGTGTGTGTGTATGTGAGAGAGAGAGAGAGAGAGAGAGAGAGAGAGAGAGAGAGAGGTGGGGAGGAAGAAGGAAGAGAAAATGCAGGATTCCTCTCACTGGTTTTTTTAATGAGTGGGTATATATATATATATATATATATATATATATATATATATATATATACATATACATACATATATCTATATATAGATATATGTATATATTGGTTTTCACCTCATTCTATATATATTGGTTTCCACCTCATTCTAACTTTGCACCCAGATTTTCAGATGTGTATCACTTGATATTCTCAAGTCCAGCCTCAGTCCACTGCATTCATGAACGAACCCCTCTCCAGCCTGCCTGCCTGTCAGATAGCCAGTCAATCTCTGCCTGAGCACTTCCAGTCATGATGACTGTTTTCTCTCACAAGGTAGCTTGACCCATTTCAGTGTTGGGTAGAACTATTAATCACAAAGTTCTTCCATATGTTAACCTCCAATCTGCCTCCTGTTTACTTAGAATCATAGATTTAGAGTTTGAAGAGATAAGTAGAGGTCATCTAGTTCAGAGGTGTCAAACTAATGAACTAAAGCCCAAACTAGATTAAAATGTAATTGGGACATGTTAAACAAAATAAACACAATACAACATAGATAATGTTAATATGCAGTTTTCTAAGTGAAAATGTCTAGAAGATAGAAGATCCACAAAGATCTATTTCTATTTGAGTCTGATATCACTGATCTAGTTCACTCCACTCATTTTACAGATGAGGAAACCTAGGCCCAGAGAATTTGTGATCTGTGTAAGGTCACCAGGCAGTAAGTAGCAAAGATAAGATTTGAATCCATATCTGCTGTTTCTGGGTAGCTACATGACATAGTAGATAGAGCACTGGCCTTGGAGTCAGGAGGACCTGAGTTTAAATCTGGTCTCAGACACTTCCTAACTATAAGATCCTGGGCAATCACTTAACCCTCATCTGTAAAATGAGCTGAAGAAGGAAATGTCCCACCACTCCAGTATCATGGAGAGTTGGGCACAACTGAAATAACTCAACCACAACTGCTATTTCTCTGTCCAGAACTCTTTCCACTATCAGACTGCTTCATCCTAGTTCTGTGCTCTAGAACTACCCAGAGCATGTCTATTCTCTTGTCTCCTTTAGATAGTTGAAGACAATGATGTCCACTCTTTCACCCTGGTTTTCCTTTCTTTAGGTTCTTCTCACTTTCCAGTCCCATCATTGTCCTTTTCTCTGGACTCTACTTTGTCAGTGTTTTTCCTAAAATGTAGTCCCCAGAACTGAATACCAGATTCCAGATGCAGGCTGTTCAGAGCAAAAAAAAATGAAACTTTGATGTCACTTCCCTTGATCTAGCAGCTATCCAGACTCCACCAGGTTCCTCTGGAACTGTGAACAGTGAATGTGCCCATAAACCTAACATCTGTCGTGAGGCTGCTGGAAAGTAGCTTTGGGTTGGTGGATCTGAAAGGACTGAACGACTTGCAAGGCTAGAGCCTGGGGCTACATCGGATAAGGTCAGGTTCAGGAGGGGTAAGTGTAAAATCTCATATTTGGACTGAAAAACCTGTCAGCTCCTCAAATATAAAATGAAGGAAGTCACGGAGGCAGTGCTTTAGATAAAAGGAATCTGAGAATTTTAGTGGACTGCAAGCTTTCTCTGAGTTAGCAGACAAAAAGTTAGTATCATCTTGGACCATGTGGAAGATTTAGCTTCCAGGAACAAGAAGGTGCGAGTCCCTCTGCATGCGGCCCCAGTAAGACCACAAGTGGAGTACTGTGTTCAGTTATGGATATCACATTTAGGAAGACTGTTGATAATCTGGCAGGTGTTCAGAGGAGAGCAACCAGGCTGATAAAAAGCCTTGAATCCCTAACATCAGAGGATTGTTTGAAGGAAACAAGGAAGTTTAGCCTAGAGAAGAGACCCAAGGGAGCTATGCCATTGTGATTAAGTGTGTGAAGGAGTGTCCTTTGGGAAAGGGATAAAGTTGTTCTGCTTGGTCCCAGAGAGAAGAACTAGAAACAAGTAGGTAGAAGGTGCAAAGAAGACAAATTTAGATTTGATGTGAAGAAAAAGTTAACAACTAGAGCTGTCCAGAAGAGAAATGGGCTTCGTTGGGAGGCAGCAAATGCTCCTTCACTAGAGGTCTTCAACAAAAGACTGGCTGTCTACTTATAGATATGTTATAGTGGGGATTCTTTTCATAGTGGGTTTCTTTTCAGGTATGAGTTGTGCTAGATGGTCACTAAGGTCATTTCCAATTCTGAGTTTGTGTGATTCCATGAGACTGGTTGGTTTGCTTCTGTTCTCAAATTAAAGGAAAGTAGGACTACCTAGCAGGACCATAGAGTGCTGATAATGGGTTGGGAATCTTTGGTACTCTCAGTGATAGACTACATGACCTTTGAAAGGGGCACATGGACTTCTGACTGCTTTTCAGGCAGGAATGAGTATGGTTGTCGGAGCAGGAGTGGCTGCTTCCTGAAACCACCTTTGGTTTGGACTTTTGGGGTCCTGAGAAACTCAGACATACTGACCCAGACAGGGAAACTCAGTAAGTACGCACAAAGCCCTCCCAAGCTGCCCTTGGGAAAGTTGAGGAGGAGAATGCAACATGAAGTGTGTTGGCTTTGGGAGCTTTGTTGGCTGAGGCAGAGTGACCTTGCCTGATCTCATGAGTTAAGCGAGACTTGGCTGGATGCTGGGCTCAAAGGACAGACCACACCTCGTGGTCTTTCTGAGTCAGGCAGGAGGGTGGAGAGCTGGACTAGGAGATGAGTGGGACAGTGGGAAGAAACCGGGGGGCTGCCAGAGAGCCTTGGGCTGCTTGTTAAAGGCATTGAAAGGAAGAGAAACAGCAGATCAAGAGAACAATTTAATGATGATCATGATCCTTTACATTTATGAAATATTTGATTTTGCATTCTGCTTTTACATACATTTTTTGTTGTTCAGTCATTTCAGTTGTGCCTGACTCTTTGTGACTGCATTTGGAGTTTTCTTGGCAGAGATACTGGAATAGGTTGCCATTTTCTCTTCCAGATCATTTTACAGATGAGGAAACTGAGGCAAACAGGGTTAAGTGACTTGCTCAGAGTCACACAGCTAGTAAGGGTATTGAGGCCACATTTGAACTCATGAAAATGAGTCTTCCTAACTCCAGGCTTGGTCCTCTATCCACTGCATCATCTAGTTGCCCCCATAGATTACCTAATTTAGTCCTACAACACTCTTTGTGAAATAGACAAGGCAGAGTTATTATCCCTATTTAACAGATGTGGAAACTGAGGCCCATGAGATTATATGATTTTGCTCATGGTCGCATAGTGAGCTAGTGGGATTAAACCCCAGGTTTTCTGACTCCTAGACCTAAGTTTTGTTTACTGTCCCACACATTTTTGTCTTGCCAAGGAGTCCCAGGCTTTAGGAAGAGGGTAAGGCCCTAATGATAATCAAGAGAGGAATTGAGGCCCCTTGAAAACCCTAGGCCTAATGGGAATGCTGAGAAAGGCCTCTAGTTTTCTGTTTGCTTTTCTGTGGGAAGGGTTCTCCAAACAGGACCACTTCCCTGGAGAGAGGTACCACCAGCTTTGCACTCCTGACTTACTCACTCATGATCCAGCCAAGACTGGGAAAGGCCTTTCTTGGTCAGGAGGAAAGTGAGGGGAGTGGTAGCCCTAACATTTTTTTCCCATTAAGATGTTCATACAGTCAATAACACAGATTCCTTTTCTCTAGGCTGCCCATCTGATTGTTTTCTCCAATTTTCTATGGTTGGTTGATTCTTCCCAGGAAGATGGCAAGAGAGGCATTGGGTATAGCAGATAGGGAGCTGGCCTCCTAGCCAGGAAGACTTGGGGTTCAAGACCTACCTTTAACACATACTGGCTGTGCAATCCTAGGCAAGCCACTTAACATCTCCATGCCCCAGGCAACTCGCTAAGATGATGGGTTGCAGAGCAGCTGATATGCTTTTGCAGAGGTATTTTTTCTTACCCAGATTTCCCTGTGTCAATGAAATCACAGAACTTAAGACCATAGGCTACATGTGGGCAGGCACACTATCTTTTATTCCTCTCTTGTTCCCTCTAGCTGCCGGGGTAGGGAGCCTGTGTTCTTGAGGCACATGAGGCCCCCTAGGTCCTTAAGTGTGACCCTTTGCGGATTCAGTCAAAGGGCCATACTTGAGGACCTAGAGGGCTACATGTGGCCTCAAGGTCACAGGTTCCCCATCCCTGCACAGCATATAGCCCTGGATTGGGCAGACAGGAGTCTAAATCAATTGAGATGAAAAACCCTATTTCATATAGTACAGGTTTCAGTCTTATGGTTTGGGAATATAGCCTTAGTTCAGTCCTTATTTTCTGTTTTTCATTCACTCAATGGGAATATAGAAAGAAGGTAGCCCCTGCCCCTGCCCTACAGAGGTAGGGAGACCAGACAGACCATTAGAAAAGCTCAGTAAGAAGAGAAGACAGTAGGTGCCAATGAGTGCCACCTTGTGTGGTAAACAGGGCAGGTGCTGGAGGAGGGAAGGAAACACTGTGGGATGAAACAGCTGCTTCTGACATTTTCCTTCTGCCTTGTCCTTATCCCCTGGTTTCTGCCTGCCTCCTCCATTCCCCTTCCCTGTTTCTCCCTTGCTTTTTCCCCTAGGCATCCATACCTGGGGTGAGATCATCAGCTGTTCTCTGTGGGAAAGCCAGGCAGTCTTAAAGAGAGCTTCTGTGTAGCTTTTCTTGTGTGGTGGAGTAGGCAAAGTCTCTGGGCCAGGCCCCTCTGCTCCAAATAGACATTTGGCCTTTGGCCTGAGGAGCTAGACGTTTCCAGGTTGGCTGGGTGTCAATGACTCCTTCCTTCCTCTCTTCCTTCCTCCCTTCCCTCCTTCCCTTCCTTCCTTCCTTCCTTCCTTCCTTCCTTCCTTCCTTCCTTCCTTTCTTCCTTTTTCTTCCTTCCTTCCAGACAGTCTGTCAAAGGGTCCACCCTTTTCCTTTAAAACCCAACCCCGCATTTTCAAACCACAGGTCCATTTTGGATTTGTTTCCCTACAGGAAACACAATCTTTATCTGAATCTGACTGAGACTGTGGAAATTGGAGCACAAGGGTCCCTGCGGAACTATGTACTCCCTAGTTGCCTGATCACTCCTTAGTCTTGTGTCCCCTAACCCAGAGAACTCCAGGTAGGCTCAGATTCACTGATCCACATCCTGTCTTCGAGCCCTCTCTCCTCAGCCTTACCTCCCTCCCTGTCAGGGGAGGACTGGGAGTCCTTGACTCTATAATGATTGCCCCTAGGTAGGGCCCTCCTGACTTCTGGAGGCAGAAAGAAGACTCTGTGGAGGGAGAGAAATTTGCAGCGCCCCTTGTCCCTCACAGAGGTCTCAGGTGAGGACAGCCCTCTAGGAAAGAGGGCAGTTGTTGAGAAGACATTCCCCTCTACTGCCCACTCCCCCCCAACCAGGGCTGAGGACCAAAGCTAGGAAGCCCTTCTCTGGAAGGAGTTAACTTGTTTCTACCCTTCTCCTCCGTCTCTGTCTCTTCCTGTCTCTGCTTCCTCGTTTCTGCCTCTGCCTTTCTTTCCTGTCTGCCTCTGTCTGACCCCTACATATCTGCTAATTACCACCGTACCTGCCTGCCTGCCTTTGTTTGTCTCTTCTGTTCCTACCTGTTGCCCCTGTCTCTGTCTTCTCTGACCATGTCTCCTTTCTTTACTTCTCTATCTCCGTGGTCTCGGCCTATCTTTGTTTCTATCTGACTTGAGTCTCTGTTTTTTTCTCTGCCTCTGCTTACTTCTTCTGCCTTTCTGTTTTGGTCATCTGTCTTTGTAGGTCACTGCTTGTTCCTAACACATGTTCCCATTCTTCATTACCTTCTGAGGTTCTTATCTCCTCTGAGTGGGTACTAGAAAGAGAATGTCTCCAGTGATTTTTTATGAGGACACAAAAAGCCTAGGCTTCAATTCCAGGGTCTAAAGAGTTTATCTACTGGGGAACCACATGTAATTACTAGGAAATCTTACTTGGCATCTGCAACTTCAGGCCCTCTGGATGGTCAGGGAAGAGGTGGAGCTATGTGGATTCGGTCTTTATTTTAGAATTTTTGCAGATCCTTTTTTTATATATCACAATTGCTGCCAATATTACTTCCCTATAGTAGAACCTTCCCTTATATCAAAGTAAAAGAAAAACAATACTGATCTCATAGGACAGGGTATACAACACTGTATACTCAGTTTTCTACCTCCCTTCTTGGGGGAGAAAAGTGTTTTCATCCTCAGTCTTCTGGGGTCAATATGGTTTATAGCATTTAATATGAATTCAGATGCTGATTTTGTGTTGCTTTCATTTCTATTATTGTTATCATGTCATATTTTTCTTGAGATTCCTAGCACCTGAATTCTTTATGAAACCTTTGCAAACTAGATCTTCCTCTCCCTGGGACAGAGGGATGGAAGAGATGACATCTCACGATGTCTTCTAGCGGTAGCTTTCTTTGAGACCATGTAAAAATGAGGGGGTGAGACTTGGATGGATTTTATGGTCTCTTCTAACTTGAAATATGTGATCCTATGATTTCCTTCATCTCTACATCTTCTCTTCCTGGAGGATGTGGTGGTACAAAGGGGATGGGCTATATGTTACCAGGAGCTCTCCCTGGAGCTTTCTGTTTCCAGCCCATTCCTGGTCTCTCTGATTAGATCCTGGAAGGTAAGAGAGGCATTCAGCACCAGTTGAGTTGATATGCTTCAAGGAGTGGCAGTATGGGATAGAAGGAGCAAAGAAAGAACCAGGAGTTCTAGGAAGATTATTTTGATGGATTAGAGTAGAGAAGCTAGAAGCAGGAGTAGGAGGCTATTATAATAGACATAATGAGAATAATCTGAACTATGATGATGGTGGCAGTGAAGAGGAGAGACCTGGTTTGACAGGTGTTGAGATGGAATTGGCAGGACTTGGTAAAAGGTCATATATGGGGTGGGGGAGCAGAGGTAAGCATCTAAGATGACTAAGATGTTGCCTTTAACAGAAGTAGGGAAGTCCAGGATAGCAAAGAGTTTAGAGGTAAAAAACAAGTTAGAGATGCTGACACGGTATCTAGGTAGAGATATCTGCCAGGTGATTAGAGAAATGGGTTCAGAGTCCAGAAAATATACAAGGCATAGATAGATAGCTAGACAGGTAGATTTGAGATTTGTATGCATAGAGATGATAAGTGAATCTATGAGAGTTCATGAGAATGTAAAAAGGCAGAGCCTTGGAGAACATCCATGATAAAGAGACAGGAGGTAAATGATAATCCAGCAAAAGACGGGAGGTAAATGATAATCCAGAGAAGTAATTATACAGGTAGGGGGAGAACCAGGAGAGAGCAGAGCCATGCAAACAAAAAGAGGAAATAATGTCCAGGAGGAGGGTGGTAGTTGATACTTTGAAGCTACAGAAAGGTCAAGTAGGAGAAGGACCCAGAAAAGACCTTTGGATTGTTTGCTAACTTTTGAGAAACCATTTCAGGAGGGGTGATTTAAAGTAGATGGCGCAAGATTGAGAATTGGCATATAAATGAGGTCAAGGGGGAAAATTACTTTTTCTAAGAGTCTGGCTATGAAAGAGTAAAGATATAGGTGAATAGCTTGAAGGGATGACAATGTAAAGTGAAAGCTTTTGAAAAAGAGAGAAGGACCTGAACATGTTTGGAGATAGAGAAAAGACCTGTAGATAGGGAGAAAGTAAAATTAAAAGAATGAGATAGAATGTTCAAAAGGAACAAGCTCCTTGGGGAAATGGAAGGCCAGGAGACCCAGAGTGTAACTAGAGGCCGTGGCATGGAGAGAGGTCACATCTTTCTCAGAAACTAAAACAAAGAAGATGGTGTCACAGAGTTTTGAGATGTAGAGTAGGGGAGAAGAGGGAGCTCACAGTGGATGCAGTAAAGGTCCACTGGAGAATAGATAGAATGAATTTGTTCTTGGTCAGTTTTTTCCAACTCTTTGTGACCCCATCTGGGGTTTTCTTGGGAAAGATATTGGTTTGCCATTTCCTTCTTCTGCTCATTTTACAGATGAGGAAACTGAGGCAAATAGGGGTAAGTGACTTGCCCAGCATCACACAGCTAGTAAGTTTCTGGGGCTGGATCTGGACTTGGGTCTTCCTGATTCCAGACTTGGCACTCTATCCTCTGTGCCACCTAGCTGCCCATGAGGTGAACTCAATAGAGTTCTTACAGAATTTGAGCAGGAGTAGAGAAGGCATCTTAGAAGTGGATGATCTGGCTTTGAGGTTTGGTAACTGTTTAGTCCTTTGGTTGGTGAAGTGACAGATACCAAGTTGTACATGATTGGAGATAGAGAAGGGGTCAGTAGACAGGGAGAAAGTGAAATGAAAAGAATGAGATATAATGGTCAAAAGGAACAAGCTTCTTGAGGAATGGGAGGCCTATACAATTCCTGCCCTTTAAGAGCTAGTTGGTAAGGTGGTTCATAAAAAGATAGTGAACAATACTAGATAAGTCACCAACATTAATTCTAGACATGGTAGAAGTAGTACTTACCAGTGGAGTTCAGGGATGGGGAGAGAGATCTCTGTGAATTTGGGCCAAGCTTGTTATTTTATTCTCTTTCTGTCTTTTTAACTGGTTTTGGAATCTCAGTGCCATCACTTTTGGAGGAGGCTGAGTGAGAGAGAGGATTCCTTTTCCCTCCCCCCTCCCCCATCTCCCCTGCTCCAAAATTCCTTTGTAGTGGCTTGGGTCCAAATCAGTTTTAGGAGGCATTTTTGTGGTGGGTCTCCTGTTTAATGGGTGAGAGCCTGAAGGAGTAAAGAGAGAGATGGGGAGAGGGAGAGGGGGAGGGATGAGGGAGAGGGGGAGAAGAGAGAGAGAGAGAGAGAGAGAGAGAGAGAGAGAGATGCCAAAGGGATCAGAGACAGAGGGAACTGTTGGGTCTTCTAGAGAGAGCCCTTTTTCTTTGAGAACAACAGCCAGAGGGATAGAATGAATCAGCTTTCTTCTAATTTTCCAGTGTATTTTTTTTTTGGCCTGTGTCTTCCATGGTTCTTCCTCCTTTCCTCAGGCTTTTGTGATAGGTCGAAAAGCTGTATTTTAGGGGGAGTGTTGCCAAAGACATTAGTTTTGCTTGAGGGTTGTTTTTTTTCCCCAAGAGGTCCAACAGCCAGAGGTGCCTCTTCCCCACACAGGGAATCTAGGGAGTCTGTGGGAAACCATGGTGGGAGAATTGTCCAAGTGCAAGCTTGCACCCATTCACCTTGATCTATTCTCTTCCTCCCCATCCCCCTTCCCCCGTCCTTATCCCCACACACTCTAGGAGCTGAGCAACCTCTGGATAGCTTTGAGAGAGGAAACATTGCTGTGCCACCCCTAAGGTCACCGTTCTTTTCTGGAAGGCTTTGCAAAGAGGTCAAAGGGAGTCAGGGAAATGGCCGTGTGCCTTAATGGTTAGAGCAGAAGTTTGGGGAATTGGAGCTGGTGGAGGGGTGGGGAGGAGAAATGAAATATTTGGACCTAGCACTTCAGGGAGTTGAATTAGTTCCCCCAAATCTTCCTTCTAGACTAGGAAAACTTACCTAAATGCAAATGTAGTTGCAGGGAGTATCACGGAAGAAGACGGAATACTCACAGAGCCATAGGAGATGTGGTTGTGGGTGGCAATAGCAGTGGTTTGCTGAACATAGCCGCCAGAGTGGGGAGAGCTTTGTTAAGATTTAATTAGTAAGTTTCCTTTTCCACCAATATTTTGCTGCCACAATATTACTGATTCCTGTAGAATCTCATAAATCTCTATTTTTAAAAAGTTGAGGAGGCAAGATGCTATTATTTCTGAAATTGCATTGACCTGCCATGGAAGTTTATGGCATAATTTGGGAGCTCTGAAGTTCTTGTTTGGAACTCCTTGGTATCAGAACCAAAGCTCAATCTTAGATTAGCTAAAAGTCTTAGAGTCTCAGCAGGTCATTTACATGGTATCTTATATTGCTTTATCATTTGCAAAGTACTTTTAAATCTATTATATCATTTAATCATCTGATTAGTACCCTGAGGTGAGGTCAGCAGGGCAGAGACTATTATTTCCACTTCATGAATGGGAAAACTGAGGCCAATAGAAGGCAGGTCTTTACCCAAGGTCACATAGTCATTTAGCAACAGAAGTAGAACCTGGCTGTTTTCGTTTTCAGTCTGATGATCTTTGCTTTCTGTTGTTTTCCAAAGACCTCAAAAGTTTTGGGTGAAATGAAAAGGAAACAATAAACTTGGCAGGTGCCAGCTGCCTGGATTTCTTTGGCGATGACTAATATTGAATCCCAAATCATGGAAGGGAGGATTGTGTGATAGCATTTGTTCCCTTATCCCCTCAAGGACTTCTTTGAAGCCACAGTTCAGCAGCTCAGACATTCCCATTTTCCATCACAGGAGCTTGGTACTATAGTTTGATAGAATGAACAGCTGCTTTAGGAGTTCAGTTCTGGGGTGGGGATAATATAGAATAAAGTGACCTGGAGATGATGTTTTCAGCCAAGGAATCCAGGGAAAAGTCCCCTTTCCATTGCTTTCAAAGCCTCCTTATGGGTCAAGAGATTAGCTATCATTACCACCTTCTTCATGGCTGCAGGCAGAATGGGATGTTAAGCCTTGACCTGAGAGCATTTCTAGGGTCAGAGACTGTGGTGCCCCATCCTCCATATGCCCACCACATAGAATTAATTAGTGACCCAGCTGGGACTGGGAACTAGAAATGTCTGAGATCTATTTCTGCCTTGGCCTTCTCTTATCCCCAGCTCCCACTCTGAGGGATACCACCTCTTTCAGGCCTCATTCTCTCCTGGGTTAAATGAGGATGGCAGTCATTCTCCAAAGTGGATCATCACTGAGATATGGCCTCCACCTCCACATGGTCTTGCTCATCCCACTGCTGCCTGTCAAATTCTTGTCTAACAAAGCCCCGAGCTGGTGATGCCTATAAATAGCCCATGTATACATCAGGCTAGGGGGCCTCGCTGCACTGTCTCTGAAGTTCTGCCCAAGGGAGATGTCTGGTTTCCCTCATCCCGACAGACCAGGAGCCACTGCCTTGCTAGATATTTGGACAGAGGCTGTGCTCACCCATACTGAGGGCTCTGGGAGGGGGGTCAAGCGGTGGACCCTGGCTGTCTTTACTGGTCTTTGCCCCAATTGTATTAATATTGACTAATCACTCACAGTGGCTCAGATAGGAGTCCCTTGGGTGAAGGGGGCCATTGACTCAGCTGGACATCGAGGGGCTCACAGGAAGCAGGAGTAGGGATCAATGGGTCTAGTGACAGGTTTGACCTGGGAACAAATAAAGTCAGGGCTGTAATAACAATGAGGTGTTTGTGGGGAGCATCATCTGAGTTCTTCTCTAGGTCTTTTGTCTCACAGCCAGCATTTAAAGCACTGAGGCTAGCGAGAAAAGGAGAGGATAGAGTCCCAAGCCAGGCTGCCCTTTCCAGCCTTCCACATCTCATCTTCTGGCTTTGATACTTATTGACAGTGGGACCTTGGCCACCACTCTTTCCCTTCTCGGGGCCTGAGTTTCCTTATCTGTAAAATGAGTAGATTAGGTTAGATGGTCTCTCAGATCCCTTCTGACACTAAATTCTATGAACCTCTAAAATTCTCTCCCCTCAGGCACTCAGCAGCAGCCTGTACAAGAGTGCGTCTCCCTACGGCTCTCTCAACAACATCGTGGATGGGCTCAGCTCCCTCACCGAACATTTCTCTGATTTGTCTCTCTCCTCGGAGGCCCGCAAGCCCAGCAAGAGGCCACCCCCCAATTACCTTTGCCACCTCTGCTTCAATAAGGGCCACTATATCAAAGATTGCCCCCAGGTAAGAACCAGGCTGCCCAAGCACATGGCTAAGGCTCCCAACCTCTCAGGAGGACTCTGGTTTTTCTGTTCTAAGTTCATTGGAAAAAATCATTACTCACTGTGGAGAGGAAGGAGACATCTGATCTTGAACATTGCTTACTTCCAAAAATGATTGTTTAATACAGCTTTCTGTTTTTCTCCACTATCTGGCTTTTCTTTCTCCCTCCCTCCTTTTTCCTTCTTCCCTCCCTCCCTTCCTTCCTTCCTTCCTTCCTTCCTTCCTTCCTTCCTTCCTTCCTTCCTTCCTTCCTTCCTTCCTTCCTTCCTTCCTTCCTTCCTTCCTTCCTTCCTTCCTTCCTTCCTTCCTTCCTTCCTTCCTTCCTTCCTATCTGAAGAAAGAAGTTGGCAGGTGTGCCAGGTTGATGTAAAGATGATTGCATGCCCCATTTCCAGTTTGATAATGGGTGGAATTGGCAAGTGTTCTACTGCAACTCTTTGGAGAGAAAGGGAGAAGTTTCCAGGTTTGAATGCTGGGATTCCTAGTCTTAAGGTCTTGGCCAAGAAGGCCAGGAAAGGGCCCCTGCTAGTAAATTTGTCCCAGTTGGAAGACTTGAGACTGAGATTCTAAGTTCCCTGAACCTAGGAGAAAGGTGATGGGGAAATTTTTTCCAAAGCCTTCTCTGGCCTCTTTTTTCCCCTTTATCCCTGAAAGATCCATGGCCAGGTTTCCTGTTGGCTCAGGTTTCCATTTGGCCTGGCCAGGGGGTCCAGGCCCTGGTGGGAAGGGAAGCTGGCAAGCAGCACAGCCTCCTCACCACTCTCTCAAGGCCCCCGCCTCCTCTCAGTCACAGGGAAGGAATGTGGGGCAGCTGCCAGGAATCCAGATGTGCTTGGTTGCCGTGTTCCCCTTCTACCTCAGCTGCCTTACCTCCCTGCTTCTTCTATCCTGCAGCCACTTTCTGGGGAATCCTGTGAGAACCAGAGGGTCTCCAAGGCTCAGGAAGGCTAGTCCTCTAGGGAAAGGACTGGGCTGTAAGCCAGGGAAGCTTGCCTCAGATGCAGCAGGGGAAAGAAAGCTTCCTGGGATAGGAAAACGCCTTTCTACCATGGAACAAAAGGGAAAGAGGGCAAGGGGGATGCTTGGGAGTCTCCGAAGTGCCATGGAATTAAATTCACTATTCTCCCTCCTCAGTTCCTTGACAGACTAAGTCTCCTTCCATCAACTGCAAATGAAGTAGACTAGTAGGGAACAAGAGGGTCTTTGCCTCTGATACTGGATCCTGGAGCTGAGCGTGGAGACTGTCCAACACCAGAGCAAGGTCGTTGGGTCCCTTTTTGCACAACTCAGCACCTCAGCAATCATCTTAGCTGAATCCATAGGTGTTGAGATCACTTTGTTGTAAGAGTTGGTCTGGGGATTTTCCCTCTTCTTATTCCTCACCCCTGGCTTCAGCTGTAAGTCTGCCCATCTGAGAAGCCCTTCTACCCCATCTCACAAGCCCATAGAGAGACCTTGACCTTGACTTTGGCCAGGTAGATGAAGAGCAGAGTTCTCCTCCACCAGGGGCTACTAAATCAGTGATGGAAGGGGCGTGTCAAGAACATCTGTTCACAAAGATCTAATCAACTCCCATTATCCCCAAGTGGATTGTCTATTTTAGGGGTAGAGGGATCAGTGGCAGCACCTGCTGAGTTTCTCTCTTCTGTATTCAATCCATGTAGCTCAGAGAGTGCAGACTCCTCTTATTAGCACAAATGAAACATGAATTAATATTATTAATCAATAGCTATTCATTAAAATGAACAACTAAGTCAGTTCAATTCAGCAAATATTTATCATGTGCAAAACTTTCAGTGGTGTTCTCCATGGCCATTTCTCATGTGGCTCTGGAGTTGCTTAATCCCTGCTCTTTTCTTTTCTCATTGGGAGGGAGAAAGGACATAAGCAACCATCTATGTGGTTTTTATTAACTCTCCAACAGGCCCAGCTTTTTGCCAAGTACTTTGGAGAATATGGAAGTAAAATACATAGCTCTTTAAGGAGCTGGCAGTCTGTTGGAGGAGAAAAGAACTGGATATCCAGAATAATACTGAACATACAGACAGGACAGAAGTAATAGAAAGTACTTAAACCATGAGCCATATGCCACACACCCTTGCCCTTCTATACAGAACTTTAGAGGCGAGGGGAGTCAGCGAGAAGAAAACAGAATCAGACTCAGGGTTATTAGAGCGGACGAGAACTTAGGCATCATTTAGCTCCAGTATTTCACTTCACACATGACGAAACTGATCCCGGGAGGAAGCAGTCCAAGGTCACGCAGTAAGTCAGTGGCAGAGCTAGAATTGCAGCCCGGGTTTTGTGATAGGTCTCTTTCCAGAATGGCAGCACCACCTTGCCCCAGATGGCCACCTGGCTGTGCTGCCCGTCAGCATCAAGGCAACTTGTGATGGTTTTTAAAATTCAGTTGTTATTTTCATAGTCGACTGTCCTGATGCTGGCAGGCAAGGGAGCCAGCCAGTGTGAAGAAGGAGGCAGGACCGCTGGAGGGCTATTAGCCATATTCCGGTCCTGATTCTGAGGCAGCGGAAGGGAAGGAGAAAGAGGAGACAAAGTACCTGTTCTTGCTTCAAAAACCCTGTAGCAGTAGTGGATGGTGTGGACTCCTCGTGTACTGCTTAGTGTCTCCGAGTGAGATATAACTGGGATGCTGGTGATGGCAGGTGGGCTCTAGCTGAGGCATGGGCACATCCCCAGATGGGCCAGTGCGCTTAATCTTGTATGTAGGTGGGATGGACAGCTGTCTCCATGGTATTTTTACATTCTAGTGAACTTCTCGGTCTTCCTATCTGCAGTCTCCCTACTCCAATCTATTGTTCCTAGTACCATTAGATTCCTCTTCCTCATTCACAGACCAGCTCCTGTCATTTCTTTGCTCAAAACTCTTCCCTGCCTTGCTGTTAGCTACCAGTTGTTGCACTGTGTTCACATCCTAAGCTTTCCTGGTTTTGTAGCCACTCTTCATGGCATCTGAAATATCCTTTATTCCCTTGACCTCTTTTTTTTCTTTTTGGTTCTGATTTGTGATATCATAAGAATAACTAGCATTTGAATAGCACTTCAAGTTTGCAAAGGGATGTCCATACATCATCTCATTTGAACCCCCCCAAAATTCTGGAAGGATCTATCCATGGAAGTAACTCCCAATGAGAAAACTAACCAAACCCCCCACAAGACAGATCAGCATTTGTTTTGCCATTCATCCCCTTTAGAGTACCCTGGGGCAGCTTGCCCAAGTGATTTGCTTAGCGGCAACCAGGATGGCAAGACCTAAACCCAGATCCTCCTGACCCAGGCCCAATCTTTATGCCATGTGCTATCTCAGCCTTCTTCTTTATTTATTATAGAGATCAGACCCAGGTAACACATCTCCTGCTTCATGAAACCTTAACTGACATCCCAGCCAGAAGTGGTAGCTTCCTTTTCAGAACTAATAGTGCTTTGTCTCTCCTCTTTTCTCTCATCATGTTTTATGTTGTATTATAGTTTTTTGTATAGAAGGGCAAGGAAAGTATCTTATTCAAGCCTTTGCAATTTCTCTCAACACTTAGCACAATACTCTTGGCACAAAGAAAGCAGTTAAATATTTTCATTCAACAAACAATTATTAATAGTTGTCTGAGAGTCTCCCTCTGCAGGTGGTAGTGTCTTAAAATGCTCTACTCCACCCCCCTCACAACTTCAAATAATTATTGAGCTTCTTCTGTTTACAGGGCATTGTATCATTAGAGAATCCCTGTGAAAATACACATTTCCCTGGTTGGAGTAATATGGTTGCATCATTATCAGACATTAATACATTAGTGTGAATTACTTTATTGGCTTCTTTCCAGCTTTATGATTGAAAAAAAGGTAGGGAAGAGAGGGTTCCAGAGCCTCAAGCACTGGCTGGGGAGAGATGGTTTGCTGTTGGAAGCAGACAAATGGTCCTAAGCAGTCGAAGGCTATTGGGTGCCCGAAGTGGGTGTAAGAGGGCATGGAAGTTGGGGTAGGAGGGTGCTAAAGACAAAGCTTTATAGTCTAGCACACTTGCACACTTGGCTGGACACACTGTAATATAAAGTTTGAGTCTGGCTGAACTCTAGCTAATGTCAGCAGGGGCTAGTGAGGCCTGGCTAAAGTGAAACTTCTGAAGAAACAGCCAGAATTTGCAGTTTCCATCACTCTACTGGCTCTGGCTACTATTGAGCACTTGGTGAGTGTGGCTGAGACCATTCTGAGCCCAGGGAATAACCAAAGCCTCCCCTGTATTTCTTCCAAAGACTGAATATATTATTTGGCCCACACCAGTGAGGGCCAGTGTTTGAACTTGGACTGTAAGCTATGTAAATGCAGCCCCATGCACCTAAAGAACCCATTGGAGTTACTGAAACACACCATGGGCAGAGCTAACTCAAATAATAAGGGAGTGAGGAGATGCAAATACTCAGGGTGTTAAACCAGGACTCAGCCTGGGGTGCCTCTTAGGGACTTTAGTGCTGGTGTAGAGTGTGCATGTGCCCTTGTGTGTTTATGTGTTTGTGGGACCCTAGGGTGATGCAGACTAGACACACCTGTGCATACATGCTATCAGGATTCCTGAATGAATTTACCTTATCACGGGTGAAGATGATTTGACTGAGTGTGGGTCTTGCAAAGAGCAGCTGCCTTTCTTTTTACACAGTTGTTCAGCTCCTTTTGCATTTCAGGGTGGCAACTGTCTAGGGGTACAGCAAGATTATGGGGATGGGTTGGCTTTATAACCTCATTTCAAATGTAAGCTGCCTGGGAGTCTGAGACATCAAAGGCTCCTTCTCTGACATCTGCATTTCAGAATCTTGCTCAACCTGCGAACAGCTGGCTCTTCCTAATGCTTGGCGAGCCAGCTTGTAACTTAGACGGCTTCAGTATACAGAGGGAGCAGGGGCCTTGGTAACCACAACTGGAGCATTTTGATCTGAACAAGTTGTCCTCACAGAGTACCAGAGTATGAGGATCTTTGACATTAAATAGGAGTGTCTGTGTGTGTGTGTGTGTGTGTGTGTGTGTGTGAAGTCTGCTTCGAGAAAGCTAGAGGTGAGGCACACTGTAAGACCCTTGGGGAGTGGCGTGAGGGGCTGGGGACAACTTAACTCCAGGCAGAGGCATCTTGATGTGAAACACTGCAGCTATTGTCCTTGAATTCACACTGCATTCCCTATGGATACAACCATGCCTTCTGGGCTTTTTGAGGCAGGTCTTTTTCCAGTCCCCAGAAGTTGGGGCAATGTCCAGTGAATCCCAATTATTTAGGAAACAGGACCTGAATGAATTGAGTCAGTAAATATTAGGATAAAAACACAGAGGCCACAAAAGTTTGCTGACAGTTTGAAGAACCGTTGTGATTTCTCAAGAGGATACATGGTCTTCTATTCCATTCTATGTTCCTCCTATAGCTAGGTATGCCCTGGGAGTCTATGGGAGTCACGTGAAGCATCCACATGGAACAGTAGGATGATGGAGATTCCAAACTGCAAACAACACACTCTGTACACTAAGATCAAAGCTTAAGCAAGTTGCCTGATTTCATGGATACACCTCAAAAAATAATCCTTTCTCAGACCAAGTTTTCTGAATTTTGGACCAGGAAACATGGTTACTCTGACTATGGAAGATACTGTGCTTTTCAAAAGATGAGAAAAGATATAGCACAGGGAGTGGAGTAGGAAACCCCTTAAAACCTAAAATCGAATTGCTACACTCATGATTTTGGGAGGGAGGAGGGGTAGAGGCTGTGTGGCAAGAAGGATAGTTTCAGAGAAAGAATTTTTTGGAACTGAGGAGATGTCCCAATATGAAAATATTTGTTTGAGTGCACACCAGAGGGTTGAGACATCAGGGATGCAATGTTTTCTCCCCGCTCCTTGGTCGCAGGATGCTGCTGTGTCCTCTGCTGCATCAAGACTTACACCACTGGGCTTCTCACCAGGCACTGTGCCCTTGGATTTGTGGGCCTGGATGATTCTGTCTGGGTGGCTTCGTGTAGACAGGAAGGGATGGGAAGCAGAGTCTGACAGTTGTCTCACTGGGTAAATTGTAGTTCTCTGCTTTTACAGGAGGCTTCTGTGACTGGGGAACAGCCTCTGGAGCACAGTGGTTCTACTTTTTAGAAGGAAAGAGGCCATTTGGTCTAGAGAGAAGGCTGCTATGTATGCATTTACTGTGTCTCCTTGGGCAGGCCATTGCTAGGGTAGTCAGGGCAATTCTAAGTATTACCCATTAGAAACTCACTAAGGCTGTGACCACCAAGATCATACAACGAGCTAGTGGCAGAGCACGGCTTAGAATTGGGATCTCTTTTTCCTCAACCCAGGGCTTACCCCTCAACCACTTCCTTCATGTCTACCTTGTTATTTTGTTCCTGTTGGAATCCGAGTCCCCAGGGTTAGGGTGCAGGGGGTGGGGTGTCAGCAACTTTTACCCAGACCCCACATCCCTCTGCCAGGGCTCTCCCTCCACCCTCCACCCCCATCCCCAGCCAAGTCCTCAGTTGGGCGGGGCCAGCGGCCAGATGGCAGGATGCCCAAACTCCCTGAGCAAGGAAGGGGGAGGGGAGTCTCTGGCCCAGCAGTCCCGCCTGCTCGCCTGCCCCCTCCTTGGCCAGCCATCTTTCCAAGCTTGTTTACTCTTTCCAGGAGGCATCCTTTGGGGTTTAGAAGTATACTCCTCCCCCCACACATACACGAACACGCACCTGTAGTCCACATTTGTATGTGTGAGCATGTGCACGTATGTATGTTGGGGTGGGGAGGGGTTGTTAGAGGAGAGTTTCAGAAGAAGGTCCTGGGCCACTCCAAGGGTTTAAAGTCCTTCTTGTCCCTGGGGAAGCAACCATTCCTGATTCAGCATGCTTGAAGCCACTAATGAAATCCAGATGTCAGACACAAAACAATAATCTCTCCCACCCATCTGGCAGATCAAGTTTCTTGGAGATTGCAAAAGAAGAAGGGAAAAAAAAACCACAGAGAGATTCCTAGAACAACTAAAACTTTAGAATTAGGCATGTAAATACTTCCAGGACTATGGGATGCATGGGGTAGGGGGAGTGTGTGAAAGAGTTGGAGGGGGGGAGATGGCTTGGGGAATAAGGGGGATGATGTAGGAAGGGAAAGCAGATAGAACAGGGAGAATCTGGCCTATTTACCCTGTCCTCTTCCTTCACCCCACTGATCTCTGTTTCTTGGAATACTTTGTCTGCCAGAGTCTCTCAGGAATTTCTCCCTTTGGGATCTGGGCCTGTGTTTTCCTTCAGGACTTTATGCTTCCCAGGTATCACCAACCCTTAGGTGTATGCATAAGTGTATGGCTCCCTCAGGGGCCATTTCTGGGTCTGGAATGAAGGGAGATGGAAAATCTCATTGCAACTCTGAGCAGCTTTCTTGAACCCAAATCAGTACAAATATGCTGAACTCCTAAAGATGGGAGATGCTCAAGAAGAAACTATAGAAATCAGGAAAGAATTCAGTAGAGCTTATGCCCAAGCCATGCCAGAAAATGCCCACTTAGGCCTTTTAGGAAAAACAAACACATTTCAGATTAGGTCTGCCTAGGTCTTTTGTTGCTACAACCATTGTAGCTCAGAGAGGTATCTCCTTGGGCCTTCTGGAGCAGGGACCAGTGAAACATCTGCATTGAAACAGGTGACTGCAGTTAGCTTTGCACCTGGGTAATTGGAAAGGGACTGATGGCTTTCTCCTCTAGCTCCTAAGTGCCTCTTACTTACAAGGGCTCACAGGGTCTCTGGGTTGCTTGGAGCTTGCCAAAAATGAATATCAATGGCCTCCAGAATGGCTTGTAAGACCACCAACATTGACTCCAACTTCTCTGGGTACTGATTGGAGGAATAGGAAGGCCATTGTGGCTTAGAGGCACCTAGATGTTATAGTGCATAGAGCCCTCGGTCTGGAATTAGGAAGACCTGAGCTCAAATCTTACTTCACATCTGACCTCAGACACTTATTAGCTGAGCAAGTCACTTAACTTCTGTCTGCCTCAGTTTCCTCAACTCTAAAGTGGGATAATAATAGCACCCATCCCACAAGATTGTTTTAAAGATAAAAAGAGATCTTTGTAAAGTGCTTAGCACACAGTAGGTGCTTGTTCCCTCCCTACAGTGCATGGGGGAAGGGGTAGTAATATTCAATAAGGATAGAAGGGTCAGGTTGCAAAGGGCTTTAAGTACCACATGAGCTGTTATAACCTCAGGCTTAGGTAGGCTAAGTCTTTATGTCTTGGGGTTCTTCTGTGATGGAAAGCCACCAGAAGTTCAAAAAATCATAAATACAGAGCTGAAAGGACGATCATTCTCTCATTTTAGAAATGAGAGAACTAAGGTACAGAGAAATTAAGTGACTGGTCCACTGTCACACAGCAAGTAAGTTTCTGGTAGATAGGCTTTTTTCAAACTTGGGTCTCCCTGATTCCAAGCCCAGCACTCCATCTCCTTTGCGTGGGAGATTTTAGAGGTTCACACGAGTCTTGCAGTAAATAGTAACCCCTTTTATATTGACTGGTACTCATCCCCCTGGTTAAAATTGTACCTACCTTTCAAGATCCTAATCATATTTTTATTTTGTTTAATATATTTTATTTTGTTTTAATATAACCTTCATTTCAGAATATATTCACTACTGCCACCACCCCCACAATAGCCCATCTCTTTTAACAAAAAAAAGGGGAAAATTAGTTTAGCAAAAACAACCAGTTTGTCAGCCCTGTCTGACATATTCCCAGTTTCATATTGAACATTCCATCCTAACATTCCCATTTCCCCAAGATATAACCCAACAACTCAACCCTGCTGAATTAGCACTTTCCAGTCTTGCCCAATAGGTGGTGCTCCCTGTGCCAGCTTAAATCATACTGTGGTGAACTAGATGCCTTTGCCAGGGTGGACTGAATAAAGCAGTGCATTGTCCAGGTATACTCTGACCTTTGTCCTTAAAAAAATAATACTTATAAGCTACCATAAGGGAGAAGATAAATGACAATCTAAAAGGTATGTCCTGTATTTTAATGTGCTTGAATCTGCTACCTGTGTCACTTTGAACAAGTCACAACCCCTCTGTGCCTCAGTTTCCTCATCTATAAAATGAAAGGGTTGGACTAGATGATTTCTGTCATTTCATTTCTAGCCTTATGGTCTAAATCTATGTTCTCACAACTCTTTGACTCCTGGTCCTATGACCCAGAGGTTGAGACTCCAGGCAAGTTAATTGAGTGCAGATACTCTGATGGGATGCGAGTTCCTGGTCCCAAGATTCCCTCTTGGGAACTCTTGGTGCTGGTTGGAAGCCCTGAGTCAGGCTTGACTCTAGGGAGAGCAGGTCTGGAAGTCTTCTGGGATGGATGGATTGGTGACAGTGTCTTCTGCCTCAAATATAATCTTTCTAGTTCATTAAGTGAGGTGTAACTCATGACATCTCAACCACACAATTCTGAGCACCAGCAAGAATAGAAGGGAGTTAGGGAGATTTGGAGCCACCATTTCCTAAAGTTCTCCCACTTGTATCTATAGAGGAAAGGGCTTGTAGGTCATCAGACCAGATATCAGGAATGTCCAACCATTGTTTCAACCTCAATCAGTATGGACCAAGGTTACCTGGAGACTTTCTTCCGTGATATCTCAGTGAAGTCTGAGAAATGGCAAGAGGCCCATGAGACCATGAAGGCTTAATCCTGAAGTCCTTGATTGTTGGGGTGTATCCACTTGATAGGCAAGAATGGCTGGCTGGCTGACTGATTTATGACTAAAGAAAAGATCTGAGGCTGTGGGATGCCCTTTTGTTTCTCTAGAGACCCCAGATGGGGCAATTGACCCACAGTCTAAGAACAGCCTCCCTAAATATCATTTGGAGGTGGCCTCACTTCCCTGCATCAGCTCTTCTGTGCTGACTCTGGTGGACCATACATAGCTTAGATGCAAGAGGTCTTGCTTCTCAAAGCAGGAGAAAAAGTGTCACTTAATCTAGGTGCTTCATTAGATAAGCCCCCATGGGGACCTAGTTACCTTCACTCAGGCATGTTGATACTGGAGAGGGCCCTTTGGTTTTCATGGAATTAGTCAGAGGATAGTTCCATCCCATTAGAGAGCCTGGTTCCATCCCTGGTAAATGCTTTATGTATTACACTCCTGAACTGTATCACTGTTGAAGCTGGCAAAATTATTGCCAGCTTTGATGGTGGTAGGTTTTCCAATACATCCTGTAGTTCCCTCATGAGGCATCAATGATGCTGCCTTCAGTCAGCAATGGCATTTAGTCCACCAACTAGCGTGACCTACTAGCCCCAGTATCAGAAGGGCCAAGGAGAAGTCCTACAACAACACCTGAACCAGGAAGCTGCCTAGTTCACCTGTGTGACCTGTTACTTCCTTAAAGGGACTTAATGATTTAGGTGAAAGTGGGGCTCCTGGGCCATCTGTTACCATTGGTGCCATTCCCTGGCATTTCCCTCTGCCCCCTCTAGTTAGCATCATCCTGCTGAATGCTCCATCTCTGTCACAAATGGGTCAGTGTACTTAGATGGCCTCCCAATGTCACCTTTGTGTCTAAAGTCAGCTTTGCAATGTATTTGCCTTTGGAGGGAGGGGTGCAGCCAGGTGTTCAGTGAAACCAATAAGATGTCGCCACCCCTGCTCCTGAAAAACTGCCATCAGAGCCCATGTGGCAGTCCTGTGCCAACAGTAGAAGACAAGATAAGCAAGAACCAAAGCTGGAATAGTCTATGTTATCAGGAGGAAAGTGGGAAAAAAGTTAATTTCCCAGGCCAAGATGGAAGGGAACACACAATGACATTTGAGAGAATTTTTAAAGATGATCCCCAAGGAAGTTATAAACCCAACATCCAGAGTTAACTGTACCTTCCAATAAGTCATGACGAAGGCAGGGTGACCTTGACCTTGCTGCAGGGCTCTGAATTTAGAGAGTCCTGATGGCATGTATGCTACTTCGGCAACATAAAAATAATGATTAGCAAGGATAACTAGTTAAAATAGGACACTTCCAGAGGGTTGATGCTTTTTCCCCTGGTGACCACACTGCAGGGTTTGTTCCTTTTTCCTTTCCATGTTGTGGAGCATCCTTACTGGATCTTGGAATCTCTGCCTTCTTCCCTCTCTACCCTTTCCGAAAAAAAAAAAGAAAAAAAAAAAAACAGAAACACCCAACGCTAACTGAATTTTGTTTCTAAAAAATTGATTTTAGGACACTTTTTGGGCTGCATGCCCTTGTTTCATTTTGTGAAGCACAAAAAGTGTTAATTGTTGCTCTACTTCCTATATTTTACCATGCTGCCTTGTGTGCTTTGTTTGAGCTGTAATAACTGAGAGCGTATGTTATTGTAGAGACTAAGAAAAGCTGGAAGGGACCTTAAATAGCACTGAGTCCAATCCCATCATAGATAAGAAAAATGTAGCCTGGGGAAAGTCAGGGCCTGGCTCAGCGAACAGGTGGAAGAATTGGGACTCTGAAGCCGTATTAGCAGATGCTTCTCTTTCAGAGTGTTGCAACCCACTCTGGGAAGAGGGATTGTGATGGAGCTGCATCCACAGATTGACTGATATACTGACACTGTGGATCTTCTTTACCTCTTGGCACCCACCCTTCTCCCAGTGCCTCCACTTTAGGCATGTTTACACACACACACACACACACTCACACTCACCACTCACATATACCACAGAGCTTGGAACATGTGCTCTGATGCATTGTCTGATACACTGTAAAAAAAAATGAAGAGTTTTTAAAGTTGGAAGGAATCTCAGTGGTTTATCAGTCCAATTCCTGCCTTTATAGGAATCCTAGGAATCTCTTCCATAATATAACCTGTGAGAGGGAGCCCACTCTCTTCCAAGACAGCTCATTCTACTTTGGGGCATCCAAATGGTGGAAAGTTTTTCCTGATGTTAGCCTTATTTGCCTCTTTGAAATTTCTACCTGGTTCTGCCCTCTGAAACCAAACAGAACAAGTCAAAACCTTACATTTGAAAAAGTGAAAGCAGTAGAAGGAGAGAGACAGAGACAGAGAGGGAGAGAAAAAGGAGAGAGACAGAGACAGAGAGACAGAGGGAGAGAAA
Organism: Bettongia penicillata ogilbyi; assembly: GCA_023548195.1. NCBI lineage: Eukaryota > Metazoa > Chordata > Mammalia > Diprotodontia > Potoroidae > Bettongia > Bettongia penicillata. The sequence continues at coordinate 1,784,961 of JAJHZJ010000097.1, read as the reverse complement.
GACAGACAGACAGATACAGAGTTTATTTTTCTGCTTGGTAAAAAACAACCTTTCTTTTCCAGCCTGTATTCTAAACGAGTCTCTGGCTTCAGAATGGCTACCTGCTTTCTTTCTCCTTTTCTCCTTCCTCCAAACAAGGTTTCTTGTTGATGGTAGTGTCCAGAAAAGAGAGAGTGTAGAAAGGGAAGATAAGGAATGCCAAATACAAACCCATTCTTTCTTCACAATTGTGTTGAGGAGATAGTCCTGGAGGTATGAGGAAACAGAAGTCAGTGTCCTAGTGAATTTTTTACAGTAATCAAGGTCTGAGATGATTTAAGAGAGAGACCTTGGAATAAATAAGAAAACAGCAAAAGAATGCCTAGTTACCCTAAATGGAGTCATCTACCACGCCTGAGTGAACTATCTCCTCTAGTGCTTGAAAGAACTGACAGATGTGATCACTGAGCTATCGTCAGTGATATTTGAAAGATCAATGAAGCAGAAAAAGTACCATAAGATTGGAGTCAAATGTCCAGATTTTCCCAAAAAAAGAAGAATCTGCAAACTATAAATCAATGAACTTGACTCTGATTCTTGGAAAAATTCTGGAATGGATTATTAAAGAGATGATGGATGAATGTCTAGAAAGGGAAGTGGTGATTGCAAAGAACTAGTATGGCTTTATCCAGAACAGGCTATTCTAGACTAACCTTGTTAAACAAGATTGCTAATTTAATAGATGAGGAGAATGCTGGGGGGTATAGTTTACGTCAATTTTAGCAAAGTTTTTAATCAAGTATCTCATATTGTTATTGTGAAAAAGATGGAGAGTTATGGACTAGGTGATAATACAGTCCTCTGGATTCAGAACTGACTGGATGGCCAGCACCAAAGATTTGCTATTAATGATTCAATATCAATGTGACAGGAGGTCTCCAGTAGAGCACCCCAGGGATCCGTGCTTGACCTTGTGCTGGTGAAATTGTTTATCAATGATTTGGATAAAACCAAAGATGGCATAATCATCAAATTTTGTAAATAACACAAAGCTGGGAGAGATAGCCAACACAGTCAATGACAGGACTAAAAGATCTTGACAGGCTAGAGAACATTGGATGGAATTTAATGAAAAGAAATTCAGTAGGATTAAATGTAAAGTTTTTCACTTGGATACAGGAAATAAGTTTCCTATGTATCAGATGGGGAGGCATGGACAAATAGCAGTTGTTCTAAAAATACTCTGAGGTTTTCAGTGAACTCTAAGTTCAACATGAGTCTGTAAATGTATTTGGAAGCCAACGAATCTCATTTGATCTTGGGCTAAGAGGGGAATGGTTTTCAGGAGAATAACAAGTGGGTGAAGGACCTTGTGTTTGAGCCACATGAGTCTCTGTCGAAGGAAGTAGATACGTTTAGCTTGGAGAAAAGAAGACTCAGCAGGGGACTAATAGTTGTATTCAAATATCTGAACGACTGTCAGAAGGAGAGGTTAGGTTCTTCTGTTCGACCCTAGAGAACAGCATGAGAAAGATGCTGTTGAGGCTTGATGTCCATCAGACCAACCCTTGGTAGCTTGACGTGTCATTTCACTCTCATCCTTAGTGTCTTTGCTGCATCAAGCCTCTCTTTTTGGGTACCTCCTTTCTCAAACCAGAGCCATAACTAAATTTAGCATAAGTGTAAGAACAAGGAAAGAATTGTCTACAAATATATCCCCCATGGTAGAACACATTAGCACTAGTTATAAAGTCCAGAATCCTCAACTAGTATCCTCACATCCAAGTACCCAGGCAAGTGGAACATTAAGGCTACATGGAGTGAAGCCCAGGTTCCAGACTGAGGAAGGCCCTTGTTCATTTGCATACTTTGCTCTGGTCAGATCTTATCTGAACTCTTTATGTTCAGCTCTGGATCCCACAGTTTTAGTCTGGATCATGGGGAAGGTGACCAGTGTTATAAGTAGAATGGAGACTGTGCCACTGGAGGATTGAAGGATCTAGGAGAATTAATGGGGACTTGGTGTCATTTTTTGAGCATCTAAGGGGCTTGCTATGCTTCGCCCCAGAGCTGAGAGTTTTGAGTGGAAGCTGACAAAAGGCAGATTTCACTTTGATATAAGGAAAAAGTTCAAAGCAATTAGAGTTGGCTCAAAATAGAATGACCTGCCTTGGGAGGTAGTGTCTTTAAGCAGAGGTTGGATGATGATTGTAAATGTTGTAGAGAGTGACACAGTGAGTAGAGCTCTAGGTCTGGAGTCATGAAGGTCTGAATTCAAATATGGCCTCAAACACTTTCTAGCAGTGTGACCCTGGCCCAGTCATTTAACCTCCATTTGCCTCAGTTTCCTCATCTATAAAATGGGAATAGTAACAGCATCTACTTCTCAGGGTTGTTGTGAGGATCAAATCAAATCCTAATAGTCTAGTGCTTGCTTACCCAGCAAAACTGAGCATAATCTTTCAGGGGAGGAGATGGACGTTCAGCAAAATAGGGACTTCCAAATCTTCCTGATGAAAAGACCAGAACTTAACAGAAAATTTGATCTCCAAATACCAGACTCAAGAGAGGCACAAAAAGTCAACAGGAAAGAAAAAACAACATGTTATTATATGAATAAGAGCAAACTATTTACATCCCTACAAGGGAAAATGACACTTGTAACTCTTGAGAACTGTATTGTTATTACAACATTTAAAAGGGGTATAGACAGAGAGCATGGGGGTAAGTTGATTTTGGTACAATGATAAAAAATATAATCAAGTGGTGAAAAGGGATTGTACTGGGAGAAGAGGAAAGGAGGAGGCAGACAAGGGTAAATTACTTCACATGAAAAGGCACAAAAACCTATCACAGTAGAGGGAAAGAAGAGAGGGAGATGACCATTGTTTGAACCTTATTCTCATCAGATTTAACTCAAAGAGGGAAGAACATAATCAGTTTGGTATAGAAATCTAACTTACCCAATAGGAAGTAAGAGGGGAAAAGGGAAAGAAAAAGGAAGGGGCTAATAAAAGAAAGTACAAGGGGAGGCTGTGGTCCAAAGCAAAACTCTAGTGAAGAGGGAAAGGGAGAAAGGATAGAGAAAAATATAAACAGGGGAGAAAATATTACCAAGATAAAGTCAAAATGAGTACATGATTTAGATATAAAGACTGATACTACAAGCAAACTGGGAAAGCAGGGAATAGTTTACCTGTTAGATTTTTGGAAAAGGAAAAAAGTTTTGACCAAACAACAGATAGAGAACATTATGAAATGCAAAATGGATGATTTTGATTACCTTAAACTGAAAAGTTTTTGCAGAAACAAAGCCAATGAAACCAAGATTAGAAGGGAAACAGAAAGCTGGGAGATAATTTTTATAACCAGTATCTCTGATAAAGGCCTCATTTCTAAAATATATAGAGAACTGAGTCAATTTATAAGAATACAAGTCATTCCCCAGTTCATAAATGCTCAAAGAATATGAATAGGCAGTTTTCAGAGGAAGAAATTAAAGCTATCTATAGTCATGAAAAAATGCTCTAAATCACTATTGATTAGACAAATGCAAATCAAAATGACTCTGAAGTACCACATCACACCTATAAGATTGGCTAACATGACAAAACAAGAACATGATAAATGTTGGAGAAGATGTGGGAAAAGTTGGAACACTAGTACATTGTTGGTGTAGTTGGACTGATCCAACCATCATGCAGGATTCAATGAGGAAGCTGGATCTGAACTTCCTATCCCCACCCTGAATTTGTCGCTGCTACCAGTTAACGCAATTTGGAACTATGCTCAAAGAGCAATAATATTGTACATAGCAGCTCTTTTTGTGGTGGCAAAGAGTTGGAAATTGAAGGGATATTCATCAGTTGGGGAATGACTGACTGAACGAGTTGTGGTATATGAATATAATGGAATACTATTGAGTTATGAGAAATGATGAGAAGGTAGACTTCAGAAAAACCTGGAAAGCCTTCTATGAACTGATGCTGAGTGAAGTGAGCAGGGACACAGTAACAACCACATCATGCGATGACTGACTTTGATAGACTTAGCCTTTCTCAGCAATGCAAGACAATTCCAAAAGACTCATGATGGAAAATGCCATCCACATCCAGAGAAAGAACTTTGGGGTCAGAATGCAGATGGAAATACACTGTTTGCTCTCCTTTCCTTTTCTTTTCTTGTTTTCTTTTGTTTCTTCTGTCTCATGGTTTCTCCCATTGGTTCTAATTCTTCTTTACATCATGACTAATGTGAAAATATATTTAATATGAAGGTATAAGTAGAGCCAACATCAGATTGTAAGCCATCTTGGGGGGAGAGGGAGAAAATTTGAAACAAAATGTTACGGAAGTGGATGTTGAAAACCAAATAAACTATATTTTTAAAAATAGTAGAGCACTTAGCACAGTATCTGGCACATAGTAAATGCTATATGAATGTTAGCTATTCTCATTATTAATTTGGATTTGAGTTTGACTAGATGGTCATGGAGGGGCCTTCCACCTCTGAGATTCTTCTGGTCCCTTATCGTGCTTATGTTCTGCCATTTTAAATCCATTTCAGCACAGAGGTAGGGCTTCTTATAAGATGCCCCACTAAAGGTCTCTTTTAATCTAAAGGGTCTGGGGGAGAACTGATCTTGAAGCAATTAAGGGTTATCCTTGTTTTGCATCAGGAACCAGTGTTGAGAGGCAGGGAAAGTAAAGAAGCAATCCCACAATTCATCATGCTATTCCTCCAAGAGCTTAGACAGAGGGAGTCAATCAGACAATCCAAGCAACACCCACTCTGGCATTTCAAGCCAGAACAGCTGCAGGGGTGCAATGGGGTAGGGGGAAGGGCACAGGGGTCAGCTTTCATGACAGCCTTCCTGTCTGCCAAACTCCCAGCAGGAAAAATGCCATCTGGGGCAGTTTTCAAATCCTTGGCAGCAAGTTTTCAGTGAGTTCTCTTTTTTTAAGTCATGAGGCAGTGACTCTGGGCTACTTACTCCAGGCCCTGCTCTTGTGTCTGTCTGAAAACCCCCTTGCCCTGTTATCCCTGAACTGGCCAGGCCCCGTCACACAGAAGAGCTGAGAGGATCACCCTATTGAGGAAAGGGGCCTGTGTTAACTGACATCAGTGACAGAGTCAGGGTGGGGATAGGAAGTTCAGATCCAGCTTCCTCATTGAATCCTTCATGATTCTTCCCTGTTCATAATGATCTTTAATTCTTCTAAACTCAGTACCATAGGGTTTGTATTTACCCAATAGAGGGTAGTGAGTTCTTCACATTTGTATATCTGGTCACCTTCTGAACTATAAACCTCATGGAGGCAAAAATATCTCACCTTCTGTGCCTGCTCTGTATGTGCTAGGGACCTGATGATAATAACAGTAATTTTACCACCCCCCACCCCCCACGCCTGGGAGGACTCCACCATTCAGCCTGCCCTCCAGATTGCTGAGTCCTTGGCCAGGGTCGCCATTTCTTGAGGGGTCTCCAGCCATGCTGCTGACTCCACTCTCTGTACTGCCCCACATTCCCAATACCTGCCTTTCCCTCCCTCCACTTCACAGGTAATTCCCACCCCCAACTTTTAGCTTCCCTTCTGTTTCCCCTTCCCTGTTAGAATGTAATAGAAAATGTAAGTGCTCCTTGAAAGAGGAATTGTCTTGTTTTAAATTTGTCTCCCTGGTGTCTGGCACAGGGTATGTGTTTAATTAATGCTTAATCCACCTATCTATAAGTATAGCTTATGTTTATATGCTGCTCTAGAGTTAACGAAGCACTTTTACATGCTGTATCTCACACCTACCTCATTGATCTGTCAGCATCATGAGATAGAACTTGCAATGCACTTTGTAAGCCTTGGCTTTATCAAAGATACACTCACCCTTGCCAGATCTGTGATTTCATTGGTTGAAGTAATTCCTGAGAAGAAACTTTCTCATCTAAGGTAGATCAGTACCTGCCCTTCAATTTATAATCTTAAAGACTTGCCTGGGAAACTGACAGAGTAAATGACTTGCCTATCATCCCACAGTCAGTATGCATCAGAGACAAGATTGAAACCCAGATCTTTCTGACTCTAAGGCTAGTGCTTAATCCATGATGCCAAGCTATTTCTCCAAAGGCTATGGAATGATATAGAAATACCAGCAATCTTCATCTCATCATTGTTATTATCACTGTTATCTCATTTTCATCTTCTCTGATATTATTATGCTATCATCTTGGGACAAGTCACTCTTCTGCTAGTATTTTTTTATATCTAATAAACCATGGACTATTCCCCAGGCTGATAAAATCATTGCTTTTTTATAACAGATTAACTGGTAGGATATAAGCTTTTCCTTTGTCCTTGGATTTAATTCCAGTCACAGACAGAACAATGAGGATGATAGGTATCTAACTCTGTTCCTGCATTGCTCTGCTAATTCTCTCTGTTTAGAAAGATTTTCATTCCTTGTAGTTTGGAGACTTGTGAGTGTATAGTATGGCAGCATATATTAAAACATCATTTTAAAGTTCTTATGGATCAATGTTATGCAGGTGATGATGGGCAATGGTTCAGTCTATAGTAATGATATGGTTTTAGTTCAACTGAGTTTTCCAGAATATTTTGAGGTCTCTGCTTGTGATATAAGGATTTATTATCTGTCAGTCCATGAAAAGTAGATCTGTCTGGTATATAATTCTGGTTACCAGATCATTTCTTGCTTGCTCTTTTATTTTACAATCATAAGTGATGTGTTACAGTTTCTATCAGGTTAAATCCTGGGCCCCTATATACAGTCTCTCAGCAACCTCATCAGCTCTCATGAGTTTAGCTATCAACTCCAGGCAGAAAATTCCCAGATCTATTTATCTTACTCCTATTTCTTTCCCGAGCTTCATTCTTGCATCACCTATTAGACATTTCATACTGGAAGTCTCAGAGATATCTTAAACTCAGCATATCTAAAACTGAACTCATTACCTTTCTCTCTTTCCAAATCTTTCTGTTTCTGAGTAAAAGACCACCATCCTTCCACTGTCTTAGATTCATTATCTTATCTTTATCCTCAGCCTCTTTCCCTCTCACTTCAAATATTCAATCAGTTTCCAAACTTTGCCACTTGATGCATTCATAACTGCCATGCAGCCCTTCCTCTCCTCTGAGAGTGTTACTGCCATCTTAGTTCATTAAAGTCTTCATCATCTTTTACCTTGAGTATTGCTTTAGACTTCTAAGAGGTCAGTTACCCTGCCTCATGTTTTTCACTACTCTTCACCTTCCAATATGCTAATGTCAAAGTAATTTTCCTTAAGTGTTAGTCTGATCATGTAATTCTCCTCAACCAACTCCAGTTGGTCCTAATCGCCTATTGAATGTGTCTGAGTAAAGCAAGCTCCCGGAGGGCAGTGATTTTCATTTTTATCTGTGTATCCCCATTGCCTACCACAGTACCTGGCACATGGTAGCCGATGAATAGGTGCTTCTTGAATTAAGTTATGTAATTCACTGTGCTAGGTGCTGGAGATACACAGGTTAAATGAAACAGTCTCTGATCTCAAAGGGCTTGTAATTTAATTGGGGGGGGATTGGGGAGGGTAGGAAGAGAGTGGTGGAATGTAGCAATGCTAGACACATATACAAATAATTATGATACAAGTTTGAATGTGAAAAATACATCAGAAAGACTGAATGGAAATGGATGAAAGAGTCAAGGAGGGACAGGTCCCTTCTATCTGGAAGGTACAAGGCAGGCCTCATGGAGTTGCAGGAAGAAAGGATTTCAATAGGTGGAGAAGTTCCACCTGATACCCATGTCCAGGAACGTGGGATGTCCTGGGCAATGGAAAACAGGCAGGAGAGGCCAGGGTGAAATCAGGGAAACAGCCAGTAATCCAGTTTGGCAGGAACATGGAGTCCATGAGGGGAATAGAGTGAAATGAAGCAAGAAAGTTGGAGCCCGATTGTGGAAGCCCTTTGATGTCAGGCTCAGGAGTTCGAGTTTTGTCCGGTAAAACAGTGAGAGTTAGAAGAGTTTCAATGAGGAGTGATGTGCTTTGACCTACGTCAGCAGGGTCCACAGTGGAGGACTCTTACCACATCATGGAGAGGACAAGTCAGGATAATGTGCCTTCATCTTGGCATTTCTGGTTCAGAGCTGCTCACAATGAAACGGAACTCTTGTTTCTTCATTAGAAGACTTCTAATAGAATTTTCCTGTGAGGCAAAGTTTGCCATCATGAAAGCCCACTAATTTGACCATGTAACTAAGCATGGATCTCAGTAGGCACCATCCCATGAGTACTGGTCTTTGTTTTAGCTATTGTGCTTTAGAATGCAATAACCTTTCTAGTTTGGAGATTTTCATATCTATTATCTTTTTGATTTTCCCAACTCTCCAGAGAGAGAGAGGTGGGTAGCATGTGGGGAGGCTTACCATTTTTACAGATGGAGGCAATGAAGCTCAGAGGGGTGAGTGAAGTGACTTACTTGAGGACCACACAGCTCCTTAGAGCCTGGTTTTTGATTCAACATCATTTCTGCTACAAGCTCCTTTAGTATCAAAAGATACTGAAGCCGGTGGCTTGGGTAAGGATTATTACTGTTCAGTTGTGCCTGATTCATGACCCCATTTGGGGTTTTCTTAGCAAAGAAAACCTTCTCCAGCTCATTTTATAGAAGAGGAAACTAAGGCAAACAGGGTTAAATGACTTGTCTAGGGTCACATAGCTAGTAAATGTCACAGGTCAGATTTGAACTCAGGTCTTTCCAGCTCCAGGCCCAGGGCTCTATCATCCACTGTGCCACTCAGCTGCTCCGTAGGTAGGGGTACTGGGAACATTTTTCATTTACCTTCTCCCCAATCTCTAGATCACATAGGACTCTTATTGCTTTGATTTCTTTTTTAATTTTAGTTGGCTTAAGTATATTATCTAGCTGTTCTCCCCCTATCTGGGATCTGGTTCCAGGGCTGTAGATGATGGGGAGGAAAATGTTTACCTGAAGGGTACATATCTGCCCAGGAAAGTCCTCCCTAACTCAGCAGTCCTTGTAGCATCTGCGCTGAGAAGTGCATTCCTAGAGACAGAGCAGTCATAGCCTGAGAGGGGGCTGCCTAGGCCAGTATAAGACTGGGAAATGAATCTAGCCATGTACTCTATGACCCCCAAGGTATAGGGGAAAGAGCACTAATTCTAGAATTAAGAGGCTCTGGATTCAAAGACCAATGTCCTCTGAAGTTCCTGCTAGCTCCAGCTCTGGGGCCCTGTGAATAAACCCCAAGTCTTTCAGTTTCACATTTTTTTTACTTTCTTTCTTAGCAGTCTAGAGTGTTTGGCCTCTTAAATCCTAGCCATGGATCAAGCTCTGTCTCAAGTTCCACCTACTTCAGGAAGCCTTTATGGACCTCTTCTGTCCACACTGATTTCTCACTCTTCTGACATCCTAATGCAAGCACATCTTTATCTATGGTGTCAGGAGTAGGAAAACTTCATGAAGATTGGATTCAGTCAAAGGGCTGAACTGGAGGACCTAGAGGGCTTTGTGTGGCCTTGAGGCTGCAAGTTCACCACCCCTGTATTATGTCCTCATGCGGTTGGCCTCTGATGGCCATGGAAGAAAGTTCAAGAGATGAAACTCTAACCTTTGGCACATATCTCTGCTCCCTCAAGAGTCAGATGTGTGTCCAGACTTAGGAGCAAGACACCTGCACAGTTCTGGGCTCACACAGACTGCCCAAGACTCACCACCCTTCAGAGCTTCCCTACCTCCTACATTTCTGTGCCTCTTATACCCTACTCCCTACTGCATACTCTTTAATCCAGTGATGCTGGCCTCCTGGCTGTTCCATAAATTAGACCCCATGTCTCAGCTCTGGGCATTGTCTCTGGCTGTGTAACTCATCCTTTCTCATCTGTGTCTCCTAACTTCCCTAACTTCCTTCAAGTCTTATCTAAAACTCCATCTTCTACAGGAAGCCTTTTCCAACACCTCTAAATTTTAGCTTGTTCCTTCTTTTAATTACTTCCTGTTTATTCCGTATGTAGCTTTTTGGTCCATATTTATGTTTGTTTGCTTGTTGTCTTGTCTCCTCCATTAGACTTTGAGCCCCCTGAGGACAGAGACTGTCTTTTGCCTCTATTTGTATCCCCAGCACTTAACCCAGTGCCTGGTATACAGTAGGCACACACACACACACACACACACACACACACACTCCACTTATGCTCTTGGGTACCTTTTCTACGTGATTGATGATCAGCATGCAGGCTTACAGAGATGAAAGGCAAATCCTCACCAACAACTATAACCAATCTACTATGTTCCCTTAATAAATCCTTCCCAGGTCCTAGTGCTCAGCCTCTCCTCCCAAGATCCTCTCTGATAGATGGGTTAGTTTGAATTCACTAGGATTGAAAACCTGGTTTCTTCCAGATGTTACAGGCTGGCTGTAGGCAGCCCAGGCTCAGAAGAGAAGCTAGTCAAGTCACCCCAGCTACTCATGGCTCCAAACCCTACTGTTACTACTGCTCATCCCACAGCCTAGCTTCCTCACTTCCCTGACTGTGCTTCTATTTGTCACTTACTGTATACTGCCTAAGGTGTTCGTTTTGTATAAATGTAGACAATAAACTCCTTGAAGGCAGGAACTCAATCTAATACTTCTCTATCCCTCATAGTGCCCAGCACACAGTAGACCAGTACAGTGTAGTGGAAAGGTCACCGAACTTGAAACTGAAAGCACTCAGTTAGAATCCCGTTTCTAGCGCTTGCTAGCTAGGTTCCCATGGGCAAGCCTCCTTATCTCTGCAATAGGGATAATAATACCTGTACCACCTACTTCACATGATTCTCATGAAGGAAATGCTCTGTCAACTGTAACAACTCAGAATATACTCTAATGTGCATAAAATGTTTTCTTCACAATAATAGTCCTGTAAGGGAGACTATGAGTTCAGTCACTCCCATTTTACAGATGAGAAAACCAAGACTCAGATCAGCTAAGTGACTTACTCAGAGTCATATAGCTCCTGCTAACTCTAAGCCCTGTATGACTATCTTAGCATGGAAAGTGTTATATAAATACGGCCTCTTATCAATGAAATCTTCCTGATTGGTTGCTGCTCAGGGTTGCTGTGGGCTGGGAGCAGGCCTGGACAGGGCTTCCTGAACAAGGCTTAAAGTTGGCCAGAGGCCAACAAAAACCCTAACTTTCTGACCTCAGATGTATTTTTTTCAGTCCTGGTCAGGTCTTAGATTTTTGGGCTGCTCACCAGCTCCTCCATTTCCTTTTCACTCTCCAGAGATGGCTGGAGAAGACGGCTGATGCAAAAGAAGGGGAAAAAAATAAAGAGAGGCCAATTCCTGGGTGTTTGCTCTAGGTAGGTCAAGGAGTTTAGTTTCATGCACACACTGTGGCTTAGTATTGGGGTAAGGGTAATGAGGATCTGTGGCCTGAAGCAGCAAGGCTGGTGAAGATTTAGCTTCAGGGCTTTGTCTTTCCTGGGCATTATAGACTTTTAGTTTTTAATTTTGCTATGAAGATAAGTACTGAGTCATGAACCCTAGGAAAATTGGATGTAAGATCTAGAAAAATAATGAAACTTGGTCTAGTTAGAGTTAGTGGGCCTAAAAGAAATAAGGTGGCATGGTTTAGTAAAAAGACTGGGTTTCTAGTTCTGGCTCTGACATTTGCTAGCTGTGTGCCTGTGGGAGAAGTATTTTACTTTCTCAGGGCCTCAGTTTCCATATTTGTAAAGTGGGGATAATAACACTTACATTACCGACCTCACAGTGTTGAGAGGAAGGTCCTTTGTGATCATCAAAGTAAGATATGCATGTGAGTTATAATCATTTATTATGAGGCAGTGGGCCTAGCCCGTAATGAAAATGTCCATTTTCCTCTCCATCTTGGTATAGAAGGAGAATTAACTTTGGGGTCAGAGGACTGGATTCATGTCCTGCCTTTTATATTTATTACCTCTGTGACCTCCTAACATCCCTAGGTGTCAGGTTAACATCTCTCAGGATCCCTAGGCCATCTCTTTAGAACAAGGAGGCTCTAGAATAGACTCCAGAGGACCCATCATGGAGAATGTGACTCACACCTCTTGACAGACAAGAGATAGATTGAGGAGAAAGGATGAGACATATTCTTTGGATGTGGCCAGAGAGTGCTTTACTTGACTATGTGTATTTCTTACAAGGGTTCTTTTCCTTCCTTCCTTCTTTCCTTAATTTTTTTCTAGGGAAGAGAAGGAAGGTGGAAGGGAGAGAAAATGGATTTTGTTTATTGAAAGAAATAAAACTTAGTTTAAAAAGAAAAAAGAACAAGGGATCTGGACTCAACAGATAGCCTCTGAGCAACCTTCTAGTTCTAGACCCAAGATCCCATGATCCTTTGACCTTTGATATAGCAAGGGCCCATGGCGTTCAGAACAGGAGGTCAGAGTGAGGATAGCATCATGGGATGACCTCTCATTCCCAAAGGCTCAGCTTCTCTTCGGCCTCACGCCCCATTCTGGGGAGCTGTGCCAGCCTCAAACATAGATGTAGATGATGTGCTGAAGAGTTTGGCCCCTTGTCTGTCGTTGGCACTGGGAAGTCACTGAAGAGTGCTGAGAAGGATTAGTGGTATCCCATTTCCCTGGGGAGATAGGAGCAATGACTAAGTCTTGAGGACTGGAGCAGTGGATTCCCTCATTTTCCTTGCCCTGGGGTTTCTTCCAAGCACAAGGAATGGTGCATCTACATCTGTTTCATGCCCTCTTTTCCACACACCAATGGAAGACAATGGGATATTATAGGGTTTTTGTTTTTTTAGTGTTTGAGCTAAAAGTGAATTATTTAGTGCAGTCCTTCCATTCTGCAGATAAGGAAACTAAGACCTAGGGAAGCAAAGTAAATTGCTCACAGCCACATGGCCAGTCAGTGGCAGAGCTGGGATTCTGCTCCAAATCTAGTCTTTTCTGTACCCCATAAGATAATCCGGAAGTCATGCATACTTGGCTTCAGAAAGCATTACATAACTTTGTTTTTTAGTGGAGATTTGCCTTCCCTCTTGCTTAGATGAATAATAATTCATGTTTATGTTGCATTTTAAAACTGACAAAGCATTGTGCTCATGATACTCATGTGAAGCCCATAGTGAGTACTTACAGTTATCCGTGGCAGGTTCAAACCTACGTGGCCAAATGTGTCCATTGGCTCTCGACTCAACACTCGAAGCACTCAGTCATCACTAATGGAGCTGGTGCTGTGTTGTCTGGCAGGAGAGAGCTGGCCTGGACAGTCTATTTAGTAGATACCTCCCACTGGTTTTAATCTTGCCTCTGCCAAAGACTACCTCAGTTACCTTGGGTAAGTCACTCTCCTCATCTGCCTAGATCTCAGTTGTTTCATTCGCAAAATGATGGATTTTGATTGGATGATCTCTGAGACTCCTTCAGAATCTAAATCCTATGGGGCCATAATGTTTTAGCTCCTATGGGAGTCAGCAGGGAGAGGGATCCATTGCATGAAACATAAATACTGTGTATTGACAGAGGAGACAGAATCAGGCTGAGCTTGGGGAGAGGGAGGGTATGGAAGGAGAAAATAAAAGATTAGTAAGTCAAAAGATAGATGGAGAGACAGGGAGAGTTTGAGCTGGCCAGAGAGATGAGAACCGCCTGTAGACAGCGCACCAGGGAGTGAGTGCTAAGGGATGGTGCTTCCTTCAGAAGGAAATGGGAAGAATTTGTGCGGGCTTCCTGCTGGCTTGGGGAGAGGAGGTGCCTAATTCAGGCCAACCCTGGGTCTCCCAGTGGACGCTGGTGGTGGACTCCTACTTCCGGGGTAATACAGGATTTAAAACTGGCAGGAACTGGAGACTTGGACGAATCCACCCTTTTATTGTTACAGGAGAACAAACTGACTTGCCTGATGTCACCCAGGTCATCAGTGTGCAGGGCTCTTGTGCCACCCAATCCGGTGTTCTGGGCCCTGTGTCACACTCCCTTCTGTGCACTCCAGGCAGGGAGGCCTTGCTCCCCTCCCCAGTGCCTCTGTTCTTCCTCAGCTCCTTGTCTACTTGGGCTCACTTATCTCTGCCTTTCTCAGTTTTCTCTTTAGCAGCTACCTCTTAGTAGCCTTCCTCAGTTCCCACCATGGATGTCCGCAGCCGAGTGATTCAGCCCCAGGCCTAGCCTCCTCACACCCAAGAAGATATCCTGGTGGGAATTCCTGAGCACTGCTCAGATGCTGGCATGGAGGGCCCTCCCTTCCTTTTCTCTCCCGGCTTCCTTGACTAGGGGGTGGGGAAGATTGTGAAGGAGCTTCCCAGCCCTTTTCTCTCCTCAGATCCTCGAAGGGAGCTCTCTGCTGGACAAAGTTGTTTCAAAGAAGAAAACCTTGAGAAGCCTCCCTCTTGCCTTTGCGAGGGTGTTGGCAGCACCAGATCAGGGAAGCAGTCTCTCTGTTTTTCCTCTGCCTCTGTCTCCATGCCTTTCTTTGTCTCTGTCTCTGCCTCTTTTTCTGTTTCACCCATCTCATCTCTTCTTTTATCTTTTCCCCTCTCCCTTTTTTCTTCCCTTTCTCATTCCCTGTTGGTCTCTTTTTCTGACTTTGGTCCTTTGGGAAAGTGGAGGGTGTGATTTAGAGGCGGTTAGCCTTTACTTTCTCTTTGAGTTACTCTCTGCCTCCTCATGAAAGTGGCCAGGCCCCTCATAGTCTTCCTCATCCATATCTTTGAACTCTGAGTGGCCAGAGTTGGAGCTGATTCTGGGTCGTGTTCTGGGGCAGGCCTCAGGAGGGCTTGGGCTTGGGAGGGGCCCCTCTGGGTCAGGATGCCTCAGCAGAGGGGGTTCCAGAACATTGTACATTTGGCCATGCTACCTCTTAGATTTAGGGAATATGAAATATTTCCTGCATCATTTGCACTGAACAAGCTCTCTATTTAACAGCTAAACTCTACCTGACCCTCTGGGTTGGAAAAGACAGGCCTGAGTCCCCAGGGGCTAATGATTAGCTAACAGATACTATTTATCTGTTTATTACAGGTGTGGCACTTTACCTCCATCACCTCATTTGTTCCTCACAATAACCCTATCAGATAGAGGCTACTATTGTTCCCTGCCCCCTCCTTTACAGAGGGGAAAACTGAAGCTGAGACAGATTAAATGGCTTGTCCAGCCATAGAATTTGTGAGTGTTAGGGGGAGGATTTGAACTCAGGTCTTGCTGACTGCACGTCCATTGCTCTAACCTCACTATCACAGTGAAGGAAGAGCTCATCTTCACAGAGGGGCTTCACAGAGGCCCATTCATGATACAGAGAGAATGAAATGATTTTTCTAGGCCCTTTTTCCTTGCTCTTCAACTCAAACCACAGGTCTTAGACTCCTTCCCTGTGTAAAAGCCCTGGATTCTCTCTTGGGGTTCACCCTATTCTAGAGGTTGGCAGACAGAAGGAGAAGATGGGATTCCTGCCGTCCAGGAGGAGTCAATCAGGCTTATCCTCAGGAGAAGACAGGAAAGAATACAAGGCTACGCATGGGAGGGAAGCAGTGAGTTTACAGAGGCTGCTAGTAGGGAAGTGTTGGGGTCTGGAGAAGGCCAGGTCACGATATGGATCTCCTTCTGTCCCCTGCACAGTGATGCAGCAGGGAGGGAGGGAGAGAAGAGATGGAGACAGAGACACAGAGAGAGACAGGAACAGAAAGACTGAGACACAGAGAGAAAGGCAGAGATACACAGAAAGACAGACACACAGAGAGATAGACACGCAGAAAAAAGGAGAGACAGAGAGAGACAGGAACAGAAAGACTGAGACACAGAGAAAGGCAGACATACACAGAAAGACAGACACACAGAGAGATAGACACGCAGAAAAAAGGAGAGACAGAGACACAGAGAGAGACAAATAGACTGAGACAGAGAGAGAAAGAGACATACAGAGACAGAGGTACAGAGAGAAACAGAAAGAAGAAGAGACAGACATACCAAGAGAGACAGAGATAGACACAGAGAGAAAAAGAGACAGAGAGAGAGAGGCCCCATTAAGGGCAAGTCCTGGATGGTCTGTGGCCTCCCTTACAGAGGTCTGTCACAGAAAGAACTAAAAGTGCCAGAGACTCTCTAGTCCAGCCCTCTCATTTTACAGATGAAGAGTCTGAGATCTTGAGAAGTTGAGTGATCCCTGGGAGTCATCCCAGGAGCGGGCATCTGAGGTGGATGTTGAATCCAGGCCTGGTGGTTCCAGAGGTCCTGGCAGTAAATAGTTGGGGCTCAGTACAGACTGGAATTGAACTGAGACTCTTGGAAAATGGAAAGAGCTCTTTGCTGAGGAGTTAGAAGACCAGGGCACCCGATGAGCAATAAGGTGGCTTTTGGACTCAAAGGTTCAGAAGCCCCATGGTTACTGCATTTGAGTCCAAGGGCCTGTATAGAAATCCTGGCTTTACCACTTCCCGGGCAACTGTATAGAAATCTTAAGTTCTCAGCCTCAGTTTCCTTATCTGTAAAATGAGGGGGGCTGGACTAGACGGGCCTCTTTGGTCCTATGATACCTATCTTGGCTTTCCTGTTTGCTAGTCATATGACCTTGGGCAGATCATTTAACCTCAAACATAAGGAGTGGTTATCATTAATTGGAAAAGTATCAGAGCTTTTGACTTAGCAAAATCAAGTAGGATCCACCTCCATTTAAGCAAGCATTACTTTGGCATTACCCAGAAACCCTCATAGACCAGATCTTTTTTGACCCCAGAGAACTCAGCTTCTTGCCTCCACTTAGTTGGGACTGTGACCTAAGGTGAAGAAGTTTCCTACAAACACCTAATTCCATATAGGTAGTGGGGGTGGGGTGGGGGGCTTCCTGCCAGTTTCATCCAATAAATGCAAAGGGAAGGATCGGTCTGGGCTCTCCTAACTTCTGATGTTCTTGCCTTTTGCTCTGGGGACTCAGTCTCTTAACTCCCCTAAAATTCTGTGTCTTTGGTTCTCATTACAGGACATGGGGGGACAGACCCCACAGTTCCCCCACAGGGGGAGTTTCTACCAGCTCTGTTCAGTAGGGAAGCTGTCAGGGTGGGAGCTGTAGGGTGGTGGGTATGAATCGTTGCTGCCACCATCTCCCTTCTGTCTCTCCTGTCAGTGAAGACAGCCCCTACACCAGCTTCCTTGTCCTTGATGGGTCACCCCCAGCTATGACTTTCCTCTATGACCTTCTCCTTGGCGATAGACAAGGACAGAGAAATAGAGACAAAGACAGTGGGAGGAAGAAACAAAGATATAAATACAAACAGACACCAAGAGAAAAGAATGGGGGGGGGGGTGGTAAAGTGCGGGGAGAGGATGACAGTATTAATGCTGCCCGGTTTGTCAAGTCCTTTCTCCCACCGCATGCTATGAGGCAGGCAGTAGAAACTATTATCCCCACTTTGCCGATGAGAAAACTGAGGATCAGAGAGGTCACACAGAGTGGTAGGGTTCAAATCCATTATCCCATTCTTGGCTGTCAGAGAGAAAACTAGAGATGGGCTGAGCAGCGTGGGCAATGAGCAGGTGAGTTAGTGGAATGGTCTAACTCAAATCCGGGTCTCCTGCCCTCTAGCACAGGGTGCTTTCTTCAAACAACAAACAAACGAAAAAACAACTTTCTAACAAATGGAAATTTTAATATCAAGAAAAACAACTTAACTTTCTCGCTGACATTTTGCGTTTGTGTTCTTGAATTCCAGAGCATTAAAATACAGTGACCAATTTTCTATCACTCCCTCTAAATTCCTGCTGTAATTCTTTGTGCATTCGCACCCTTCTCTTTTCTTTGGTCATAATAATTGGTCCAGACCCCACTCTTTCAGTTTGGGCTTTATTCTATTTCTTGGTTGTTAGGCCATAGGAGGCTTGCCAGATTGCTTTATTACTTGTTACTTCTATTTGCGTTATGATATCAGTGGGGGCAGCTAGGTGGTGCAGTGGATAGAGGACCAGTGCAGGAGTCTGGAGGACCTGAGTTCAAATCTCACCTCAGATACTTGACGCTCACTGGCTGTGTGACCTTGGGCAAGTCAAGTAACCCCAACTGCCTCATCTTGTGTCATCTCCAGTCATCCTGATGAATATCTAGTCACTGGATTCTGGAGGAAAAGTGAGGCTGGTGACCTGCATAACCCTCCCTCCCTCAAAATAAAGTCAAGTGCAAGTCATGTCATTATTTGCCTGATGGCATGGTCTTCTTTGGTAACAAAGGATGAACACACACCCTTATTGGAATCATGGTGTAGAAAAGGATGTTGGCTCTGACCTTGAAGCTTGTTTCTCAGCTGCATGACTGTAGACCACACCCAGCTTCCCGGGGTCTGTTTCTGGGTATTGCTGTATATATTTCACAGGGTTGTTTTGGGAAGAGCATTTCCATTAATAGTTTTTTTTAAAAAATCACTTTAATTTTAAAATTCATCCTTCTCCAGAGGATATTTATATCCCCTGTAACAAAGAATAAAAAAAGGTGGTTCAGCAAAACTAGCCAAGGTGTGCCATCTGCCATGTTTTGCACCATAGCCACCCACATCTGCAAAGAAAGGAGAAAACATACCCCATGCTTCCTTTCTCTCTTCCATTAACTGCAGGGACCAGTTAGAAACAATATGACAAAATCGAACTGAATGTCAGAGAGATGGGCAGTCAGTCAAAAAGCATTTATTAAGAGTTCACTACATATCAGGGGGAGGTCTTAGTAGACTACTCAAAATCTCACAGAATTGTTTATCTGACTAGGTATCTCCACTTCTGCTACCACGAGAGTTTGTTCTATCACCTGAAAAACAGAATTCACTCCATCACCAGTTCAGTTCATTTTAGCAAATTATTGGTAAGTGCCTCCTTGTGTAAGCCACTGTGCCGGGTCCTGAGGATACAAAAGTAAGACAACATACTTACTGCACGACGCTAACATTCCAGCCAGAATCTGCCCCCAGAGTTCAATAAATGTCTACTCACAAAAAAGGTGAAAGGGGAAGAAAGGTGGCAGTATGGAAGAATTCATTCATTCATTCCTTTAACAAGCATTTATTAAGCACTTGTCATGTTATTTATTTAAATAATCTATTTATATTATTCAAAATATTAACACTCAGGTTTGCCAATGAAACTGAAAGAATTATTGCCATAAAGCAGACCCTGAATGGAGCAGTCCAGCACCTCCAGGCGGTGGAACTGTAGGGGAGCCACCATTCATTCTAGACTCATCTTCCAATTTACCAGCTTTGCCTCCGTGGCATAGCAAGTGCTGTGAAGACCAGAAACATTCTTTTCTTCCCTCTCTGAGCAGACCTGTGAGGGGCACAGGACCCATCTGCTGCCATGGTGTGCTTTTTCAGCCCCTAGTGTTCACTTCAAATGCTGGTTTTTCCCATAAGCAAAGTTAGAAGAGCTTCCTTACACTCCTAAAGTTTTTAATTTCTCTTGCACCCCTTTGACCAGAATATGTTTTGCTTCAAGTCTTCCACCAACATCCAGGTAGTTATCCCATGGGTGGTCAAGGTCAACATTTAGGCAAACCTATTATTGTTGTCAGAGGGAGAGCCCAACTGTGTCTCCAACACATTCGGGTGTAGAGAGAGAGCCTGAAAGTCAAGAGGTGCGCCGGTTACTGCAGTTAAGAGCCACAGAAATAACTGAATTTAGATAGCGCTTTAAGGGTTTCAAAGCGACATACAAGCCTCATCTCCTTTAACCCTCACAAACACACACGAGGTAAATAAAATCATCTCTGGGATGTCATCACTTGGGGCAAAACCTTTGGGGAGGGGGGCAGGCAGGAGAGGGCTGGACAAGGACCTTCAACCCAACTGAAGAGGCACCTGTGCCAGGAGATGGGAGGGTTCGCCTTCCAGACAGTCTATGAGACTGTCCTCATGCAAAGGTGAAGAGGAGAAAGGATTCAAGAGATGGCACATAATAAGAGCTTTTAAAATGTGTGTGTGTGTATACACATACATATATGTATATAAGCATGCATATTCATGTGTATGTATATGTAATGTATATATGTACCTATATATTGTTTTTCTCCAATAACATGTTAAAACAGTTTTTAAACTTTTTTTAAAGTTTTGAGTTCCAAATTCTGTCCTTCCCTATCTACCTCCCCCCTCTCTGAGATGGTAAGCAATCCAATGTAGGTTATACATGTACAATCATGTAAAACATAGGAAGAGTTTAGTAAAGATTCATTCATTCTGACTCCACATCCAATACTCTCACTGAAAAATGTCTTACTGATTTTTTAGTATCGCTGTTACTTTACAATAAATTAATTCTCCAGTGAAAAACTCCCTTGCTACACAGAATAAGTTAAGAAAAACAAGCCAACATTTTGACCATGTCTGACAGTGTATGCATTTTTATACACCTGCAGCCCACCTCTCTACTGAGAGAATATAGAATCCTAGAGTAGGAGCAGGAAGGGACATTAGAGATCATCTAGATAGAACCTACATTTTACAGATGAGAAAACTGAGGCCTAGGGAGATTAGGTGACATGCTCAAAGTTGCATAGGCAGTAAACACCAGAGATGAGATTTGAACCCAGACTCTCTGATTCTAGATTCCAGAGGAAAGTAAGTTCCTTATTAGCTTTCTGGAATTTGAATCTTGATATCTTTTAATATCTTATTTTTCCTTTGTGTTCAGTCTTTTGTTCAGTCATTTCAGTCATGTGCATTTTTTTATGATTCCACTTGGGGTTTTCTTGGCAGAGATGCTGGAGTGGTTTGATATTTTCTTCTCCAGCTCATTTTATAGATGAGGGAACTGCGGCAAATGGGGTTACATAACTTGCCCAGCATTACACAGCTGGTAAGTATCTGAGGCCAGATTTGAACTCACAAAGATGAGTCTTCCTAATTCCAGGATGGGTACTTCATCCATCCAGTGCACCACCTAGCTGCCCACATCATACATATGTGTGTGTCTGTGCGTATATACATATATACATATATATAATATAGATATCTATACATATATACATATACACACATAAAATATATACATAGGTATATATACACATATACATGTATACACACATATATCTTTGCATCAGTTTTCTTCACTGTGATCTGATTCATATAAGTCAATTGATGGATCAACATGTATTTATTAAGCACCTACTATGTGCTAGGCACTAGGCTAGGACCTGGGGGTACAAATATAATGAATGAAATAATTCCTGTTTGAAAGGAACTTGTATAAGTTTTCCCAAAGTTCTCTGAATTTCTAGTTTTCAACTCCTTTTGAAAATTGTGTAAGAATATTCCATTATATTCACTTATTCCCAAGTTCTTTCCACAGCGCCCCATTGCCAAACTATTTTGTTTGTATTCATTTGTTTATAGAGAAACTCCTTTGTGATGCTGGGGTTGGGATCAGGACAAACATCTGTGTGTGCTAGTCATCCACCTCACAGAGCTGTTGCAAGGAGAATGTTTTGTAAGGCTTACATTGGTATATAAATGTGAGTTGAAAAACAAGTTAATAAGTCATGTTGTAACCATTTCTGCCGCATCTACTTTATTTATGTCATGGTAAAATGGGAAGAGCACTAGATTCAAAGTTCCGGTTTACTACTTCTGTGACCCAAGACAAGTCACATCACCTCTTTGTGCCTCAGTTTCCTCATCTGTCAAATGAAGGACATTGGACTAGATGATCTCGAATGTCCCTCCTAACTCTGAAAGTCTTTGTTTTAAGTCAATGAAATTTGATGGCTTTACTGGATGGTTTGAAGGGATCAGAAGTCAAGGGGTAACAGCACAGGATTAGAGGATCATAGATTTAGAGTTGGAAGGACCTTAAAGGCCATTTTATAGATGAGGAAATTGAGGCCCGGAATGGGGAACTTACTTGGGAGTGGGGGGACAGTGTGGTCGGGCAGGAAGAGCCCTACTGGGAGACTGGAAGTCAAGTGATTCCATGCAAACATGAACCTGCTGTGTGTCCTCAGGTGGGTCTCTGGACTGGTTGGTGTCTTAACTTCCCTCCTCCCTGGAGAACTGGATGGTATTGAGAACTTGGCCTTCCACAGGACTGAGGAGAAGTGAAATCCAACCTTTTCTATTAGGACCTGATGGGGCACATTTCTTAGTGAGAGTTCCAGGGGCCCTGAGAGTTTTTAGCATGCTCAGGAACCTTAATACCAGATGGTCACTCAAGCTCTAGATCTCAGGGGCATCCCTTGGTTACTCCCTCTCTCTCCAATCAATCTCTTGCTCACTTGATAAATGAGAGGGGAAGGGAAGAAGTATTTATTAGACACCAACTGTATACCAGTAGTATATATATATATATATATATATATATATATATACTATCCTAAGATTTTTAGAAATATTATTTCATTTGATCCTTATAACAACTCTGTAAGATAGATGCTTTATTACTAACCCCGTTTTACCACTGAGGAAACTAAGACAGACATTAAGTGACTTGCCTAATATCAACATCTAGTGAGTGTCTAAGGTCAGATTTGAACTCAGGGGATGCTTTGGATAGAGTGCCGGACCTGGAGTCAGGAAAACTCATTTTCCTGAATTCAAATCCAACCTGAGACATTTACTAGCTGTTTGCCTCAGTTTCCTCATGTGTAAAATGAGATGGAGAAGGAAATGTCAAATCACTCTGGTATCTCTGCCAAGAAAACCCAAAATGGGGTCATGAAGAGTGGGACACGAC
The DNA here is from genome assembly GCA_023548195.1 of Bettongia penicillata ogilbyi. Taxonomy (NCBI): domain Eukaryota; kingdom Metazoa; phylum Chordata; class Mammalia; order Diprotodontia; family Potoroidae; genus Bettongia; species Bettongia penicillata. The sequence continues at coordinate 1,762,289 of JAJHZJ010000097.1, read as the reverse complement.
CACAAAACAGCTACACAGCAACTCCCTGGCTCCGGACCCAGTGTTCTATCAGAGGTACCACTTAGCTGCCTATAACACGTAATGACATTAGAGAAGCACCAAAATGCTCTGTGAGACCCAGCAGGGACTGGGTATATTAGGGTAGGTTTCATGGAGAAGGTGGCCTTTGATTTGGATTTTAAAGAATGGGTAGAAGGGGAAGAGAGGGACAGAGGACATTCTAGACACAGGGAACTAGCATTGGCCCAGGCACGGAGGCAAGAAAGCACAAGTTGTTTGGGCAGGGAACAGAGGGGGAGCTGTCCAGTTTGTCTGAAGGACAAAGGGTATAGAAGGAAATAATAAGGAGGGGGTGGAGCCAGTTTGTGGAGGGTCAAACAAGTAGTTTGACCTTGGAAGATGAGAGAAGTTTTTTGACCAAAGGAGAGACAGAATGAGATCTCGTGTAAGAAAGATTACCCTGGCAGTGATATGAAGGGTTAGATGAAGCGGGAGGGGCCTGTATCAGAAAGACCTGATAGGAAGCTGGAAATAATTGAGGTGGATAAGTAATGACAGCTGGTCCTATGCTGGTGGCATTGGGAACAGAGATGGAGAAAAATGACAAATGCTTCAAAGGTAGAATTACAGGTCTGGAGACATCAACGAAAGAAACATGGGAGATTTGGTGTCTGTGGGGAAACAGTGCAAATGAAGTGATAGAGTTGGAGGAAGCAGGTTTAAGGAGAAAGAATATGCTGGGTTGGCATCACTCTGGTTTCAGGTGGTAGTGTGTTCTAGCAGACATGTCCTGTAGATGGTCTGAGATGTTAGGCAGGAGCTTGACCAAGGGCTTGGGATGGAAATAGAAATTTGGTAGTCATCTGTTTGGAGGAGATTGCTGAACCCGTGGAAGTGAATGAGACCGCAGAACTAGAGAGAATAGGACCAGACAGACCCTTGGGGAATGTCAAATTATACTCCCAGTTGTCATGGTTCCTGAGTCGAATGCCTGCACTCAATGTACTTTTCTCCAAAGGCTAGCCTTGTACATAGGCAAAGTAGGTGCTTGCCTACGTGTTACTCCTCTCCTACCCCAAATCCAGCTTTTCTCCTAGTGAAAGAGATTTCTTCAATAAAGGATAAATATTTCATTTTGTAGTGAGATGCAAACATCCTTGAGTAAAGGATGGTACCCAATCACTTTCAGTGAGTCACAAGACCTAACAACACATGACTAATAGCAAAACTTTTTCTTCTGACCGTAAGGTCTTGATGGACCAAGAGACAAAGCATGGGGAATTAGGAAACTGAGCTAGAGAGACAGGGCACAGACAGAGGTATACAGGTGACCACAAAGGCAAACTTTGTTTTGCTCAGTCTCCCTCTCCAGACCTAAAGGCACATAGACAGCTGAACTACAGATACCACTAACATAAACCGAGGAGATTAATGGTTTGTTTTATACTCAAGTCCCAGGGAAGTACATTTGTGAGTCAGTGAGTGTATGTTTATTTTGGACAGGTAGGTGGTAGGATTTCATGTTTTGATAGGAGTTGGGAAAAATCAGGGTCTGAGGCCCAAACAGTGTTAGAGTTGAAAGTACCCTTAATATTTAGAAGATAGAATGAGGCAAGGGAGTATGTGGAGTGGAAAGAGCCCTGACCTCAAAGGCAAAAGACCTGGTCTTCATGCTCAGCTGTCATTTTTACTAGCTCTGTGACCTTAAACGAGTCCCAAGCCCTCCCAACCTGTTTCCTCATTCTATTTTTCAAAGTTATTATGAGACAAGTCCAAATGCACTGTTATTCTAGAATATCAGAACTGTTAAGGTACCTTAGACCCTGACTCCCTCATTTTACAAATGAGTCTGAAGCTAGGAAATGAAACATCTAGGAAGACTCCCCAAGGGCGGTGGAATTTGAGGAGTGAAATTCTTTCTTTTTTGACCCCTCCTCTTCGTCCCCCAGCTCCCACTAGCCTTTGCCTAATTTCTTTCCAGGCAGCATGCTAGGGCCCAGGCCCTATTGCCTTCTTGACTGAGGCTGATGGCTAGAGAGAGGTCACCCAGTTGTTAGAGAGCACAAAAGTCATGGTAGAAGGTGGCGTAGAGAAGAGAGTACTGATGTAGGGGAGTTCCAGCTGCTGATATGAGAGATGCAGAGAAGTGTTCAGATGTCCTGCCTGGAGTTAGCAGATGAGTCTCCACCCAGAATTCTCCACTCTACTGGGGAGAGACAAAGAGATAGAAGAGCCAGTGGGTTCCACCAAAGGATGAACCTCAAACACTTAACATATCGGCCCTCATGTCTACAAAAGTACTCCCTTCCACAACTCACACACACTCCATATTCATAGGCACCTGGATACCATATATATACAAGTAGCCCCCAAGGACCTCCAAGAACAGCTCAGCCAATTCCTCCTCCTTCCGTTCAGCACAAAGTAAAAGGTTTAAGGAGGAACTATCCACCTTAACTGCCAGGCCCAGGACTCTAGGAGGTAATTATAACCTGGCTGTTCCTGCAGCCTCGCCTACCTGTGTGTGCGTGCTAGCACCCAGCTGGTCACAGGGCCAAAAACAACTCTAGGGCTGCAGAGAGTCAGAAATTGGATTGGGGGAATTGAATGTCCTGGAGCCTTAAGAAAAGGAAGAAAAGGTCTGCTTTGGGACAGTGTGAAAAGATGGCCATTCAGGAACAAGACAGCAAGATAAAGTCTGGCTTGATGCCCTCTTCCCTCTGCCCTCAGCAGCCCCTTGCTGCCCCTGCCTACATGCCCTCATATTTTTGGTCAATCTGAAATACAAACCCAGCCACTCAGTGATTTCCTGACTCTTTTAACTGGTAGGACAAGACTTTCCTAGGGCAATATCGCATTTGTAGGTCAGCCCATTCAGCCAAAGCTGTCCACACCCTTGTTCTAAGGGTTCTTAGCTGAAGGAGAAGCCCAGCTGGAGTAGCCTTCCAACTATTAAGGCCACTTGGGGCTTAGAAGTCAGAACAAATTAATCAGGACCTCCTGGTCCAACAAATTGTCAAGACCACTGATTCTTCTCCATGGAATATTCTTGATTTAGTTAAAGACTTGGGAATAATGATTCCCCACAAAATAGTGCAATGTTCTCCAGTCCAGTCTCTCCTAGGACCATTTGGAGCACCCCACTCCACTCACATTTGACTAAGTTCTAGGGACAAAGCAAGACTTTCTCCTCTTAGAGAGCAGCTTTCAGTCAACTAGGGGAAATGATGCTCCATGTTGATATGTCACCATCTTGTTGCCTTCCTTTGGACTTGCACCAGCTTGTCAATGACCTTCACAAAATGTGGTACTCAGTCCTAAACTCAGTGGTCCAAAGGTGGTTTGACTACGAACAAATACAGGACTATGATTTCCCTTATTCTGGGCATTATGCATTTCTTACAGCTAACCTAAGATCATCTCAGCTATTTTGGTTGCCACATTACACTGTTTACTCTTAATAAGCTTTCAATCAACCAAGACATCCAGGTGTTTTTTATAGTATTTGTACTTTCGCAGTTAATTTTTTTGCCCCAAGGGTAGGACTTTACATTTATGCCTATTAAGATAATTAGATTTAACCCATCATCCCAAATGGAGCATATCTTTTTGGACATTTTATTCTCCTTTGTGAGATGATACGTACAGAGATAGAAGTACACCTAAAGTATCCTCATTTATAAAGTGAATGAGTTGGACTAGATGATCTCTAAGATTTGTACCAGCTCAAAATCTGTGATTCAGTGACCCAGAATTGGTGCCAGTACTAGCAGCCAGTTCCTTCTTCTGTAAGACTTCTATTGTGATCAACCTGGACCTCTTCCACCCTACCCCCCATTCCTCATTCTTGAGAGGGAACTATGGGATTTTAAAGGACTATGGATGAAGAGTGAGGTAGGATGAAATTCAGGGGATGGATTTATAGATTATTGACAGGGATTTCAGGAAGGAATGCTCTTCATCTTATAAATTAAGAGGGTTATCAGAAAGGTTTACAGTGAAGACCTTCTATGGATCATTGTCTCCAAGCAGTGCATAAGATGTTTCTTGATCATTCATCACCTACTTAGTTTAAGTCATTGTTTTCACTTCCTGGACCTCACTCATCTACTTACCTCCTCCCTTTTCAGTGGCCCCATCATTTGTCCCCATTTCATAAAGCCAGCGCACTCAGGTTCCTCTCATTAAAACTGAAAGGTATCTTATAAACTCATTCATACAGAGGTTTTTGAGACTTAATGTACAAACTCTCCTGGAGAAATCCAAAGGAATAACTCTGATAACTTCAGAAAGTGAAGTAGGCCAGTGTGGAGAGGTTTTTGGGTAAGAAGATGAGGGGGGTGTATTTTAAAAGGAAAACCTACTTAGAGCAATCCTCAACCCACAGGAATGAACTACTAATGGAAGGAATTTAGATATCTTGTCAGGATGCATTAAGGGACCTTTTTAGAACCCCTAAAATTGAGTGACTGGTTCTGCCTATATCCCTTCCTCCAAAATGAGTGGTGCCTCTCCCTTCCTCTGAGACTGAAACCAAATATCCAGAGTACACTTCCTCTTCCTCTCTTCTGGAAACACATACTGACCAAATCCTTTGCTTGCTTTGAAAACACTGTCCCACCCCTGCCTGGGACCTTCCTATCTGATGTGTTTCTAGGAAGCAGTGATAGGGAGGGAGTTGTGAGATTTGGGGCCCTTTACTTTAAGATATGATCTTATCCAGCTGCCAGAAGGAGTATATGACATGGTCCTCTGCCCTTAAAAATGTACAGTCTAGTTGGGAAGCCAGAATTGATGTAAACTGAACCATTAAACTCTATTGTTCTAAATAGAAGTAACAATAGGAGTTCTATGTAGGGAGAGATCTGGATGATCAGGAAGGTGAGGCTTGAGCTGGGCCTTGAAGGATGAGTAGGCTCCAGATACATCAAGACAAGGGAGAGCATATTCCAAGTGGGTGGATTATGGGAATGAAATGAGCAAAATCAGAAGTAGGGATAAGTAGGCTAGGTCTTGGCTGTATAGGCAAGGGAGAGCCATTGTAGGTGTTTGGCCGGAAGAGCATCATGATAGAAAACCAAATATGGAGCTTGTATTCTGTAGTCAAGGGACAGGAGATAAACTGGATAAGAATTAGGTGACAAGGAGAGAGCCATCTCCAGGTCCACCTCTCTGCTTAAGCCAGAGCCCTTGCTCTCATCACTCCCTTGGCCACTGAAAATAAGATCTCCTGGGTCTAAGTGTCAGATGAGTCTTCTTGGTCCTGGGCCAAGACTATTTTTCTGAGAACTACTCAAATTCTCAGCAATTTCCCTGAATTCTGTTTATAAAATCTCTAAAGTCTCTCTTTTGGGGGTGAATGCCTCTGTATCTTCATGAGCTGCTCCATAGAGTTATAGGCCCTCTCTTCACCTACAATTTTTCTAAAAAATACAAACTGACCCCTTACTTCTGTGTTAACAATCTGGAGCTTCTAGCCTCTTCTCTTTGGTGCTCTATCTCTCCTTAGGAAGTGACCTTGTTTAGACACTCATCTCCTGGACTAAACATTAGTATCACATCTGAGTACATCTGCAACTCAGTTCACACTGAGATCTCACACAGATCTAAAACAAAAATCTGACAATCCCTCCCAACACACACACACACACACACACACGCACACGCACACAACATTTTTAACGATTCTTTTTTGCCTTTAGAATAAAATGCAAAATCTCCACAATCTGTCTTTTGTCACCTTATTTTTTCTTGCTCTGAACTTAATTATCAACAAATTATCAGCAAAGGAACATTTCAGAATAAAAAGAGGATAGCTTATAAAATCATGAACTTCAGTTATGTACAGTTTATCTTTTAAAAGTATATATTAAATTTAGCCCAATACTAACATGTTTTTACTGTTTGTGTTCTATTCTGAACATTTTTTCCCCATGTATTTAATTTTTTTTTATTGGTTTTCCTTTTCTTTTTGTCTATCACTACCCACTAACTTGCTCCTCCTCTTAAAAAGAAGCCCTATCTTGTAACAAATAAGTAGTCAACCAAAAAAAATATTCAAGACATTGACACATCTGAAAACTCTATGTTCCTTCCACTAAATCAATGGATGCTTCAGGAACAAAGACACCATGCTGTCTAGGGCTGGAGACCCCCCAAACCCTCCTTCAAACTTGTATCCCTTGCTTTTAGGATTAGCTATGTTTTTGTGTATAGATGTCTGTTGTACCCAATTAGAAGGCAAATCCTCTCTCATCTTCTTCCTCTTCTTCTTTTCCTCAGAGCACAGAAAGTATATAAAGACCTGGAGAGCAAATAGTGCTTAAGATAGACTTAAGGTTGACTAAGCAATGGGTGGCACATTGGATTATCTCTCTTTGCTGTCACTACCTAAGGCCCTTTCTTGCATTATTTACCTTCTTATGTCCTATCTCTCTCTTCTGAGTAAGTTGGGGGCATCCACATTCTCATAGCGCAAGAAAAATTTTTCTGGGAGTGAGGATTGCTCAAAGCCTAGTCTATGCAGTGACCATTGAACCAACATAGGTACTGGTGGCAGACAGAGACCACTTTAGGAAATAATCTTGCCGGTGCTGGGGAAAGCCTTTCCTTCTGTTCCCTGTTGAAATATGAGAAGGATGCTAGAGTTCCAGTCCTGGTTCTGTCATTCTATCAGCACCTTGAGACCAACCATCTTCCAACCCAGCTGTTCCCTTTCACCTTCCTCATATTTGTTCCTGGCCTAAGTACTTTCTCCCCTACTTCTGCATGCAGCTGGTCTCTTCCTGTTAACCAGATTCCAATGAATTCTGTCCCATATTCTCTTTATCTTTATCTATCCCCTGCCTTCTCCCCAGGCTCATGGGCTCTGATTTTCTGTCTTTCCACCTGGAGCCTTTTTTTTTAAATCTATGACCTAGTTCTTCAGGCTTCAAAAGCTTGGAATTTCATCAGGAAAGCCATATCACATCATGAGTCCCTGTGGTCAAAGAGGGAAAAATCACCCAGTTATGAATCTTTCCCAATCATGACCTGCAATCCAAGATGAGACTTGCCTCCTTGGATACCAGCATTCAAGAGTCTTTAAGAGCCCAGTAGTACCAACAAACAGTACATGATAAATTCACCATTTCATAGGTGATACTCCTTTTCTGTTCTTTCTTTATGGAAATGTTCATGATTCTGGATGACTGTCAGGTTCAAATCCAGGGTCACCTCTATGCTGGTGAGTGACTTCTTTAGTCCTAACCTGAAAAATTCTCAATAATTAGCTCTGAGTAATTAGCTGTGGCAGATAGCGTATATGAGCACAGTCATGCAACATCGATGAACTGAAAGCACCATGTCAGCAGCAACTGATATCACTCATCACACAACTGGCAGCTAAATTTAGTTGGTGTTTGAGGATAGAAGAGTGTACAAGGGGCTAAGATGTCTGGGACTCAGCTCCCAATTCTGTCTCCTCCATGTTCCTCCCAGACTCAGCTCAGAGGGTCACCCTCTAACCATGAAGTAATGAAGGCAGGGATGGAGTGGACCAGTGTCCAGTACACCTCCCTCTCCCTTCCTTTTTCTCTTGCTCCCATATTCTGTCTCTCTCTCTGTGTTTCTCTGTCTCTCTCTCCCTCTCTCTTTCTCTCTGTCTCTCTCTTTCTCTGTCTCTCCCCTCTCCCCCTATTTCTTCCTCCCTCCCTCTCTGAGCAGCTGGGCATCTCTCTTCTCAGGAGAGATAGATGGGTGCTTGTCTTTGGAGTCTCCCCTCCCCCATCAGTCACTCTACTTGCTCCCCTCCCCAAGTGCCATCCTAGACACATGGCGCCCGGGACAGGAAATTTCTGAGCTTCCCGTCCCAGCTGGCCCTCCTTGTCTAACACACACTGTGTAGTGCTCCAGCAGGAAGAGCGAGCTGTCCCAAGGCCTGACAGAGGCCTCATTGAGCAGGGTCCCTCTTCCCCCCAGTCTCAGAAACAATGGGAGTCACTGATGGTGCTGGTCCTGGTCTCATGCCTTCCCCACCCCCACTCTGAAAAAAAATAGGGAAATCAAGTCTAAATAGGGAGTCTCTTCCTCCTCCTCCCCACTCACCTCCCCCTTAAGGAGGATCCATGTTGAAACTTTCTCCAGTCCTAGCTCCTCTGGAAGCTATCCTGACTATATCTGTCTCCAACCTCCCCCACCAGTATGGGAACCAGTATGACTCCCACTCCAGCACCCAGGGTCCCTTTGTATCACCAGTATATCCCAGTGTAGCTCCCTGCCCAAAAGGATAGATCATTGAACCATAGCATAAGCCGGTAGGACCAGATCTGTCTTCCTGCAGTCAGCCTCTTGGGCAGAGAGCCTATAAGTTGTCCAAGCCTGGGGTCACACTATCTTTTGGAGGCAATGTAAGGTCACTGTACTTGGGGCAGGAGCCCTACTGATCCCTGCTATACTTAAGGACCCCAAAAGACTGCTAGACAGAGAGAGGGACTTTCACAGAGTGAAAGGCCTTTCTAGACCAAACCTATGATCCTAGATAGACGGACAGAAGGATAATTAATTTCTTAAGGGCTTACTATGTGCTCGGCTCTATCCTTGGCATTGGGGATAAAATATAAGCAAATAAGATGATCCTTACCCTCAAGGAGATTACATCCTAACAGGGAAACACAATATACAAAAGGGAGATGGAAATGGGGAGAGGGGGAGGATACTGAGGGTTGGATGGGGAAGGGACAAGGCTGCTAATAAAGAAGTAAACTTCAGAAAGTAAGTTCAAAATAAGATCATATTTGTAAAGTATCACAGGCCCTGGCTTGTAGTAGGTGTCTAAAAAAATACTGGTTTTCTTCCCATTTCGAAAGGAAGCTTGGAAATGTGGAAAGACCCCTGAGTCTGATGAACTCAGTTAGCTCTCTCCTTGTATAACCTCGGGGAAGAGGCAACTCCTTTGTGGAACTCAGTTTTCTCATCTGTAAATTGGGGGCGGGGTAGATGAAATTATTTCTAAGGTCCCCTCTAGCTCTTATGTTCTAGGATAACATTAACATGCACACAGAACAGTAGCAGCTGATGTGCATAAAAGCATTGCAAACTTTCAAATACTTTACAAGTGTTAGCTAAAGAAGTTCCCTAAACCTAGGAGATGCATTGTGACATAAAAGACATTCTGATCTCCAAGTTAAGAAGATCTGGGTTCAAGTCTAGACTGTGACACACAGTGGCTCTGTAACTCTGGGCAAGTAATTCCACCTCTCAGTGCCCCCAGGTTACTCTCTGAGACTATGAGTTAAATCATAATAGTTAACATTTCTGTAACATTTTACTTGTATGATCTCATTTGAGGTAGATACAATTACTATCCCAATTTTATAGGTGAGGAAACTGAGACTGTTCGAGGTTTAGTTACTTGTCCAGATTTACTCAGCTGGTGTCTGAGATAGGATTAGATCTCAGGTCTTCTTCCTGATCCCAAATCCATCATCCAATAGATGGGGCCACCTAGCTAACTCTTAGAGAGGAAGTGTTGATCTCCCTTAGTAGAGTGAACTCCTTACCAGGAATTCCCTACATGATGAAACCACAGGTAGAGTGGAGAGGGATAAAAAGTCTAGCATTTCGTGTGATATTGTGAGGTGCAGATGTAAAGAGCTGTAGGAGGAGGCTCCATGGAGGTGGTGGATCTTGAACTGGGCTGTGAAAGTCTACTGTGTAGAAGTTCTGTTGTGCCCCTCCTCCCCCTTTTCTGACTTTTCTGACTCAGCCCCCAGTCCCTTGCTGACATTCCTTGGGTATCAACAAGTCTTCTCTTTCCCAGCCCCTATGGGCAGTGAGGACAGTGCAGACAAGGGACACTCTTGTTCTCCACAATGTCTCCTTGACCTCTTCAGCCTGGGTCTTTGCAGTCTTGGGGGCAGGGAGAATGAAGCGAGCCAGTCGAAGGATAGGACCAAGCTCATGGACTTCAAGCCCTTGTTTTCATGGGGGAGTACAGAAACACTGTATGGTGACTGGAAGTGGGTGCTGTGGCCAATGCCTATTTAATCAACCAATAAGCCCTTATTAAATGTTTATTCTGTGCCAGGCATTGTGCTAAGCACTTGGGGTACAAATGTAAAGAAGGAAACCATCCCTCCTCTCAAGATGCTCCAATTCTACAAAGAGTTCCAAGTCCTGGTAGATGGTAGAGGATTCCCTCTCTAGATGTATTGGGGCATAATGGAAAGGAATCAAGAGAGTTAGGTCTGAATCCTAGCTCAGAGGGTTGTGTGTTATTGATAAAATGGTAATAAAACGATCAGTTCTATCATCACAGGGGGTTCTGTGAGGATCAGACAGGTCATTAATGAGAAAGTGTTCCTCAAACTCCAAAGCCCCGGACGAATGGAAAGTTTGTGGCAGCTTTCCAGTGTAAGCAGAGAAAGCACTAGTTCCAGAAGTCCTTAAACATCGGTGACCTTGGACAAGTCCCATAACCTCCTCTAGACCTCAGGTTTCCTCAAATGTAAAATGAGGCTAAGATATGCCTTTCCTCCTTCCTCGGATACTTATGAACACTCCACACACATAGATGGTGTGTTTATTGTGATCGTGATTACTGCTGTTTAGCGTGATTATTACTCAGCATTGCCACCTGCTTTCTGCTGAAGGTCTCTGTCTCGCCAGTCACCTGCTCTAGCTAGCTCAGGGGGCGTCAGTGTCTGGGAGTGGGAGAAGGCAGCACCCCCACTGACCAGGAAGGGGCCTCCTCAAGTCCAGGCAAATGACTAGGTGTTTCAAGCACCTATTGGGGGTCTAGTCAGTGGATCAGTCAGTCAACGAGGAATTGTCTGAGGCACTGTGCTAAGCCCCAAGGGTACTAATAAAAGGGAAAGCAGTCCTCCTCAAGGAGTTCACATTTTATTGAAAGTGACATCATGCTATGGACATGCTTGTTTTATTCCATGAATTATTAATAAAATAAATTTTAAAAAGAGAGCCATCATGTATATGTAGGTAGATGCAGTAGTAGATGATTATAAATGTTTACTAATTGAGAGACTGAATATGTATGCAAAATAAGCACACTGCCTGGCAGCTGAGGGGACCAGAAAGGAATTAATGAATGGGAGGGGGTCCTTCATTAAGGTGGTAGAGGGGAGGAGGGTACAGGTTACAGGTATGGGAGACAGCACAACAGGAGATGGGATGTCTTGTGTGTGGAACACCAACTAGGTCCATATGACTTGAATAAACTGGGTGAAGAGGAAGTAAGTAATGTGTAAGAAGACGGGAAAGGTAGGAAGGAGCCAAGTTATTAAGACTTTAAAAGTCCGAGACGTTTATATTTGATAATAGAAGCAATAGGGAATCACTAGAGTTTATTGAAGATGGGGAGGGGGTGACGTAGACCTGCACTCCACGAAAATCACTTTGACAGCTGTGTAGAGGATGAGCTGGAGTAAGAAGAGACTTGAGGCAGGGAGAATGAAAAGAAGATTAGTACTGTAGTCGAAATGAGAGAGAATGAGTTCCTGAACTAGGCTGTGTCAGGGTAGAGATAGAAATCACCAGATTGATTGGCCACGTAGGGTGAGACATTGACTAGGAGGATAGTAGTGCCCTCTAGTCTAACAGAGAACTTAGAAAGATGGATGGGGAAAAGATGAAGAATTCTTTTTTATCCTTGTTGACTTTGAGGGGCCCCTGGGAATCCAGTTTGAAATGTCTAATAAGAGATTGGTGAAGCAAAGCAAGACTGAGCAGGTGAGAGAGACTAAGACAGAATATGGACATCTGGGAACCGCTGCATAGAAATCATAATTGAATTCCTGCAAGCTGATAACATCATTAAGAGAAAGAGTTAGAGGAAAGAGAAAAGAGAAGAGGGTGCAGGACAGAGCCTTGGAGTTGCTGGTGAGTCACTTTGCAGTCATTTCCAACTCTTCGTGACCCCATTTAGGGTTTTCTTGGCAAAGATAGTTGAGTGGTTTGCCATTGCCTTCTCCAGATCATTTTTTCAGATGAGGTAATGAAAGTAAACGGGGTTAAGTGACTTACCCAGGGTCACACAGCTAGTACGTGTCTGGAGCCTGATTGGAACTCAAGGCTTCCCGACTCCAGGTCTAGTGCTCTACCCACAATTAATGATCATGAAATAGATGATGAATCAGCAAAAAAGACTGAGAATGGAGAGACAGGAGGACCAGGAGCCAGCAGTGTTCTAAAAACCCAGAGAGGAGATAGTAGCAAGGAGAAAAGTGTGGACGATGATGTCGCCTACATCAGCAACGTGAAGAAGGCTGAGGAATGAAAAGGACCTTTTGATTTGACAGTTAAGATCAACGGCCACTTTGGAGAGAACAATTTTACTCAAGTGATGAAGTCAGAAGCCAGATTGTAGGAGGTTAAGAAGGAAATGAGAGAAGGGTAAATTGAGACACCAACTGTGGAAGGTGTTTTCAAGGAGTTTGGCTGAGAAAAGGAGGGGGAATATTAAGAGAGTAGTTAGTGAGGACAGCAGGATCAGGTGAGAATTTTTGGAGGAAGGAGGAGTGGGTGTGTTTGTTGGCAGCAGAGAAGGAACCAGTAAGCAGATAAGACAAGATTAAAGATCACAGAGAAGGGATGATATTGGGGACAATCTGAGAGAAAAGACGGGAGGGGGATGGATGGGAGGAGAGGCAAGAAAAAGAGCTGCCTTTTTTTCAGAGACCAAAGTAAAGGAGGTTAATGATAGAGAGTGAGGTCAGGGGATTGTGAGATGAGGAGGAGCTGTCAGATGAGCAGAGATTACTCTGTGGGAGCAAAAAGATCCAGTCCTTGCCTTCAAGGAGATTTTAATAGGTTTGTAGATGTAAAGATAGAAGGGACCTCAAAGGCCTTCCTCTCATTTTACAGATGAGGAAACTGAGGCCATAGGAGGTTTAGTGGCTTGTGCTCACATAAGTGTTAAGTGTCACAAAGGGACTTGACCCTAGTTCTTCCAATTCCAAAGCTAATGCTCCCTCCACTGTTCCATGCTGCCTTCTGTAAAGCTGATGAAGTCCTTTAACTTCTCCAGACTCATTTCCTTATTCTTAAAATGAGGAATATTTGTGTTATCTACCTCTCAGGACTGTCAGGAGGAGCGCACTATATAATCTGCAAGGCTCTATTATAAAGAGATAACTGATAATACCGAGCAGTGAGTGAGAGCAGGTGGCTCCACCAGTTACAGGAGTGGTGCTATCTTCTTCCTTTTCATGAAACCTCTGATTACCATGGTTTGTGGCGACCCCACTATCCTCTGACCTCCAGCAACACATATTGGTCGTATTGTGTAATTTTGTCCCTAATTACATATAGCTTTATATGATTACTTGAAGATAGTTCACATTTTGCACAGTCTTGCTTCTCCATCTCAAACAGAAGTCACAGGAGGGTAGGGACCATGTATTACGGTTATTTTGTATGCCCCATAGCATTTAATATAAGGCTGAGTATATGGTAGGTACTCAGCAAACATTTGTTGAATGAATGAATGAAATGTTGATGCTTCTATTCCTGGAAAAATAAAGGAACTTGGCTAACTTTATTAATCTGATGAAACCCAGTATGAACTGGCCACAATTCTAAACTACAGAATGATTTTTAAAAGAATTGTATGGTCACTATTTTCACATGTATGCTGTTATTCCTAGGTTCAGCAAGAATTATTAAGTATTGAAGGACCTACTTTAATGAACAGATAATCATGATTTACTGAAATTGTTCCCTCCTTCCTAGAATTTTTCTAGCACACTGAACCATTCTTTTGCTCAAATTACTTACTACTTTGTAAGAAAAGTACAATGGTATGCCATGTCCCCACTCATAGGACTAAGTTTATATGTACAAGATCTGTCATTTTTTAATGACTCCTTGGCACCTAGCACCATGCCTTTCACACAATAGGAGCTTAATAAATGTTTATTGAATAGGTGACTTAATTAAAGGAATTAGATTCAAAGGACTTCCTCTATAGTTCCTTCCTTCTTCCTTTTTAGTTCTTTTTAAAAATAAGCTTTTATGGATTCTTTAACTTTACCATAATTTCTCCTTCCTAGAGAGCTATCCCATTTAAGAAATATTATTTTTAAAAGCCGAAAAAGAGAAAAATCAGAGTAATTGCTCAATACATTGAAAAAAGTATGTAAATATGTGTAAGACACAGCAATTGTGGGCCTCTAACCTCTGCCAAGGGATAGGGTGGGAGTGTCTTCCCGTATTTTTTCTTTGGGGCCATGCTTATTCTTTATGATTTGACAACATTCACTTGATTTTTTTTTTCATTTGACTGTTCTTTCCATTTACATTGTAGTTATTGTATTCTTGGATCTACTTACTTGACTCTGCATCAGTTCATGTAGATGTCTCCATGCTTTCCTGTCTTCATCTCAGACATCATCATTTCTTAAAGCACAGTAAAATTCTATTGCATTCATGTACCACAGCGTGTTTAGCCATTCCCCAATTGATGGACATCTACTTTATTTCCAATTCTTTATTATAACATGCAGAAAAGAGTACTACTATAAATATTTAGATGTATATGGGGACTCCTGTATAAATTCTTAAATATATTGTTATTTTTTTAAAAAGGCTTTGTTGATTACCTTTGCTTTTGTAGCAGTCATTTCCCAGTGCAGCAAACCCCCACTGTCCTCCCAACCATCACCATTGACTTCCCTCCTGTAATGAAGATAATTGAGTAAAACCAACTAATACTGTGACCGAGAAGTTTATGCAATATTCCAGAACCGTGGTCCTCCACCCTTCCCAAAAGCAGGGAGGTGTATTTCATCATCTGTTCTCCAAGAACAAGATTGGTCAATACAATTAATGAAGTTCCACTTATTTTTAGTGTTCTTTTAATTTACGTCCTTGTAGCCATTGTGTATATTTTTCTTCTGGTTGTGTTTATGTTATCTCCATCAAGCAGTTCATACATGTCTTCCAATGCCTCTTCAAATTCCTCATTTTCATCATTTCTTAGGTCACAATTCAACTGTTACATTTGTATATCCAATGTTCTTTTAAGTAGATTGAACATCACCCTACAATCATGTTTCTATGGCTCATTTGTTTTGCAAAACCTTTTCTCATTTCAGAGCCCAAATATCCTTGGTGCTCAGAATGACTTTGGTCCTAGTCCAGCTGGGTACAAATCCTGGTTTTGCTTTGTCATGGGTCCATTTCTGTGTTCCAGGCCTTCTTCTTGTCCTCCTCCCTCAGCCATAAATCAATGGCATAAAACAGGCCCAGTTGGGAAGGAGACATCAAGTATTTATTTGTATTTTGAGCAAACTAAGGCCAAACATAGCTTTGTGTCTATGAGATGAGAATTTCTTTTGGACTCTTGTTTATTTGGTGACTGGATACATTGGATCCAAGAAGAAGCTCCCTCTTTCCTCTCTCTTATTGCCCCATTTCCCACAGAGCCCAGAATCCCAGCTTGGCTGCTTGACTTCATAATCAGGTGCTGGGTCAGCAGAGGCTACCATACCAGGCTGCCTCTAACATACACTGGGGCCCAGCGAATGCTTGTTGGATAAGGACAGAACCCAGAGAAGGAAATGTCAGCTGGTGGAAGTCCTTACTCTTTGGTTCTTTGGATCCTACAGGGGAAGGGTTTGGGTTACATCCTATTTGGGATGGCCCCAGCCTCTGCACACACCTCTTCCGTGGGAGAGTTATTCTGTCCGGAAAGTGAAGGAAGGACTGTATCTTTAAGAACTGGGAAGGAGGGAAGCTGGAGCTTTGGGAAAAGGGAGGGGTTGGGGAAGTACAGAGGGCTCCTCTTGGCCCAGCCCCAAACTTTTGACTTTCCTCTCTAGCATCTGGAAACCATCAGTATAAACAATGGAGTGTGAGGGCCTGGAACCTCACTGCTCACTCAGCTCCCTTGGGAGCTCTCTCAGGACAGCACAAGAACATGGCTGCTGGATTTCATGGGGCCATTTGTTTGGAGATCACCAAGACGTGTGCCTATCCAGGCTCTGTTTGGCTTGGCAAAGGCCAGCCACTCTTGCAATAGAGCCCAGATGTTTAGAAAGCTCCCATGAAGATTTTCATCTCTTATTGTACCTCATGGAACCTTACCTAAATACTTTGGGAATGGAATCATAGTCCCTTGATTAGACAATCCAGCATCCCTAGTTTTCAGAGCTCCAGCATCATAAAACCATTGAATCCTAGAGATGGAAGGGACCTGAGAGGTACTCTTATTTCCCTTGTTTTGGTCCAAAGGTGAATCTCTACATGGGGAAAGTTGCCACAGGAGCAACAACTAAGCTGAAATGCTTTGGAAACACCCAGAGTTAAAGGGGGATACAATTGCTAGAGGGTCACTCAAAGGCAGAGGAGGAGGAGAGGTCTTTCCAGACTGAGTAAAAGTAGGCCTGGCCATGGCTCTTGGTTTCTTGGCAGGCCTGATGAGGGTGCTGCAACAATGCTAGCAGAATATCCATTATTTTGAGCCATTTCTGTACTTTTGGATCAGAATACAGAGAAATGTCTCCCCCAGTGAACCGTCTACTTGTGCAGTTTGTAGTTGATTGTAAAGCGAGAAAGTTGCTTTGCAGTGGATTTGGTCATCAGGTAATCCAGCTAACGGAGTCTACGATCCAGTAAGATTTCATGGCTTTAGAATAAGATTTGGTTATTTGTATCAACAATATTATTATAAAATAGTGTTGGTTGGAGCAACCTTACTTAGGGCCATGCTTGTACCAACTAGGGTGGGTAGATGCTAGTGAGAAATTATTCTACACCCCAATACCCATCCTGATTAGAGACTGAAGAAATATTGGTATCCTAGTACTTAAGAAAATATACTATGCCCTCCTGTGAGAGAGGCATTGAACCAGCGGAAGTATTGGATGTGTTCAGAAACATTCGTCCCCAGCTACCTCCTTCTCAATATCAGAATAAACTTTTATTTTTAGATGCTTTTCCTGACCATTCCAGACTTGTGTGTGGATTTCTAAGGTCTCTTCCAGGACTGGGATTCTATGCTTCCAGAGCTCTGAAGATTAAGGATAAGGGGTTATCTACCCAGGGTTGATGACCATCCCTCAGACGCCCAAGGAAACATCTTTAAGAGGCAGCGAGAGAGGCTGTAGGGGGAGTTTCCTGAGAACTAGGACCCATGGTAGAAGTGTTTGGTGTGTGCCAAGACAAGCAGTTAAGTACAGATTAGGCAACTGATTGTGTTTGACCATCATCTGAGCACCAGCCCAACAAGTGTTCATCCAGCAACTTAAGACTGAGGAGGAATCTACCATTTCTCAAAGCAACCCCTGACACTTCAGAAAGTCTTTCCAGGAATCAAACCTAAATTTATCTTTTGCAACTCCTGCTCTTTGTTCCTGAAGCCAAAAAGAACAAGTCTTCCATGGGACTCTTCCTTGAAGAACTTGAAGACAGCTATCAGAGCCCCCTTGAGTCTTCTCTACCCTATACTGAACACTGCGGGTTACTTCCACCTGTCCTATTTGACATGGGTTGAAAGTCCACTAGCATCCCAGGTGCCTATTCCTGCATGTTCTCTAGTGTATCAGTTCTTTTTCAAAATTGTGTCCCCCAGAACTGAACACAGTAATTTAGAGGTGCTTAATCAGTGTGTAATACAGAGGGTCTGTCACCTCCTTATGAGAAAGTTAGTTATTCCTTATCCTAGCTAAGTTTGAAGAGACTCATCACTTGGTTGGTGACAGGCTGATTATTTTGTGTGTATGTGTATAATAGAATCTCACAAAGATAAGTTGTGATCTACATTAGTAGAGGAAGTATGCAAACTGATGATATAATGGAGTTTCATTGTACTGAAACCTTCTTGGCCATAATCTCATATTCTCAGAGAGTCTATAAGGTACATGGAAAGAGTGTTGGATTTCACATGAAAGAATGTGAACTCAAATCTTGGTTCTCCCTCTTGCTACCTTCTGAGATCTTCAGAAAGTCATTTCATATCTCAAATTCTCAGTCTCTACATATGTAAAAGTAATTGTACATAATAGCCTCAAAATTCCCTCCCTTCCAGCCTTTAGTCTATGATCTTTATAGTGATATTATCAGTGATTCTTGAACTCAAGTTGTAGATTGGGAAGCAGAGGCCCGAAAGAAGTTAAAAAATTTATCCAAGGTTGCTAGGATCATTTTGTCATCCAAGGCAAGGATACTTTGAGTCTCCTATTCTTTAAAGTCACTGAAAGGAATGCCAAGATCAAGTCCATTTTATAGATGAGGAAAAGGGCCAAAGAGAATAAATGACTTGTTTAAGGCCACACAGCTAGTTCGTTATTGGTGAAACCAGAACTAGGCCCCAAGTTTCAACTCCCAGCTTGGGGCTCTGTCCACCAGACCAAACTGGTCCTTTACCATCTGAGCTCCTTATGAAATTATGAAGTCGGTATTGCCATGGTGGGTAGGTGGAGGGAAGAAAGCATTTACGATAAAAACTAATCAGGAAGAAATACTAGCAAAGTGAATGAAGACCCAGACCCATAGAGTTTTACTTTCTACTTTGTACATGACCTTCCAATGCCAGATAACCTAGTACTTTGGAAACGACCTTGGGCTAGAAATTAGGAAATTAGGATTCTAACTTCAACCCTGCCATCACTAGCTAGCCACAGAAGCTCAAAGGAGGCAGCCATGAAATAGCTGGTAACTGCATCCCAGCCAGAACGCTGGTAACTGCATCCCACCCATACTGTCTCGGATGCACACTGGCTGTGTAATCCTTAGTAAGTCTTTACATGCACTAGGCCATTCTAAGGCTCTAAATTAGAGAGAAAGGAATGTTCTGCATGTGTAGGAAATTTCTTCATCTGGAAACTCTCAATGCCAGTGAAATCATAGATTTGGTCTGATTTACATTGGTGGAGGGAACGCCCCTTCTGATTAAATCATGGGCATTTTAAAATATTGTCATGATTCACTATTATCATCTTCTTGGTTGTAAGATACTACTTCTTACACTTCCTCTGTTGGTTTCAAAAAATAATAATAATAGCTAGATTGACATGGCAATATTAGGTTTGAAAAGCACTTTACAAATCTCATTTTATCTATGATTACAACCCTGGAAGCAGGTACTCTTATCCTTATTTTACAGATGAGTGTCTTGGTACAAACTGAGGCTGAGAGAATTGAAGTAACTTGTCCAAGAGCACACAGTTAGTAAGTATCTGAGACTGGATTTGAACTCTGGCCTTCTTGACTCTAGGTTCATATTATTAATCCTATATATTCCCTTTCTTAAAGTGCTTTCACATGACTAATTTAATCTTCAAAATAATTGGAAAGGATTGATAAAACAGGAGGGGGAGAAATGAGGCCTATAAAGGAAAAGTAACTTGGCTAAGATAAATTATCCAGCCTCAGATATTCAGAAACTGTGTAACAGATCACGAGTCATATATCAATGAATGGCAGAGCTTAGTTGAGGGGCAAAACTAGAATCCCTGTCCCTCCCTAAGGCTGGATCCTGCCTCTAACATGCTCCAGATCAAGGGCTTTCACACAGTCCTTGCTCTGAGCCTGAGGAAGAAGGGATGAATTTACTGAGAAACTGAGGACATTAAATGCAAGTTTCATCAGAGAACTTCCTGCTGCTGTTACTGGTGTGTGTGCATGTGTATATGTGAGTGTGTGCGTGTGTGTGTGTGTGCGTGTGTGTGTGTGTGTGTGTGTGTGTGTGTGTGTGCATGCATGTGTGTTTGGGAATGGGGCAGAAGAGGCCACAAGGGTTCTCGCTGGGTTAGAAGCTTTGTGATGGCTGAATTAGTGCTAGAAACAACTCAGGAGGTTGATGGAGGGCTGGGGGCAGAGGGAGTCTCAACTCTGACATCACTTTGAGAACATTCACCATCTGTAAAAACAGTTTATGCTCTTAGGGGCAGACCTTGGGTCTGGGAGGGTGAAATTGTTGCCCCTGCTCAAAGGAAGTGGTGGTGTGGCTAGGGAAAGGGTCTTGGATTGGGAGTCAAGAGACCTGTGTTCTTCCATTAACTGCCTGAACCTTGCCTGGCTCTGGGCCTCAGTTTCCTGTAATGTAAAATAAGAGAGTTAAATTAGGCTAGAAACTCCCTTCTAGCTCTGCCCTGGAGTCTATGGGTCATCTCCTTCCTGGACAGTCACCAAAACTGTCTTGCTTTTAAAAGTAGTCTTTCTTCTCTGTTCTCCTTTTCTACCTCATTCACTTCCTGGGGGCCCAGACTAATCATTAGAGTTTTAAAGTTTTCAAAGCATTTTTGTATAGATTATCTTATTTCTGCCTCCCAACCACTTGATGAGATAAGTACTCTAGGTATTATTATCTTATTTCACAGAGGAAGAAACTGAGCCTCTGAGTGGTTAAGTGATTTGACCAAGGTTATCCCACTAGAGTAGAATCAGGATTTGAACTGAGGTCTTCCCGATGGCAGGTCCCACATTTCATCCACTCTACCTGGGCTAGACAAGAACCTCTTTTGGATGCACAGATATAAGCTGCCTTCTTCAGTCTCTGTCCTCATCCCCAGTGTGACTCAGAAGGGAAGTCTATGCCTTAGTGCCAGGGAGGCCAGCCTTGGTTTTAATTGTTTTTCTGTTTACCAGCCTCATAGAGCTGTTATTTGAGTAAAATGCTCCCTTAACTTCTAAGTGCTATATGCATGTGAATTATTGTAATTATTATCTCTTGGGGTTATGTCTAGGCTGACATCTATCGGCATCAGAGAGCAGTGACAATGAAGCCAAGCTCAGGGATTTGAGTCAGCACATGGGATATGTAGCATTGCCCAGCACCATCTCTCCACCCCCTTCCCAAACTGCATCCCTAATCCTAACAAGCCGGCTGACAGTGCCAAGTTCTGGGGATACAAAGATGAGTCGAAAGAAAGGCAATCTCTGCCCTCTACAATCTCACATTCCAATTTAAGAAGATAAAAGGTGAAGTGGAGAAAGCGCCAAGCCTGGAATCAGGAGGACCCAAGTTCAACATTTGCTAGCTGTGTGACCCTGGTCAAGTCACTAAACCCTCTGCCTGTTTCTTCATCTGTAAAATAAACTGGAGAAGGAAATGGCCAACCCTCCAGTGTCTCTGCCAAGAAAACCTCAAAAGGGGTCATGGAGAGTCAGATGGAACTGAATAGCACATTTAAAAGGGATCTGAAAAGCTGAGAGGCAGTGGTGGGAAAAGAGGCGAATCAATGTCTGGCACTTACATGGAATTTTCTCCAAATCTTAGAATTGGAGGAAATTCCAGAGACCATAAAGAAGTCCAATCTATACCTGAAAATGGATCTCCTTAACCATCTATCTGATGCATGGTCATCCAGGCATATCCATTAACTTCAAGATACCTTATTCCAATTTTAGATATTTCTCATCATTAGGAAGCTTTTCCTTGCTTTAAGTCTCTGTTTTTCCCTTTGCAACTTCCATGTCATGTTAGTAGTTTTGTCCTCTCGGTCCAGGAAGGGTAATTTTATTATTCTCTCTTTCACATAGCTTCCTTTCAAATACTTGAAGATGCCTATTCTGTCTCCCCTAGGCCCCTTCTTCTCCTGGCTAACTATCTCCAGCTCCTTCAGCTAATACTCTCAGTCAGTCAGTCAGTCAATCAATATGCATTTATCAATCTTGAGGCCCTTGCTCATCTTGGTTGGTCTCCTATGGATGTTCTGCTTGTCAATATTCCCCTACACCTTGGCTCCCAGAACTGAATACAGACATGACCTGACCAGGGCCTCTCATCTTCTTATTCCTGAAATCTTGGCTTCTCATAATGGATCCCAAGCTCCCCTTAGCTTCCTCAACTTCCATATCATCCTGTTGACTCATATTGAACCTAAGAACCCTAGATCCTTTGCAGAGATTGTGAATTTGAATTTTGTTTTAAACTCAAGTATAACACTTCCTATCTTGTGATAAGCCACTGCAAACTTGTGAATTATTATTATCCTTATTATTGTTATGCTTTAATGCTATCTCTCCTGTTACTGTCTTGAATTTAAATCTTACATTGTTTATCTAATATTTTAGGACTCTAGGTCTCACCTTTCCTGCTAGAGAGTTAGCTTCTGTTGTGAAGGGACAGTCTTATATTCTTTGTATCAGCCATAGGGTCTTGCTTGTAAGTAGACACTCAGAAAATATTGCTAATTTCAATAACTAATAGTAATAAGAGCTGGCATACATATATCAATTTAAGGTCTGTGGAGCACTTTGCAGAGATTATCTCATTTGATTCTATTACTAATTTTTGTGGTATAGATGATAAAACTGAGACAGAAAGAGGATAAGAGACTTGCCCAAAGCTAGCAAGTGCCTGAGGCTGGATTTGGACTCAGGTCTTCTCGACTCCAGGTTCAGGATTCAATCATAAAATCTCAGACCTGGAAGGGAAGAGAAAGGCGCCAAGCCCAGGCCTTTCATTTTAAGAATGAGGAGCTAGTAGAGGGAAGGGCGAGGCAGTGTGATCCAGTGAGAAGGGATGGATTTTGAGTGAGAGGACCTCAGTTTAAATCTTTCTCCATTACATACTACCTTCCTGACACTGGATAAGTCATTTACCTTCCCTGGGCCTCAGTTTTCTCATCTGTAAAATGGGGGATGGTGGAATTAGACAATCTCTAAAGTCCCTTCAAACTTGAAATCTAGGATCCTGGATAGGTCCATGGTCCTCTATGATCCTATGAAGTCACTCTAACAAAAATGACTGACCCAAGACAGCAAGTGGGTTTGCTTCGCAGAGATTTGACCTGAGAATACTGCAGGGGTACAACGTGCAGAAGGGGAGGCCATAATTATACCTCTGTTAGTATAGGCAACTTTGATCAAGGTCCCATTTCTTCCATCTTTCCAGGCCCAAGGTAAGCCCAGCCCAGCCAAACCCTCAGCTCCTCTCACTTTGCAAAACCCCTGGGTGTCTCCCAGCTCCCAGCACTTCCCTGCCAGACTGAGGGCCTAGGGAAATATGATAGAGAAGCATCCCTTCAGGGCTGTGTTTATGGTGTGAGGGCCATGTGGCTCCTGGGGGTGGGGCAACCCAAAATAGAGCCGAGGGGGAGGGGAGAGGATGGAGAAAAGCATTGAGTTCCAAATAAGAAATCTGATCGGGTCTGTGTTGAGAAAAACTGCTATCAGCAGGTTGGTGCAAAGTCTGGCAGGGTTACAAAGGGGGTTGCAACTTTCACCCAGTTGCTGGGAAAGCTCTAGGACTCTTCGGATAGAAGCGTGGTATAAGAGAAAATTCATCGCCCTAGAGGTTTGGAGACCCTGGTTCTTGCCCCACTTCCATCACTGATTTGGGGGACCTTTTCAAGCCATTTTCCATCTCTAGGTTTCAGTTTCCTCATCTGTGAAATGAGAAGGTTGGATTAGATGACCCCTTTCTGCTGTTAAGATTCTTGGATTCTCAACCTGGCCAACCATTCTGAAAATGAACATGGAAGATTGGGCAGGACACTGAAGATTTTTTGTTGTTCAATCCTTTCGAATTTTCTTGGCAGAGATGCCGGAGTGATTTGTCATTTCTTTCTCCAGCTCATTTTACTGATGAGGAAACTGAAGTAAACAGGGTTAAATGAGTTGTCTAGGGTCACATGACTAGTGTCTGAGACTGAATTTGAACTTAAGTTTTCCTGACTCCAGGCAGAGCCGCTCTATCCACTGCACCACCACCTAGCTGCCAGTGTTGAGGATTGTCAGATAGAAATCCTTCCCTGATACAGGGAGCGTAATGCAGATTCGCAGAATCAGAGAGTTAATTATAGCTGGAAGGGACTTCAAGGGCCAACTAGTACAACCCATCTAAGAATCCCTTTTCCAGCATTCCAGCATGGTCATGTGGTTTCTCCTTGAAGACTTCAGGTCAATGAGAGCTCAGCTACCTCCCATGGCAGCTCATTTCACTTCTGACGAATGAATCCACTACTAGAATTATTAAGTAGGATCCTACTACCAAGAATGTTATGGGAAAAAATAATTTGTACAAAAACATTCATAAAAACTTTACTTGAATAACAAAAAAACTAGAAATATTGGTCTACTTATATTTTATTGCATGTGGTATATGAGTGGATCTAATCCCATTTTCTCCATACTCCTGTCCAATTTTCCCAACAATTTTTATTGAATATTCCCTTCCTCAGTGTTTTTTAATATTGAATTTTTGTACATCAACTTATGCCTTAGGTTCTAATACTGGATTATCCATTCTGTTCCACTGATCTATTTTTTTATGATACAAGAGAATTTTAATAAGATCTCTCTGTAATATAATTTGAAATCTTGCAATCCTAATTCCCCTTCTTCTATTTTCACTATTCCCTTCAGTTCTTGTTTGTTTCATGTAAACTCCATCACTTTATTCTAATACTGTGAAATAATCCTTTGGTATTTTGACTGGTATTATATTAAATTTAGTATCAAAAAATCATAAATCTAAAAACAAGAGGGATCTCAAAGGTCACTTAGTCCCACTCCATTATTTTATAAATGAGGAAACTGTGTCCCAGAGAGATAAGGTTATTTGCCCAAGGTTATGCTGGTACGAACCAGCAGAGCCCAGGATTTAAATTCAGGTTCTCTATAAATTAATTTGTCTACTTTTACCAACATGACTAAATTGGCTTGACTTTACCGTTTACATCTTATTTCTTAAAAATTCCTTTCCAGTTAGTTATCTTTCTATAGATAAATGGGTTATCTAGGTATCTGTAGATGGAGATGTGCTGATTTTGGCAGGGTAATTTCTAAGTATTTTATACATTTTGTTGTAAATAATATTTATCTTTCCATTTCCCCTGGTTTCTGTTGGCTACCTGTAAAAATGTTATTTATTTTTTGGTGGGTTTATCTTATATCTCATTATCTTTCTCAAGCCATTTATCTCGGTTGATTGTTTTGTTGTCAGTCCCTTGGGTTTTCTAAATGCCACCATATCATCTTAGACTAGAAATATTTACCCCCTCTTCTTTTCTAATGCTCATTCCCTCAATTTCTCTTTATTATGTTATTAGTATAGCTTCCATTTCTAAAACTAAGACTACTAGCAAAGGTGAAAGTGGATAATTATGGTTTTCTTCTGTTCTTAAGGGAATAAATCCAGTGTATCTTCATTGTATCTATTGTATATAATACCATGTCATTGTTTTAAATAAATGCTATGGTATTTATGCATAAATACTACATTGACATGATTTCATGTGGTGTTTCCTTAATACTGAACCATCCTTGGCTTTTTATCTATTTCTTAGTTAAGCATGAGTAATTTCAAGATATATTTCTGTATTCTAACTGACAGTATTTTGTCCAATATTTTTTCATCAGTATCCACCAAAGATATTCACCTATGGTTTTCTTTTTTGCCAAGTTTGATCTATTTGCCTTGCAGGAAAAAAAATAGGTCAAATTCCATTTTTCTCTAATTTTTTACAGTTTAAATAATATGTTACTTATTGTTCTCCCAACATTTTTTAGGATCCACTTATGAGTTCTTCTGGCCCTAGTGCCATTAATAACCTGTTTAATTTTTCCTTCTAAAAACATTTATTTACATATTGATTTCATACTTTGCCAAACTGAGTATTTTATTCTGGGTATTCATCTATTTATTTTATATGCTTAATTTTTATTAGCATAAAATTGTACATAATAGTCTCTGACAGTGAGTTTTCTTTTTTTTATGTTTGTTGTAACATCTCCTTGTTTTTTGTGTTATCAGTTTGTTTTTTCTCTTGCTTCATTTTGATTAAAATCTCTGCCTAACAATTTTATTGGTCATTTAAAAAACCAAATGTTTTATTATCGTTCTGTAACCTGTCTTAGTGATTTCTCTTCATTTGACTTTTACTTCATAAATCTATTAGCTATATTATATTGGTATTAAAATAATAATTAAAATTTACACTGCACATCATTTAACAAAGTGCCTTTCATATAGTATTTCATTTAATCCTTACAACAACCCTTTGATGTAGGTGCTAGGATTATTCTCCTTTCACAGATGAGGAAATTTGAAAATCACAGAGTTTAAGTGACTTGTCCAGGATCACCCATCTAGTACAAATCAGAGGTAGGATTTAAAACCAGGTGCACCATGAATCCAAATGCAGCAAACTTTCCACCACATTTCTTGTTGTTAATGGTACCCTTGAGCATGATATAATTTCCTTATTTGTCTCTTGTCTTTATTTCTCATTTTAATTCAACTTTAGGAGATCTAATCTCCTGGTTTTCCAAAGCTAGATGAGACTGGTAAATTTTAATTGACCTTGTCATCTTAAATCTTAATAGCATCGAAAGTCTAGATCTGGAAGAGACATTGGAGGTCATCTTGACCAGCTCTTTCATTTTACATATAAGGAAACTGAAGCCCTAAATGTCAGATGAGTTGCTCAAATTCACACAAACTGTTAAGTAGCAGATCTGAACTGTGGATTCAGACACTCGGATTCCAAGTTCAGTCCTGAATGTTAAGCATTTTATTCACTACATCACATTGTCTTTCTATTTTACTTTTAGATCTATTTTCCTATAGGGAGCACATTATTGAGTTCTAGGTTTTAATCCATTGATTAATCAGTTTTATTTATGTAAGAGAATCCAAACTATTTAAATTAGAATTTTTAATTTTTATATTTTCTTTATCCACAATACTACAAAACAACTATTGTTACTTTTACTCCTTTATAGTTATTACATTAAGATAGCTACTGTCTAATCCCAGTTGGAAAGTAGCTATCAATTAAATCTCTTAGTTTAATGACATATGTTTATGTTTATCTTCTCTTTTTTCTTTTAGTCTACAAGTTACAGATCTTACATGTACCTATGAATTTTTGCTAATTTATCCACAAATTATTCAAAATTATCTTTATTTCTAAATGTTCATCTTTTGATTTGGAAAACTGTGCTTAGATTTGCGAGGCATTAGGATTAAATGCTGTTTCTTAATTTTCCTTATTACCATATTCCTACTTCTGTTGTTTGTATGGCTACTTCCCTCATACCACCACTACCTCTAATTCAGTGCCTCATTACTTCTTTCTTGGACTGTGGTCATAGTCTCCTAGTAGGTCTCCCTGCCTTCTTTCTATTTTTAAAAATCGTATGAAATTCAAATTTTGTGCATATGGGATATTTAAATTCCTGGCTGCTTGTAGGATTATCTTCTTGTCATTGTATTCTTACATCTTGACAATGAGGTGTCTGAGTAAATTATATTTTGGGCTTTTGCCTATTGGCATCCTGTGAATTCTATCTAAGTGCAAACTGTCCCTTATTTTCAATATTTCTGGGACACTTTCTTGTATAATGTCCTGAAACAGAGGTCAGATGATTTTCTTCTTCATAGCTTATGGGAACCCCAAGAGTTCTTAATTTCTTTCTCCTTGATTTTTCCTCCACACCAATCACCATTATTTGCATTATTTTCAAATAATTTTTTTTCAACTGAGAAGTCTTATAGGTTAGCTTTCAACCTTTGACTATTCCTTCTACCATTCTGTCATCCATTAAGAGGTTTTACTTTTCATTGATTCACTTGTTGCATTTGTATGTGGTTCATGTTTCCAGACTTAATTGAAAGAAGGGAAAAAATGCTTAACAAAGATATTTCATCATTTTAGACTGGTGTTTCTCACATAATTTCAAATTAATGAGCTTTGATCATGTAGGAAAAATGGAAATGATAAAACATAAATTAGGGAGCAATGATTCACAAGAATTTTTACTATATAAAAGAGCTCTCTATAGGATTTCTTTAAATTTTCAGCTCCTCTGGACATGTGCTAATAAAATCTAAAAAACTTCAACAATCAACTTTCTGGGAACTTGTATTTATTACGTAAAGCTCTATGGAGTCAGCTTTTCATTTGAAGTAGGTGGAAAGTCAGGAACTGGAAGGGGCAGGGGGAGGCCTTGGCCTATATGTATAGAGAGTGACCTTATGCCCTTTCCTCCAGTCCTCTCACCCCCATCCAGCAAATGACCTTCTATGATGGATTTGTCACTGTATAGTGGCAGGCAGGAAGTCGTTGACAGAAGTTGCTGAAGAATGTTGGTTTTACTCATTCTCTTTCTTTCTCTCTTTTGCTGCATCTGCTCAACAAACCTGGTCTCACCAGAGATCATCAGAACTGAATTTGGAAGCCCCCCCTTGGGGACCCATTTGTAAAATCACCAAAACAAAGGAGAAGAGACCACAGGGGGAAGGTAGAGGGTTTCCTCTTCATCAGCTCCAGGAGTATGAATTTCCAACTTTGCAAACAGCAGATCATTTCTAGAGCAGTTCCTTGTTCTGTTTTACCCACCTCAAGGAAAACGGCAGTTTCCCCTTTTGTCTTTCTCCTCCTGGTTCGCGGTCTCTACCTCTGTGACTCTCTGTCTTCCTTATTCCTCTGTCTGTATCTCAGCCATTTGTCATGCTTCCATTAGCCACTGACCCTCCATTTCTCTTTCTGCCTCTGTCTCCCTTTCACCGTCTCTCCCCTTCTGTCTTATTTCTTCTCTCTCTGGCCATATTTCACCATCGTTATGTGTTTTCCTTTGTCTAGTATTATCTATTCTCTCATCTTTCTGTCTCTCCAAGCCCCCCTGTCCCCCACTTTTCAGTCTCTCCCTCTCCCCTCCTACCCCCAGCTTTTCCTGAGGCCCTTTTTCCTGTCCCTGTGAATGGTGAATACCGTCTTTGTTCCCGGGCTTTGACAAACAGCAGTGTTGTGGAAGCAGAGGGACCTTTCTGCTTTCTGTGGTGGCTTTAGGCTGGGGACAGGGGAAGGGGGAGTGTGCAGAGAGTTCTCTGCTGGAGCTGGCAAGCATACAGTAGAGAGAAAGGGACTTGGAGCCTGGTAGTTGAGGGGCAGCGAGGGTGTTTGTGCCGGGACAAGGAGGCCCTTGAGGGCATTGGGAGAAGGCAGACACAAGATGTGTGTGTGGAGCAGAGATGGTACCCAGCCCCAGCCATGGCTGCAGCCCACACCTGTCACTCTGGCTGCTTCCTTCTCAGCACAGGCACACCTGGAGGTGCCCAGGGGTGCTCTGGGTGCTTCTGTAATAGCTACTCACATTGAGATGCCATTTAAGGCTTAGAAAGTGCTTTCCTCACATAACGTTGCATGGTATGTAGTAAAAATGGTAGCATCCCTATTCTGTAGTTGAAGCAGTCTCAGAGGGTTTGACTTTGCCATAGTCACACGACTTGTAAGCTGGACAAAGGATTCAAACCAAACACTTGTGGTGCAGCATTTTTTCACCTACACAACATCTCTCCCACTGCATTCCCTTCACTCCCCTCATACCCCACTACCTCTAATCCCACGCCTCATCACTTCTTATTGCACTACGGTCATAGCCTCCTAGTGGGTCTCCCTGCCTCGAGCTTTTCTCTTTCTCCCCTCCCTCTTCCTAAGCCACAGATCTGAACCCCACTCAGGCACCTCCCGTAATTCTAACTCTAGGAAGGAATGCAGTTTCCTTTCTCTGCTCATTTACCTTTCCAGTTTTATTTCACACTGTTTCTTCTGTTGAACTCTGCTTTCCAGCCAAACTCCATTCTTGGATGTTCGCTAACTCAACAAACCATTCCCCACTCTTGTACATTTCTCCAATAGTCCTTTATGCCTCTAACACACTTCCTCCTCAGCGCTCCCTCTCAGAATCATCGCCTTCCTTCAAGGCTCAGCTAAGTTGGCACCTTCTCTAAGTACTTGCCCTGATCTCCCCAGGTGTTGTCTCTCTCCCCCATCTCAGTTTTCTTTGTGCTGTGTCTATTTGGAACACCACCTATATACTTGGATCTATGTAATAGAATGTGATCCCTTTAAAGGTGAGAACTGTTTCCTTTTGGTCTCTGTAACTCTGGCATTTAGTAGATTTCCTAATAATGATAAAAGCTAATATTTATATAGTGCTTACTATATACCAGGCACTGTGTGCTTTACAATTATTATGTAATTTAATCCCCACAACAACTGTGGGAGGTAGGTACTGTTATTCCCATTTTACAGATGAGAAAACTGAGGCAGACAGAGGTAAAGTGATTTGCCAAGGGTCACATAGCAAAAAAGTGTCTGAGGTTAGATTTGAACTCAGCTCTTCCTGACTCCTGGACCAGTATTCTATCCACAGCACCACTAGCTGCCACTTAAGTTATTGAATTTAATTGAAGTTCCTCTATCCTATGCTGTTACTTATGTGTTTGATGATTGTATGTATAAGTATGCGTATGCCTATGGGTCCATCTGTATGTGTCTCTATGTGTAGGTATGTTATGTTTGTGTACATATAAGGATGTGTATCTCTATGTCTCTGTGGGTGTGACCATGTGGATAGGTTTGTCTGTACATTTCTGTTTCTATAATGTAGGTGTACGTAAGAGATACGCAGTGCACTGTGAGTGCAGCGGGGAGAATGATACCCTTAGATGCCTAAAGTGAGTCTGCAATCCTAAGAGTTAGTGAGTTTTTAACTCTGAACTTTATATCTTATCTTCTCAATTAGACTATAAACACCCTAAGTGTCATTGTTGTCATCACCTCCTCCTCCTTTTCATATGGCACATTCAGTACATGCTGATTGATTGATTGATTGATTTAGCCAAAGCCCTTCTTTTGTCAACCCTCTCATTCCTCTAGGCCAATTGTATGTCTCTGAAGGGGGCTCCACGGGAAAGCTGTATTCATTAGTAGACTGGAGAGTAAGAAGAGTAACCCCACACAACTTCATGTCCCTTAGTAGAAAATTATATTTCTATGCTCTAGGAATTCATCCTCTATACCTGGAGTCAATTAGGTGGTACAGCCCATAGGACACTAAACCTGAAGTCAGGAAGGCCCGAAGTTCAGATCTGATTTCTTTTAGGCATTTAGTAACTGTATTACACTAAGCAAAACAGGGGCACCTAAGTGGTGCAGTGGATAGAGCACCAGTGCAGGAGTCAGGAGGACCTGAGTTCAATTCTCCCCTCAGACAGTTGACACTTACTAGCTGGGTGACCTTGGGCAAGTCACTTAGCCCCAGCTGCCACATCCAGGGTCGTCTCCAATCATCCTCATGAATATCTGGTCACTCGCTACATTCATATGGAGGAGAAGTGAGGCTGGTGACCTGCACAGCCCTCTCTCACTCAAAATGAAGTCAAGTGCAAGTTATGTCATCATTTTTCCAATGGCAGGGTCTTCTTTAGCCACCAAGGATGAACACATATACACTAAGATCAAAATACTTCACCTCTCTGCCTCAGTTTCCTCATCTGTAAAATGGGGATAATAACAGCATCTGCCTCGCAGGATTGTTGGGAGAATCTAATGAGATAATAATTATAAAGCCCTTTGCACTGCACCTGGTTAATTACTGTTATTATAGCACTTAGCAAGCTTTAAAGCACTCTGTAAATGCTCACTATTACTACTGTCAAACCTCTTTGAAATCTAGTCATACTTTAAGCCAGGAATTCCATGTCACCCACAAGTTCCACCCATTTTGTAATCTTCTGAGTCATGCAGGACTTCTCGTTCATCCTAAGGAGGCAAATGTAGGGTGTTCTTAGGGGTTTCTGCTCATTCCCATAATCTTGTTATTAATTGATAAATCAATTACAGCAAAACATCCATTCCCACAATGCTTGGCTGTATTTTGGATTTAGGAAGTTCTTTTGGCCTTGATATGCTAACTGGAGTGTCTGCATTATGGGAAAAAACAGAGTGAAGCTCACGGGGGCAGCTTCCTACTCCAACTCAGCAAGTCCTAGAGAACTTATTCAGGTATTATTACCTTCTGACAAGAGAAAGGAAAAATCAAAAGAGAAAAAAGTGCTATCCTACCCTCTCCCAGTACATAACACCATCTCAATTAAAATTCAACCATTTAATTAAATAATTAAATGCTCAAAACCTAATTATTTAATTAGATAATTGAATGCTCAAAATTTTATTACTTGATTAAATAATTAAAATGTACATTATCTCATGTGTTCTCCCCAGCACCCCCATGAGACAACCTGGGCAGAAGAGTCTTATCTTCATTTTTCAGATGAGGTAACTAAGATTTAGAAAAGTAAAGTCACTTCCTCACGGTCCTATGATTTTATATCCCTATCATTTAACACAGTACCTGCCACATAGTAGGAGTTTAATAAACGTTTGTGCCTGACTGTAATAAGGAAACTGATGCAGGAGTTCTTTCCTCTCTACTATCGTGTATTGGATGTAATCTGATTTGAATGGGCTTCCCTGGAAAATCCCAGAGGGATTTCAGAGCCACCTAGATTATCAAAGACCCAATGGGTCCTCTTTCCTGAAAGTCAGGAAAACTCGGGATGTAGACCTGCTCTTGTGTTGTATGACCTGGGATGCGCTGGTCCCTGCTTCACTCACTCATAAAATAGGGACAATAAATTTTTGCCCCACCTTCTTGAGGGGTGGCTAAGGCCTGGGTAGTATCTCAGGAGATTGGTTAACTATAATGAGACTTAGAGTTCAGTCTGACCCCGGGCCCTGGGGACTTGCCCCCTGAAGATGAAAGGCTTGTGCCCTGTTGCTGCTTGGTGTTGGGAGGTGAGGAAAAGAAAGCAGGAGGACCAGAGTCCTCCTGCAGAGCTGGGTCTCTGACTGGGTTTTCACATCTCTTTGATAGGGGAATGTGTTTATTTAAAACAGGAAGAGGCATCTGGGCCAGAGTCCAGCCTGGCCCCAAGAGGTTATGGAAAGCCAAGTGGGGATTTAAAAGGAAAAGGCAGGAGGGGGGGATGGATGGAGCAGGATGAGGGGTCACAGAAAAAAAAAAAGTATATCCTGGCCCAAAGACAGGGGGAGGGGAAGGTTTAGAAATATCAGTACAATGTCCCCTAGAGCAGGGGTCCTGTCCTAGAGGGGTCTGTGGATAGCTTTGGGGATAAGGGGGATCTGAGAACTTGAATGGGGGAGAATTACAACTTTATTTTCACTAACTTGGTTTCCTTTGCTATTCTATGAGTATTATTTGACACATTTAAAAACATGATTCTGAGAAGGAATCATTTTCCAAGGGGACCATGAGACCCAAAAAGGTTACCAGCCCCTACCCTACAGTCAATATGGTAAATGGAATGAAAGTTGGTTTTGGAACCTGAGGACCTGGGTACTGACTCTACTACTTACTGCCTCTCTGACCTGGGTTACTTACCTCTCTACACCTCAGTTTCTTCATCTGTGAGAAGAGAGGGTTGGCCTAGACAGCTTCTAAGAACCCCAAATCTGTCCATCTGAGCCTGCTTACAAAGAACGAAAAAGGACCTACCCTCAGAGAGTTTATAATCTAATGTGTATGACAGGGTCTCTATTAAAGTCCTTCTCTGACCCATCATTGTGGTGAGATCATATTGTCTCAAAGACCCTTGCAGTGGAACCCCAGAGTCTTACCAACTGGAAAAATATAGTTTTGCTACTAAAATTTATCTGTCCTCAAAGTGCACCCTCGCTAAGAGAGATCTCAGTACCACTTAGTAAAGCCCCAGACCCAAGCCTTGAGTTTGCTACTGAAACTAGTTGAGGTTAATCTGGGAAAGCTTCCTGGAGAAGTTGGAGCGGAGCCCTACAGTGAGGATCTCCTAGATCTTATAGAAAAGGATCTAGGCCTGTCAGGACAGTCACTGCAGAAGGGCTCCTTTGTATAGAAGCCAGCTTCATCAGCAAACCGGTCCACATCTAGATGAGTGGAGACCTTAGGCAGGGAGAAGGATGGAAAAGAAAGCTATCATGACAGAGGCATACAGCCACAGAATGTTAGATCAGGAAGGGACTCTAGGCCAGTACCTTTCTTTTTACAAATGGGGAGACTGAGGCACAGGGAGAAGAACTGACTTACTGGCTAGCCGTACAGACTAGACTGGGCTAGAACCCGTATCTTTTGACTCAAGCCAATGTTCTATGAAGTAACGAACTTGCTGGTCTGACCTGAGGTCACAGTGCTTGTCCTGGGGCTAAGGAAGCTGGAGAGTGGTTGGAGGGCAAATGGGCTGGAAAATAAGATAGGGGGAAAAGGGGCAACAGGAGGGAAGAGAGAGAGGGACCCCATCTGGTCTTTATTTCCTCTCCTTGTTTCTTAATAGCTACAGTGAGAGAGATCTTTCCAGCTGGAAGCAATGACTGCCTGGCAGTGGGCTATGATCTCTTGGAAGAGCTGGCCCGGCTACACTTCCTTGGGGGGCTGGGGAAGGTCCAGCTGCCTGGGGTTCTCTGCCCAGGTTAGCCCCTCCTGCTGCGTCTGCCTTCTGGCAGGGGGTAGGGGCTGGAATGGGACAGGGACAAGAGGGACAGGCCATATTCTCAATCCACAAGCACCTCAGGGAAGCCCCCGAATACTGGACGTTAGAATCAGGAAACCTGAGTTTGAGTCCTGGGTCTAATTCTTACTAACTGCAATGTGGTGCAGTGAGTTTTGGATTTTAACTCAAGGGAACTAAGTGTGAATCCCAGCTCTGCTGCTTAGAACCACTGTTACCCTGGCTCACTCGGGATTAAGTCTTAAAGGGTGAGTGAGAGAGAAAGAAGGCTTCAGGGAGAGGAAGGGTCTCTCCCCATAGAGGTGGGGTTCCTTATTCATCTCTTTCTAGTGTGCGTTGAAGATAGTTTGGGTCAGCATCAAGGAAGCTAACAGCTGTTTGTGTTACCTGTCTACCCCCTTTCATAACTTACAAGTATCCTGGTGGATAAGGAATGCAGACTTCATTCTGTCACTGTGAAAACAAAGGCTGGAGAAATTCAGGAACTTGGCCAAGAAGCAGAATCTAACTTGAACCCATGTCTTCTGGCCTGACACTACGTCCATGGTCCTTTCCACTGAGCCACCTAATTTTGTCCCCATCTGTCCTGTCTTTGGTCCTCTAAGGGGCATGTGGGAACATCTCTAGTTTTTTCAGAGGCAGTATGGTAGGGTAGAAAGAATACTGAATCTGGTACCATTTTGCCTGGGTCTACCACTTACAATGACAAGTCATTTAACCTGAGTCTCAGTTTCTCCTTTTGTAAAAAAAAAGAGCATCATGGAATAGTGAAGAGATAACCACTCTTGAAGTTGGGACAATCTGGGTTCAAGCCCTGCCTCTGACATGGACTGACCATGACCCTGGACTAGTCACTCTCAATGCCTCAGGCAACTCTCATGTCAAAACACTTGCTGATATATCTGGGTAGGAGGAAGCATCCTCACTGATGGACCCCTACATTGGTCCTAACCCACTTTACTAGATTATTGTGAGTAAAGTGCTTTGGAAATTATTATGCCATATAAATGTGAGTTTCATTTTTGGTGATGTTGTTTTCCCAAGGCATGCTCCTCCTCTTGGATTGGACACTTGTGTGGGCTATTGAACAACCTACTCAGCATATGAAGCCATTGTGACTCAATTTTCCCAACTGGAAAGTGGACGCCACAAGTACTTTGAGATCCACAGAGGCATTATTACAAAAACAGATTTCCAGGGTTTGGAGAGGACACAGTGCTCCCCCTAGTGTTATGCACAAAGGACACAACCAAGCGTCTCCCCAGTAGTTGAGTTTTCCTGCGACAGGTAAAGGACTTCTAGGTTAGATCCTAGAATGTTGGAGTTGGAAGGGCCCTTAGGACCATTAATTTCATTTCCTTCATTTTACACTAGTAAACCAAGGCTTAGAAAGGGGAGGTGACTTATCCAGTTTTCCACAGAGGATTAGTGTGATAGCCAGGACTAGAAATCAGGACTCCTAAAAACCAGCTTGGGGCTTGCCTTTGGTGCCCTCCAATCTACTCGTCCAATGACCCTGCCCAGCTGATGTCTCCTGACTTTCTAACTCTCTGGAGTGTCAGTCAGTCGGTGAATATTTATTAAGTACCTATCATGTGCCAGGCACTATACTGAGCATGAGGGATACAAAAAGATTCAAGAGACAGTGTCTGCTCTCAGGAACTCACCATCTAAAGGCACTCGGGAGTGCCCTCATCTCTGCACCCTTTTAACACATCTCCTACTGCCCATCAGAACTCTCTTCTAATCTGTCTCATTCGCAGCAAATGGAAGAACTCAATCAAAGCTGGTATATGAACCTGAGCTGAGAGAGTATTTGGGGTTTGTTTTTTTTTTTTATGGAGACACACATTTTTTTAATGTTTATTTATTTTTAGTTTTCAACATTCATTTCCACAATTTTGAATTCCAAATTTTCTCCCTATCTCTCACCTCCCTCCACCCCAAAACACCATGCAGTCTGATTACCCCTTCCCTCAATCTGCCCTTCCTTCTATCACACCCCTCCTTTCCCTTATCCCCATCTTCTCTCTTTTCTTGTAGGGCAAGATAGATTTCTATACCCCATTACCTGTATTTCTTATTTCTCAGTTGTATGTGAAAACAGTTCTCAACATTCATTCCTAAAACTTTGAGTTCCAACCTTTCTCCCTTCCTCCTTCCCCTCCCATCCCCACTGAGAAGGCAAACAATTCAATACAGGCTATATATGTGTAGCTTTGCAAAAGACTTCCATAATAGTCATGTTCTGTAAGACTAATTATATTTCCCTCCATCCTATCCTGCCCCCTATTTATTTTATTCTCTCTTTTGACCTTGTCCCTCCCTAAAAGTGTTTACTTCTAATTATGCCCTCCTCCCATTTGCCCTCCCTTCTATCATCCCTCCAACCCCCATTTATTCCCTTCTCCCCCACTTTCCTGTAGTGTAAGATAGATTTTCATACCAAATTGAGTGGGCATCTTATTCCCTCCTTCCGCCAAATGTGGTAAGAGTAAGCTTCACTTTTTCCCTCTCACTTCCTCCCTTTCCCCTCCACTGAAAAAGCTTTTTCTTGCCTCTTTTGTGAGAGATAATTTTCCCCATTCCATTTCTCCCTTTCTCCTCCCAATATATTCCTCTCACCCCTTAATTTTATATTTTTAGATATCATCCCTTCCTATTCAACTCACCCTGTGCCCTCTGTCTATAGGGATATAATCCTTTCAACTACCCAGGTACTGAGAAAAGTCTCAAGAGTTACAAATAGTATCTTTCTATGTAGGAATGTAAACAGTTCAACTTTAGTAAGTCCCTTAGGATTTCTCTTTCCTGTTTACCTGTTTGAAAGTCAAGTTTTCCATTCAGTTCTGGTCTTTTCATCAAGAATGCTTGAAAGTCCTCTGTTTCATTGAATGACCATTTTTTTCCCCTGAAATGTTATACTCAGTTTTGCTGGGTAGGTGATTCTTGGTTTTAATCCTAGCTCCTGTGACTTCTGGAATATCATATTCCAAGCCCTTTGATCCCTTAACGTAGAAAATGTTAGATCTTTTGTCATCCTGATTGTATTTCCACAATACTCTAATTGTTTCTTTCTGATTGCTTGCAATATTTTCTCTTTGACCTGGGAACTCTGGAATTTGGCTACAATATTCCTAGGAGTTTTTATTTTTTAGATCTCTTTCAGGAGGTGATTGGTGGATTCTTTCAATATTTATTCTACCCTCTGGTTCTAGCATATTAGGGCAGTTTTCCTTGATAATTTCATGAATGATGATGTCCAGGCTTTTTTTGATCATGGCTTTCAGGTAGTCCCATAATTTTTAAATTGCCTCTCCTGGATCTATTTTCCAGGTTAGTTGTTTTACCAATGAGATATTTCATATTGTCTTCTATTTTTTTCATTCTTTTGGTTTTGTTTTGTAATTTCTTGGTTTCTCATCAAATCATTAGCTTCCATCTGCTCCATTCTAATCTTTAAGGAATTATTTTCTTCAGTGAGCTTTTGGATCTCCTTTTCTATCTGATCAGTTCTGCTTTTTAGGGCATTCTTTTCCTCATTGACTTTTTGGATCTCTTTTGCCATTTGGGTTAGTCTATTTTTTAAATTTAAATTTAAATTATTTTCTTCAGCATTTTTTTGGGTCTCCTTTAGCAAGATGTTGACTTGCTTTTCATGATTTTCTTGCATCACTCTCATTTTTCTTCCCAATTTTTGCTCTACTTCTTCTTACGTGATTTTCAAAGTCATTTTTGAGCTCGTCCATGGCCTGAAACCATCGCATATTTATTTTGGAGGTTTTGGATACAGAAGCCTTGACTTTTATGTCTTCTTCTAATGGTATGCATTGTTCTTCCTCATCTGAAAGGATGGAAGAAAATACCTGTTCACCAAGAAAGTAACTTTCTATGGTCTTATTTTTTCCGCCTTTTTTTGGCATTTTCCCAGTCAGTTACTTGACTTTTCAGTCTTTTGTCAAGAGGAGAGTATATTCTAGGGACCTGTAAGTTCTCAGTTCTTTCAAGGTAGCACAATCAAGGACTCCCCTCCTGGCCTGCACTCTGGTTTGGGAGCTGCTGCAAGCTTTTCTGCCCAGGATCTGTGAGTAGTATTCCCTGTCCAGAGCCTCCACCAGCTCCACCACGTCAGCACTCTTTCTCACCCCAGGGCTGTGACTCAGGGCTGAGATTCAGATCAGAGGCTCAGTTTCCTCAGGGTCTTTAGGCTGAGGTCTCCAAAAATGAACCCTGCTGCTACAGTGGCTGCTGCCGGCATGGCCAGACTACATTCCCTTCTCACCCAGGTGAAAGAGGTTTCTTACTAATCTTTGAAGCTGTCTTTTGAGTTTGTGGGTTGAGCAATCTGGGAACTTCCAGGGA
Organism: Bettongia penicillata ogilbyi; assembly: GCA_023548195.1. NCBI lineage: Eukaryota > Metazoa > Chordata > Mammalia > Diprotodontia > Potoroidae > Bettongia > Bettongia penicillata. The sequence goes on along the minus strand of JAJHZJ010000097.1, from coordinate 1,723,690 downwards.
TTCTGCCCCCTGAGGTCTGTTCCAGTCTTGTCCCTGCTGCACCCTTTGTGTGGCCTGTGCTAGGCTGTTCTCCACTCCATGCCTGGTGTGATAGACCTTTCCTGACGGCCTTCCAGGCTATCTTGGGCTGGAAATCTCTTTCATTCTGTCATTTTGTGGCTTCTGCTGCTCTAGAATTTGTTTGGAGTCATTTTTTACAGGTATTTCACCGGCTATGGGGAGAGCTTTTTGCATGTCCATCCTTCTACTTCACCATCTTGGCTCCACCCCAGGGGACACACTTCTTAACCCAAAGGAATGAACTAATGATTTAGATTCTAATTCTAATGACTTAAAGTCAGAAGAGATTTTAGAAATTGTCAAATCCAGGGGTGGGGAACCTGCAGCCTTGAGGCCACATGTGACCTTGAGGTCCCCCTGGCAATGATTCCCAACATTTTCAAATGTGAAAAAACAACTTTTTTTTGCCTCACAAAATTTAGTAGACTACTGAGTAACAGTAATTCTGCTATTACTATCTGTTGATTGAGAAAATACATAATGAGAAAAAACTGCTCTGCTTTCTGTAATGTTTCGGAAACAGTCAGAAGAACATTGTTGGCCCTGGAGTCAGGGAACCCAGGTTCCAATTCTGTCTTGGATATTTGCTACCAGTGTAATGTTGGTCAAGTCATTTTGCTACCCTTGTTTCCTCTCAGTTTCTTCACCTGTAAACAAAGGGGTTGGCTTCTGAGGTCCCTTCCAATTCTAGACCCATGATGTTGTAATTGGTATACATGCTATTTCAGAATTTGTCTTATTAATCACAACAGTAATTACGAGCAGGGTCTTAAAAGGGAGGTAGAGGGAAGACATAAAGGTATGAAGGAATAGGTCCTGGGTGTTCTTCCTTCTCTCTACCCTGGCCTCAGAATTATAGGAAATGGCAGGAAGGGGTCAGGCATGGAAGAGGGTATAATAGTGGGCACTAGAAATCAGGAGATGTGTTATATTAGCTTTGCAATTAATATGCATCTTGAGACATTAATGCATATATGTGCAAGGCATTGATTAAGTCTACAAAGGCATATTGGCTGATTTATAAATTTGTGGCCCCTTCCAGGAGTGTGAGGAGTATAGGTTGGGAGCCAGTGACTTTTATTTTACAAATGAGGAAACTCAGGGCCAAAAAGTGACCAGAAAAGAGATTCAGAGCAGAAAGAGGCCTCAGAAAATATCTAGTCCAAACCCCTCCCTTGTTTCCTATCGTTTTACAGAGAAAATACTCTGCTTTGATGGCCTCTTAACCCAACATGACAGCCTTTCAGGAGACTGTCTCAAAAGACTTTTAAAGTCAATATGCTTCATTTTCTGGCAGGCATCAGTATCGTCTCTGGGTACCTGGCTCATAAGCCTGATGAGATGAAACTGACAGAGTGAATTAACCAAGATCTCACAAGTAGTAAGAAACAGAGGGGGATTGCAGGTGTTCCACCTCCAGAGCCAGCAATCTTTCCTCTACACCTGCCTGGCTACAAGAGAGAATGGATGCTCTAAGTTTATTGCCCTGCTTCTCAGTGAACTCTGGTGGCTCTCAAGTACCTGTAGGATCCAATAAAACTCCACTATTTGGCATTTAGAACTCTTTACAGTTTGACTTCTGCCTACCTTCTCAGTTTTCACAAACTCTATGGTTAAGCCCTACTGACATGCTAGCTGTTTCTCACACATGATAGCTCCACCTCCCATCTCCAGAGGTTAGGGGACTTGCCCAGAGTCACAGAGCTAGAATTTGAATGCAGGTCTTACTGACTAGCTCCATCACTCTATCTGTTACAGCACCTGGCTTTTGCTAAAGTTTTTTTTTTTAAATTTGTTGATCAACCCAGCTGTCATGATTATTATGAAATGTACTAGAGGGTTGCAAAACAAACTTCTTATTTGAACTACATTCATTAATTGGCTGAAAAACTATTTTATATCATGAAAAGATAACAAAAATGATTCAGGCCCTAGAGTTCAATTTTTCCTCATCCATGAGAATGGTATTACCCTGTTCCCTCTGCTGGTTCTATCACAGGAAAGCATCAGACAGTCAGTCATCAAACATTTATTTGCACCTCTCATGTACTGGGCACTGCTTTCTGAGTGCTGGAAATACAAACAAAGGCAAATACTGGGTCTTTGCCCTCGAGGAGCCCACGTTCTACTGGGGGACAGTCTGCCAATAACTATTAATATGCCAGAAATCTATGGTATAAATAAAAGAAAGGGGAGGGACAGCAGGGAAGAGAGAGAACTTTGAGAAAAGGAGAAAGAAATCTCTTAGCTGTATCTCTTCCTTTTAACCTTTGCTGATGGAAGACTAGATGAAAGAGGTACACTGGGAACTTTTCAGGCACATGCTGGAGCTGCACTTCTGCCCAGAGACCATAATAATCACCCCTTTCATTTTCTTTGCTGTTTAAAGAAAAAAAAAAACCCACCCTTTCTCAGTGTAGTAGAAAGAGTACTTGGCAAGTTGTCCAAGGCTCTGGTTCTTCCATGTGGGGAAAGTAAGCTCTGCAGCACTGGGTAAGCATGGATTGCTGTTATCACTGGGTCTCATGATAACCCCACAAGGTAGGTGCAGCAGGTATTATTATCCCTGAGAATATGGAGCCTCTGGTGAGTGCAAGGACTAACTCAAGGTCTCTCAGCTGAGCCTTATGAGACCCAATTCCCATGATGTGGCTCAGTGGAAAGAGGCTGGGTTCTTATTCAGCTCTGCCATTGACATGTTGTGTGGCCTTGGGCAAGTCACCCAGTCAGGAGCCTGAGTCACCCATGGAGACCTCCACTGCCACCACCCTTTCATGTTCAAATCTTGCAAGAAAAGACCATGTGTTTCTGGGAGGCAGCAAGTGGGAGGGTTTGTGGAGGGAAAGAACCCTTTGTTGGAGACAAAAATTCCTTCTCCTTTCTCCACTGGCGTCATTTACAGGCATAAACTATGCATGCTGGGCTATTCCAGGAACTAGCTCTAGAGACCAAACAAACACAGTCCCCCTTCCGTCTCCCCCCTCCACCTCAATGTCATGCCTCCACTGAGAGGGTCAGAGGCAGCCACACAATGTCACTTGGGGGAAGAGAAGTTCCCCCAGGACTCGAGCTAGCTGCATCCTGCCCCCATCCTTTTCTCTGCCCCTCCTTTCTTCTCTCAGTCTCGATGCCTGAAGCCACTGTGTTCTTTGGACAATCTGGTCCAGGATACAGGATCTTAAAAGGAAAGTAGGGGGAAGACATACAGGTATGAAGGAAGAGGTACTGGGTGCTCTTCCTTCTCTCTACTCTGGCCTCAGAATTATAAGAAATGGCGGGGAGGTGGGTCAGGCATGGAAGAGGATATAATAGTGGGCACTAGAAATCAGGAGATGTGTTATATTAACTTTGCTACTAATATGCATCTTGAGAAATAAGCAAGTCACTTTACATCTAGGACCTCAGTTTCCTCACCTACAAAATGGGGCTAATAATTCCTGCCCTTCCTGTCTTGCAAATCCCTACCCTTAGAATCTAATGAGATAGTAAATTTGAAAGAGATTCTCCTCACTGGTATCTTACCTGGGGCCTTAAGCCACTCTCCTCACTAGCAGCTGAATGTACTGTACTAATTCCCACCACAAATACCTTCTCATCTGCTCTGCCAATCTAGCTACTCGTCACAGTTCAAAAGCTACAGTTCAAAAACTACACAGTTCAAAACCTATCTCAAATCTCACTTTCTCCACGAAAGCTCACTTGTTTACACACTTTGATCTTCTACAGGGATTTTGTTCAGTACTACACAATCTGACATTTGATGGGACCTGAGGTCAAAAGGCTTGATTGGAATTCTACTTTTGCCACTCATTAGCCATTGGACCTTGAGCAAAATCCTTTCCTTCTCTACATCTCTTTTTTGTACCTGTTAACTGAGAGGGTTAGTTAGATGATCCCTAAAGATCTTTGCCAGTGATTCTATGTTTCTTTCTTCCTTCCTTCCTTCCTTCCTTTCTTCCTTCCTCTCTCTCTCTTTCTTTCCTTTCTTCTTTTCTTCCCCAACACAAGATCAGGCACAGGATAAAAAAAAAACTTGTTAAAGACTTAAATATTTGACTTCGATTTTCCTTGTAGTCCACCAACCCTACAGATATTCACCCAGTTCCTGCCATCCACAGGTTCCTGATCAGTGTGCTGAGTGCTGAGCTGTAAGGATAGAATACACTGCACTCTCTTCAAACTAAGCTTCACATCTTGCCACACTTATCTCTCACATGCAGAGATCTCATCTTACCACTTCTCTGCTCAAAATCCTCCATAGTTCACTATTGCCTCTTAGTCAAGTTCTAGCTCCTTTTGCCTGGCATTCAAGGAACTCCAGAAGGTGCCTCCATCCTGCTTTTCAGTCTTATCTCACAATGCTTTCCACCATTGACCCCATGCTGCAACCAAACTGGTACTCGCTATTCTCTGTACATACTCCCAAATTCTCTGTCTCTACCTTTTCCCTTCTTCAAAGGATTATAGAAGTTAGAGTTCAAAGGGATCTGAGCATGTAGTTCAGCCTCATTGCTTTATAGATGAAGAAAGCAAAGATGAGAGAAATGAAATGGAGGCTTTCCCCTCCCGGCCTGCCCCTGGTCACTCTTTAAAGGCCGGATCAAATGTGGTCTCTTCCAAGAAGTCTCTCCCTGATGCCTCAATCAGCAAAGACTTTCTCCTCCCCAGAAATCACAGAGTAATTCATTTGTACCTTTCTTAGACATTTACTTCAGTTATTCAAAGACAGGAAGTATCTTTTCAAAAAATACTTTTATTGATAACGTTTTCCCAAAACCTAGACATCCCAGTCGATGACCTTTCCCCTCCCCAGAGATAGCACTCCTTTATAACAAGGAATAAAAAATAAGGGAAAAAAAACAGTTGAGCAAAACTATGTGGGAAAAATAAGACAGTATATGAAGTTTTCCATACCCATAGTCTCCCACCTCTAAAAAAAAAAAAAGAGAGAGAGAGAGTGACTTCATAGCTCTTATTGGAGACCAAGCTTGGTTATTATCATTTTAAAACATTTTTACTTCATTTGTTCTGTTGTTCTTATTCTTTTCATTTATGTTGTTATTAGCCATCCCTGGTTATGCTTATTTCGCTGTACACCACTCAACCTAAGTCTTTCCAGGCTTCTCTATATCATAATTTTTTTTAAGATCACAGTAAGATTCCATGACATTCATGTACCATAACTCATTTAGCCAGCCTTCAATCAATGGTCATCTACTTTATCTCCAGGTCTTTGTTTCTTCAAAAAGTGTTGCCATAAATATTTTGGTGTATGTTTCTGTTATTACTCTCCTTAGGTAATCAAAGGTTAAGGGCTCTGGCCATTTTAATCACTTTCCTCAGTAATTCTGACTTGCTTTCCAGAATGGTCATCTTCCCCAGGTAGGTCCCAAAGAGACAGAATTCTAAATCGTATCTAGTGGCTTCACTTGGCTTGGGCTTTGCCAAGGTGGTACTGGGAGGGAGCAGAGAGACCAGCAGGTCCTTGCTGAGGGGCAGGAACCCAACCAAGACATCCTTCAATTTGGCTGAGTCCTCTAGGAAGAGGCGAGATCTTTGCTGATGCAGCTCACAAGTTGAGTCCATTTGTTTTGTTTTCCATATCTCCATATTTTTCAGAAAGAAACTTCCTTTCTCCTCTCTTCTTATCCTTTCGTTTATTCTGTCGCTTCTGACAGAGTGCCTCCCCCCTAATCTACCAGCTTCTCTAAAACCTGCTTCTCCTCCTACCAGGTTTTTGCCACCTTCCTGACTTCCTCTCTCCTTCTCTAACATTCTCCATGGCCCTGCCTCCTCCCCTCCTCCCTCTGAACTCCCCAGAGTCATATTTTTTTTTGTTGTTCCACCCCATACCCTGAGACTCTGAACCCTTCCCAAATATTCCATCTGTTTCTCATCCATGAGTCTGCCTGACAACATCCCTCACCAACCCCCCACCAACACACCACCTCGCCCAAATCTCCCAGAACTGCTGCCAGACCTCTCTGGCTTGCCATGAGTCTCCACACCAGTTCCTGGGCTGCACTGCCCTCTCTTCCACCCCCCACCCTCCTCTTCTTCCTGCTTTCTTCCTAACCTTCTGGAACTCAGGGCTGATAGGAGTGAACAGAAGGCCACAGAAAAGTCAGCCTCCTTAGGGGAGAGAAGGAAGGAAAAGAGCAGGCTCAGAGCATTTTCAAAGCACTTTTCCAGCTCAGCACAAGATTCTTCTTCCTTCCTAAGCCTTCTCAGTGTCTCCCACGGTAGAACAGCTGGATAACCTCTGCTCAGCTAGAACTCAAGGGCTGCTGGGATCATCCCAAGTCTCCTTTGCTGCTTTGTAACTGGGTCTTCCCCTGAGCCCACAGAAGTGGAAAGAGTGCAACCGTGGACTGTCAGGAGATCAGAGCTGGAATCCAGGTCCTGATTCTGAGGACCCTGGGGGACCTTTCACTGTGCTAGCTTCGTTTCCTCATTTGTGAAATTCTGTTTATAATGTTGACTGATGATAATTTTGCACTGGTGTCGAGAGAAAGTATTTTGGGGACATTTGAGTTCACAAAGAACTCTTTTCCAAAGAAGCATTGGTGATAGAAATTTAAATGGAAATGTGAGTTATTATTAAGGAAAGTGGAATGTAAGGTTCTTTAGGGAAGAGACATGTCATTAAAAAAAATCTTGGTATCTCTATTGCCTAGCATAGTGCTTTGCACACAGTAGGTGTCTAATAATTGGATGAGAAAACTCTCATAATCATTTCTGTTCTCTTGGGATGAAAGTTTTCCAGGAACAAGTGTATTCACCCTCACTCTTTTCTGTTTCTCTTGCCCATGCAGATTATTCTCCATTGTCCTTTACTTTTTAGGGGAAAGGTCATGGGGCAGCAAGGTGGAGTGGTCCATACAGCACCAGTCCTGGAGTCAGAAGGGCTTAGTTCAAATCTGGGCTCTAACACTTACTGTGTGATCCTCAGCAAATCACAACTCCCATTACCTCAAAAAACAATGTTTGCCATTGTCTTTGTTATTATATCACCTACATTTCCCAATATATCTCTCCCTCATGCTTTCCCTCCCAGAGAATCATCCCTTTACGAAAAAGGAGAAAAAAATCCAGGTTAGCAAAATCTAACCAAGCCATCTACCAATTCCAATGTTATATATAGCTCTTGACACCCATAGTCCCCGACTCTGCAAAGGGAGAGAGGCTCATTTTCATATCCCTTCTTAGTCATTGTAGTTTCATACGATTTGATTCAGATTCTTTACTTTTTAAATTAAAAAAAATCCACCTTATTACAAACTCAACTCCAACAAAAACAAACATTGAAACCTATAAATAAAAACAAAGATCAAAAATAAAATTTAATATTTCTGTTGAAAGTTTGACAAGAATATTTATGTTAAAACAAACATAGGAATATTGACTTTCTTCTATTTTTTTCCTCCCAATTTTCTGTATATTTTCTGAATTTTGTTACTATTATTTTTATTGGTATAGTTGGAACCAATGTATACATTGTTCTTTTGAGTCTATTTGATTCACTTTGTCATTTGTGAACTCCTTAAGAGAAGGGTCTTGCTTTATTTTTGTTATTTTATCCCCACTGCTTAGAGAGGCAAACTAAGTATATAGTACAGAGCTGTCAAACACATGACCCTCAACACTCCCAAATCTGGCCCAAAGCAGATTAAAATCTAGTTCTTAATCTGATTTTAATATGTTGATGTATCAATTTAAGAGAAAAGAAATATGTGTGGTTTTCTAAGTCAATATGTGGCCTCCGGAGATCTTTATGTACAACTTAGTGACCCCTATTCCTATTTGAGCTGGATAGCACTGGTATATAGATTAGAGCTGCTGGCCTTGGAACCAGGAAGACTAGAATTCAAGTTCTGCCCCTGGGCACATATTATGTCATTTTATTTTCACAGCAATCCTTATAGGAATTATTATCCCCATTTTACAGATGAGGAAGTCAAGGCAGACAAGGTAAATGACTTGCCCAGGATCTCACAAGTGTCTGATGCCAAATTTGAACCCAAGTCTCCTTGACTCCAGGGCCAGCGCTCCATCCACAGTGCCACATCACTGCTTCATCCTACACCCATGCATGCCCTGGTTGTATTTCTGTCATTCCATCACTTCAGCAAAGTTAAGTTGCTAAGATCTCATCTCCCTTTGGGATCATAGGATTTAGAGATGGAAAGGAATTTAGAAGTCACCTAGTTCAAACCCCTCATTTTACAAATAAACAAGCTAAGGAACAAAAAGGTTGAAATTTAACAAAGATTTTTTTGTTTTTCAGTTGTGTCTGACTCTTCATGATCTCTTTTGGGGTTTTCTTGAAAAATGCTGGAGTGGTTTGCCATTTCCTTCTCCAGCTCATTTTATAGATATGGAACTGAGGCAAACAGGGTTAAGACTTGCCCAGGGTCACACAGCTAGTAAGTGTCTGAGATTGGATTTGAGCTCAGGAAGAGGAGTCTTCCTGACTCCAGACCTGGCACTCTATCTGCTGCACCACCTAGCTGCCCTTAATCCAGACACATGTAATCACTAATAGATAATCACTAATAGACATGTAACCAAGATACATGTAATCAATCAATAGTGGGCAGTTAGGTGGTGCAGTGGATAGAGCACCAGTGCAGGTGTCAGGAAGACCTGAGTTCAAATCTCACCTCAGACACGACACTCATTGGCTGTGTGACCTTGGGCAAGTCATTTAACCTCAATTGCCTCCTCCTGGGTCATCTCCAGTCATCCTGATGAATATCTGGTTACTGGATTCAGATGGCGCTGGAGGAGAAGTGAGGCTGGTGACCTGAACAGCCATCCCTCACTTAAGACAAAGTCAAGTGCAAGTCGTGTCATTATTTCTGTGATGGCATGGTCTTCTTCGGCAACGAAGGACGAACGCAATCAATCAATAACAGAGCTGAGAATCAAACCCAGATACTTAAATTCTAGGCTTGTGCTCCTTCTGCCATGGAATATTGCCTTTAGCCATGCTAAGATTAGGTAGGGGGTAAAAACAGTTACCCCTCAAACTCCAGGCCCCATCTACATCATCAGATCCTCGAATCTCAGAACCAGAATCAGCTCTAGAGATTATTTCCTGTAACCCCCTCAATTACTTTACAAGTAGAGAAACACACTCATAGAATCTTAATGACAGACCTCAGATCATGCAGGAAGCTCCTAGTGATCTTACTTTGAGACAATGGCATATAAATGATCAATACAGCTACTCCTCCCAAGCTGAATCCCCTTGAGCAGAATGATTCAATTTGAGATTTGAAAGAGACCTCACCTGACATCTGGTCCAACCCATGCATGAAAGGAATTCCCACTGGAACATTTTCATCCTCTCCATACCTTTCCAAAGCCCTTCCACATGGGTTCTATCCAACCAGCTCTAAGCCTTCTTGTTCTTTTGATGTCTCTGGGTACCAGGATACCCTTCAGTCCGTCCATTCATTGTCTGCCATTCTCACTTCATGACCAACTCATTTCATTTGCTAGTCATGGATATTTTTAACAATGACTTTCATGTGACTTGTGCACACAAATAACTTTTTATAATATTCTTCAGACTATGTGCATTATCCCCCCTGCATCTTTCTGTTGTTTTTTGAGTCAATCAATATGTATTTATTAAATTCCCATTAAGCACCAGGCACTGTGCTGAGTGCTTGGGGATACAAAGAAATGTGAAAGACAGCCCCTGCTCTCAAGGAACTCACAGCCTAAGGGGGATAACAACTGAAGACAACAACAAACAGGATGAAGATAGGGTAAATTGGAGATAATCAACAGAATTGAGTTACTTATCATTTCAATTTGTCATTGATCTCGATCCCAGATTGCCAGTCAGCCAGCACCACTTGGAAAATATTGGTAATAAAAGGATGGGCTTTGATGGTCTGGGATCATTTAAATGATGACGACAACAGTATAGTTTTCTATTTTTGACCCGTCCAGAATTCATCTTCCCATTGCTCAATTCTGGAGCCAGTCCATTGTCCACCTGCAGCGCCTAATGAAGGTATCCCTACTGATGGGCCTACTCAACAGGCTTTTCAGCTTTGGACCACTTTCTGGGCAACATAAATTTTCTTTCATTTTTTTCTTTCTTTCCACAGTATGGCCTTTTAGACCCATCTTTCTGTGTTGCTGTGGGTTGATTTCACTGGTGAGATTTTATGGTCTTTCAGGCTAGATGCAGTGAGTGCATTGTCATGTGCAAATAGTTTTTCAAGAAACTCATCACTAATTGGGAACTCTTCCTTTTCTGGATGTTGTGCAAAATATCCACCATGACACTAGTGAACACTTTAAATTCATCCGTTTCATACTGTAATATACTTTCACCATTCAAATTAGTTTATATGTCACCTAGTAGGAATGTCTCTCTATTGACTATAAGATCAAATGCAAACATCCTTTTGTTGGTCATTTAAAACCCTTCACAGTCTGACTCCCCCTCTGCCTTTGCAGGGTTATTTGCTAACTATCTTTCACATGTGATATTCTATCTTAAAAAACAAAACCATTTATTTATTAACTTATCTTTATTCTAGCTCTTATTACTCTACCTTAGCGCTAGCTGGAATGTGCGCTCCATTTACGTCCTTGAATTCCTAGCCTCCTTCAAAGCTCAGCTCAAGCACAAATTCCTACATAAACCTTTTTTGATCCCTACAGCTGTTGGAGGTACCCCTTCCCTATTCCTTCATCCCACCCCAAAATTACTACGTATTAGCATTAAGAGTTGTAAGGCTTCCAAACAGTACCTTAAAGGAATCCCTACCATAATATCCATTCATGCCAATATAGCCATCAAACTGTCTACCAGCTACTACTTGGAGACGTCCCAGGAGAGAGCGCCTGCTACCTGCTGAGGCAGCTCATTTTACTTTGGGGGGCTCCAATGATTATTTACTTTTTATTTATTTTCCATACACTTAGTTTCCTGTGATATAATGTAACTCCTTGAGAACAAGGACTATTTCATTTTTATCTTTGTAAGTCTAGCACAATGCTTGACACATCGTAGGAACCTGATAAATATTTGATTGGTTGATTGATGTCATTACATAGCACATTGCTGGAAGAAAAGTTATCTCTGTAATCACATCTGTCATGTAGAGTTTCTCCTAATATTAATGTATACACAGGAGACACTTTGAAGAAAAGAGGCTGTGATGACCCACGGGGTCAAATGCTTTTTTAAGAAGATCAGTGAACAATAAACACAGTGGACTTTCCTATTCCCTAAGCTTCTCCATCACATGGGTAACTGTAAAGATATTATCTCTTTGAGAGTATCAGCTGCAAAAGTCTACTTTTATTCCCATGTTTTCACTGAAGATTCCTTCAATGTGTTCCTTGATTTATTATAGTGATAATAAACTAGATAGGCAGATTATTAGTTGCCTATGTCTTCTTAATATTTTTTTGAGAGATGATCTTTTCCATTCTCCTGAACTCTTCCCTGCTTAAGATATATTAAAAACTGGTCTCTGAGTCTTCAAAATTGTGTCATCTCCAGTAGGGATTTCTCATGTACATATTTAGTCAGCTTTAACCAGTTTTCCTGACTTCATCTTCTTAATCACCATTTCCACTTCCTCATAAAGCACATAATTTATTAACATGGCAAATTAGAATAGATCGCTTTGAAAATGTCAACGAATCTGTTCCGTTTTGTATTCTTCATTGTTCGATTCTCAACTCATCTACAAATGCTCTTGGAATGATCAAGCTGTACCGAATGTCATACCAAGTGCTTCTGCCCACTCTTTGTCTCATCAATGGCTTCTCCTTGTTTGGGAGGACAATACTTCTCATAGTTTTCCATTGTCCCTCTTTATAATATTTCTTGAGTGAGTTTGAGTGACTTAGATTAACTGTCTTAACTCATCAATGTCAAGGATATTAAGTGTTTATCATCCAAAGCCATATCTGGATTCTTTTGTCTCCCTTGTTATGGGAACTGCTTTGCACTAGTCAAAAATTTTCTAGGTAATAGTGATTAAGTCCACGTCTTTGTAACAGCTATATTCTTGTACCTAAGAATGAGTAAAGGACAAAAGTGACTTCACACATTGCTTTCTCATTTTTATTTTTTTCTCATTAGTTTTTGCCTTTCCTTCTAAGTTAGGTGTCTGACTGTACACCAAAAGCTGATTTGAAATGATATCATTGTCTAAAACCAGTTATTTGTTGGCCATTGAGATAGAGTGATGGTCAGTCAATAGATATTGACACATACTGTTATGTTTAGAACTATCTGCTATAGTAGCAATATCACTGGATTTGAAGTCAAAGGACCTGAATTAAAACCCCACCTCTGCTCTTTCATAACTCTGATGTTGGGCAAATCACTTAATTTCTCTGAAATGTAAGGAAATTAAAAGAAAAAGGTCCCTGAAATCCCTACTAAGCCTAAAGTTTTATGTCTTTCCTTTGACCTATGAGACGAGAAAAATAAAATGCACAATCCCTTAGAGTCTAGTTGGATAGGCAATATACTCATGAAATAATTCCAAAATAATACAATGAAGGATACAATTTAAATATTTAACTTGGGAGTGTTTTCGGTCATGTCCAGCTCTTCATGACTCCATTTGGGGTTTTCTTGACAAAGATACTGGAGCAGTTTTCCATTTCCTTCTCTAGCTCATTTTACAGATGAAGAAACGGAAGCAAACAGGGTTAAGTGACTTGCCCAGGGTCACACAGCTAGTAAGTGTCTGAGGTCACATTAGAACTCAGGTCTTTTTCACTCCAGGTTCTGGGCTCTATCCACTGCACCATCTAGCTGCCCAAACTTGAGGTTACAGACAGTGAATTCTTTAAGAGATCATGGACTGGGTGGTCAGGAAACACAATGGAGAAAGTGGAACTGAAATACAGCCTTGAAAGTTAAGTAGGTTTAGGAGACACAGAGAGGAGGAGAAATGTCCTTCCAGGTGGAGGAATGAACAAGAAATGTAATGAGAAGCAAGGAGTTCATGTATGAGGTTAGTGAGAAATGAGACCATAAACATGTGTTGGGCATGACTAATGTGAAAATGTGTTTGATAGAAATGTATGTGTAGATCCCATATCAGATTGCATGCCATCTTAGGGAGGGAGTCAGGAGGGAGGGGGAGAAAATTTAAAACTTATGGAAGTGAATGTTGAAAACTAAAAATAAACAAATTGGAAAAAAAAAGTGTGTTGGGGCAAGATTATAGAAGGTCTGAACACTCAGCTGAGGAGTCTGTGATTTAAACCTGTAGGAAATGGGGAGCCGTTAAAGGTATTTGAGCAAGGGTGGGACACCAAGGCTAGTGTTGCCAAAAGAGGGCAGTGAAAGCTGAAGCCAGTAAAGAAAAGGGAAATATACAGGATGACTTTTCCTTGAAGTCGGTATGGGGCTGTGAAGCCTGTGCTGAAGAACTTTTCCCTTGCCCAGAGAGCTAACAATTCTTAGAATTAAGAGGGACCTTCAAAATGTTGTAGGAAAGGAAACAAAGGCTCAGAGTGTGGTAATGACTTGTCAACATCACCCAGCAAGTTAGTAGAAGAGACAGGTCTCTGGATCTCAGCTCAATTCTGAAAACGTTGGCATGCCTTGGAACTACTAGCTCTCATAGGAGACACAGATATTGACTCGATCCATCTCAAAAGCCAAATCTGTCGTGGATTTCTCCCATTCGTCTCTCTCAAAGTCCTGTCTGGTCTCAAACCCAATACCCTACTGTAGCTAGGTTCCTGGTTCTGTGCCCCCAAACCTTGTACTTTCTGATGCTTCACAATCCAGCATCAACTTTCTCTTTCCAGCTCCTTCTCTCTTTTTACCCCTTCTGTCCTCTATTCTCCCACTCTTGGAAGAGTTTATTTATACAGGAAAATGATAACAACCAATTTTATGCAGATAGGGTGACTGCTAGCAAAATTATCTGTTCAGTGCAGGTAATTTCTTTTTCTCTGTTTCTATTCTCCAGAATATTTAATCTATGAGAATTAAATGCTCAGAATCTGTGTTCACATGCCCCCTCTCTATCCCTCAAGTCCTGAAACTTAATTTTGCAGCAGTAGCCCCTGGGAGGAAAGGACCTTTGCCATTTGCTACAAATAAGAGAAGCCAAGGCAGAGGCTTGCCTCCTGCCCTACTACACTTGACTTTAGCTTAGCAGCCTTTTCCTTCAGCACACACTGTAGGGGGATAGGACTGGCTTTATTTAGAGGCTTAATGGCCAGTTGTTCTTGTGGTGTATTGGAAGGACAGAGTGTATAATCAGACGACTCCCAAGGTTTATAAATATAACCTCATTTTCTGGGGCTCTCTCCTGGCGTGAGATCTCATAGTGCCTGGCACTTAATTCTGAACCACTGGCATCCACCTAATATGGCATCTCCTTTATAGTCTGATCTGGATTTTACAGAGATACTCCATTCCTTTTCAGGGAGCTCCCCATTCAGCCTGTATCCTAGAGAATCATACTAAACAGTAGTAGCTATTGGCCCTCCTCACTAGACTCCCCAGCCTAGTGCAGCTAGGTGACTGGAGGATAATGGTGATCACTTCTCCTGGGAGGAACCAGGTGTCCTCAGGCTGCCCAACTCAAGGTTTTCTTAATCAGTATCAACCCAGGAAAAAGGTGGTTTTCTAATCTTACTGTATAAAAGCACTCTATGTCTGTTTGTCTCTCCTTAACCTCTCTTTATCTCTTTCCTTTTTGTTTTCTTTCCCCTGCTATATGTGTTTCTTTTCTTTGGCTCTTTCCTCCTTTCTGTCCTTCTGTTTCTGTTTCCCCTTTTCTTTTCACTTTCCCCCTTTCTCCTTCTCTCTTTCCTTTCTCCAGACAGTAAAATAATTGATAAATAATTACCCAGAGTCCATACCACCCTTCCACCACCCTTCCTCCACCCTCCACACTCTCAAACTTTGGGAAGGCCTAGAAGGAGAAGACTTTTGCCATTTGCTTCCTTTGATGGAGGTCAAAAGCAGACGCCTGCTCCTTGACCCCTCCTAAGTTTGGCTTTGGCTTTTCGGCCTTTTCTGCAGGCTCTCTTAGCCCAAACAGTGAATGGGGTTGCAGTTGACCTTGCATGGTCAGTGAGGGGGCAGCAACTCATGTGATATATTTGAAGAACTCTGGCAAAGGCCTTTCTGTCTCACGATCTCTCTCCTATATGATTATCATGCACTGCCTAAAATACCAGCACTAGAAGTGACTTGTTTGGGTCAAGCGTTGCTTTCTCCAAACTTCTCTTTAAAAACAGTAGCTGATACCCAAGACAAGGAATGCATTAAAAGTCACAGACTTTCAGAGAGAGAAGGCCCTGGGAAGCTCCTGGTCTTACACTGGGGTAAGAATCCCCTCTACCAGTGCCCAATGTGAGAAAAAGCCCATTACCTCTCCAGGATCCCATTTCACTTCTGAATAGGATGTTTTTCCTTAGACTGAACCTAAATCTGCTTCTCTGCAACTTCTACCCACTGTTTCAAGTTCTTTTCTCTGGGGCCAAGCAGAATAAACCTAATTCCTCTTTCATATGACAACCTTTCAAAGACTTGGATTCAGCTATCATGTTCCCTTTAAGACTTCTCTTCTCCAAGGTAAACATCACCTTTCCTCCAAATGATCCTTAGGTGGCATTATCTTAAGACCTTTCCACTATCCTCATCTTGGTATGAATTAGTTGTCGGCGTTCATTCCTTTTGGACAGCCATGGCCTTTCTGAAATTCTGCACGTGTGGAGAAGGAGGGAAGATTGGAAGAGTGACCATGCTGTGTCCTGAAAATAGGGGGTTCTGGACAAAGCTCCTGAAAGGAAAAAAAGCTTCTAAGAAGGGGAGGTGGAAGAATGTTGAAAACAGCATCAGAGCTGGGAGGGCTTGGAGATCATCTAGTCTTATTTGGTGGGGACAGAGCATGATCCAAAGCAGGAATGACCCTGGTATGCATGATCAAGACAGTGAGGAGACCTGCCTGGCTGGAGCTCAACAGGGAGTGGCACAGAATCCAGAGACCCCCTTAGTTTACAGCTGAGGATATTCAGTCCTGGAGAGATGAAAGGAATTGCCCAGCATTGCATGGGTCAGTTACTGGCAGAGTCAGGGCTGAGACCAGGATTTCCTGACTCCCAGGCTACAGTTCTTTCATGACATCAGTGTCAAGCCACCTCTGGGAAACTTAGTTTATTTCACAATTTTGTGAAGAGGGAGCCTTGCCCCTAGAGATCTGACTTAAGTAATGTCACCCAGTACACTGGGATGAGAAACAGAGAGGGATCAATTATTGGATGTGGAGAGAGAAAGGAGGAATTAATATCACCAGGATAACCTGAAAAACTTGTGTATGTATGTGTACATGTGCATGTATATATGAGTGTATGTGTTATATCTATGTGTGTATATGTAGGCATGTCTATAAGTGTGTGAATATACGTACACATGTATATGTATATTGTGTTATACAAATGTATATATGTATGTATATTGTGATGTTTATATGTATAGTGTGTACATTATATAAGTGTATGACTGTGTATATGTATGTGTGTTTGTGTATGTATGTATATGTATATACACACATGTGTGGTAGCTTTATGTGTAATGTGGAGTGATGTGTGCTACTGGAGGATGAAAAAATCAGAAAAACAAACAGTAAGGCTGTGTTTTTTGTCTCCCTGCTGCTAGATCAAAGTCTCAGTTAAGTAGCTCTGCACAAAGCTAAACTGTAGGGAATGATGCAAACAGGTGAGACCTTTGCTGTCCAAATGCTTCTTCAGAGCATCTGAATCTTTAGCCTCAGAATCATCTCTCCCCATCCCAGAGGAGTTAGTTTAGTGACTTATCCAAAGTCATTCCAGCAGGAAGGGGCAGAACTGAGAAGCTATGACTGCATTTTCAGCATTTTATTTTTCCCCGCTGAACAACACTGCCATAGACCCTCCAGAATGAAAGATCTCAGAGGTCATCTAGTCCATCTGCCCAGCTAATGCAGTCATCCCTCTACTATATCCTTAACTGATGGCCATCCATTCTTTGTGTGAGCACCCCCAGTGATGGGGAACTCATTATTTTACCTCTTCTGTTCTTGGATGCCTCAAATTGTCAGTGTTTGTCCTTATTTGAAATCAGCTTCCCTTTACCTTCTGCTCACTCAGTAGTCAGTCTGGTGATTTCTCCCAGAACTCTAAGGCCTCCTTGATTCAACAACCTTTCTAGTTTTTGAAGACATCCATTCTCTTCCCCTCATTTTTGTCTAGGCTAAATATCTCTCTTCATTCAATCCTTCTCTGTGATATACTTTCCATATGGTTCCTCCATCCTGGACACTTTCCAGCCAGTCAATGTCCTAGTTAAAATATGGTGGTTCCCAGAACTAGACCCTAGATGTAATCTAACTAGGACTGATGTCTGGCATGGTTTCCCCACCATTGCCTATTCACTATATGTCTGTTACTTTGGCATAAGATAAAATTATCTTTTAGGGTTGCCGCATCTTACTGAGGAGGTTGAGATCAATTAAAACCCTCTGGTCCTTTGTACGTGGATTTAAGTGAGGTCTCACTTATGCGACTGATTTTTTTTTTTTAACCTAAGTTACCTTAGCATGATGTCTGGCACATTGACTGACCAACAAAGTAGCCTGACAAATCAAATGTCAGAAACCACCATGTGTATGGGTCCAGGTTACATATTGTACTCCATTGGCTCTTAATCTTCCCAAAGGCCCAATATGTGGCCAGTTGCTGTCCCCAGAAAACCTCTGATCACAATTACAATCAGAAATGAGCACAGAGGTGACAAAAACATCAAATATGAAAGATGGGAATTTAGGAAGTCTATTAGTTGAATTTGGACTCCAACATGAATTCCTTCTACAATATCCTCAATAGATAGTCTTTGGCCCTCCAAAGCTTCAGTGAGAGGAAATCTAATCCTCTTTTTCAGAAGTACTGGGGGAAAGCTGGAAAAGGGGGAGCTGATAGCTGGAAGGGGAGGGACTATGGTGGAAACAGTAATGTCAGCGTGGCCAGATGGATTCCATTCTTTCTCTTGTTTCTTTCATATTCCTCTAGGCTCGCCCCAAAGGTGAGGGTCTGACCCCGTACCAGGGCAAGAAGCGCTGCTTTGGAGAATACAAGTGCCCCAAATGCAAGAGAAAATGGATGAGTGGGAATTCTTGGGCCAACATGGGACAAGAATGTATCAAGTGCCACATCAATGTGTATCCTCACAAGCAGGTAAGAGGGGACAAAATGAGGGAAAAAGTAAGGGCTATTAGCTTCTTGACTTATTGGGGAACTTGGGGCAAGCTTCTTGCTTTCCCTGGGGTTCAGTGATTCCCTAGAGAATCCCCATGCTACTGACCCATCAGGGCCCAATGAACATGGAAGCAGATAACAAAGGTCAAACTACTACAAAATCCCAAGAGATGATGTTTAAGCTATTGCATGAATTGGAGTGGAAGGTGCCAAATTAAGAAACTATGTGCATTCAAAATGGTACCTGAATTTGAGGTATGATATGAATCTGGGGACTGGAATTTAAGCTGCTGCATGAATATAAAGGATATCTCATATGAACTAAGCGAGGCTCTATGGGAAGAACATGAGACAGAATCAAGAGTCTCTGGTTAAATCACCGGTCCTACAACCACAAGCATTTTATTTAATGTTTCTGAAATTCTGGTTGTTCATGTAGAAAATGAATATAATTCTCTCACAAGGAATATGTTCTATAACCTCTAAATATAGTACTCGGGACCCTAAATATGTAATTGTGAACTCTAAATATGAGCCTCTAAATGGGAGCTATTGAAGTACAGTGTGAATTAAAGCCTCTAGGTTACCATCTTTTTTTTATTGGATTGATGACTTTATTGACACATAGATGAAGGAATGCCTTCTACCCCCTTTCTTCCCTGCCCCCTCCCACGTAGATTGACATTCACTCTACATCCTGTGGTCTTGAGAGAGTTGCCTGAGGCACCGAGAGGATCTATGATTTGTCCAACATTACACAAGCATGATGTGATTGAAACCTAAGCCAACCTTTTGACTCATTGGACCACATTGTGTCACCACTTCCTCTTAGGGCAGAATATGACAGTATCAGAGATATAGATCACAGACTGTTCTAGGTACAAGTCTCACTAATGACTGAGCTTGGACAGGCTGGGCAAGAGGATGGGGTGCTGTGAAAAAAAAAGGTAATAGGGACTTGAGTTTGCATCCTGTCTCCTCCTGCCATCTGGCCCTAGGCTATCTCTAGTGAGCGTGTGTGTGTGTGTGTGTGTGTGTGTGTGTGTGTGTATGTATTGAGGGTAGGCAGGTTTAAGGTAAAGGTAGACTGTTACACTCCCAGTCCAGGAAGGAGGTTAGATACTTACTGAAACTGGGAACCAAAAATAGTATAGAATTTGAATAGTTTAGTAGAATCAGGGACCTAAGCACATCCCCCATGAGCTTCACAAACTCTTGTTTTTTCCTTTAAGTTGATGGTGGTTGGGACTTTGTGACATTTAAAAAGTTTGAGACATAATTTCTGAGTAATTAATCATTTTACTAATAATGTTAGTATTTTATTAATAAAAGGGTCAGTGACACTCTGAATGCCAGTGACCTGTCATGGTGATGGGCTCATAGTTTATGCTCTTGGAAAAGTGGGTTTTCCTGAGGGTGGCAATCAACTCCAAATGGTTAACAATTAATGAGAGAATGAATATTACAATAAGAGGTGAATCTATTCTAATGATGGGCTGGAGGATGTCATTTTGATAATATCATATACTTCTCAACTACCCAGCCTTGGGCAATATTATCAAAGAATTTGTCCCTACCCATCCCATGTAAAACAAAATGGGCATCCCCACCTTAGATGAAATTCCTTGTGAGATTAGGTGCATCTGACCAAGATTGAGAAAAAGTTAATGCAGTCTTATTATCAGAAATGTCTTTCAGAGACTGAACAACCTACAAGCTTTTGGAAAAAAAATCCTGGTCCTAATTCAATAATTGATTATTAACATGAGGGAGAAACAATCATTTCTTTCAACTTCCTTCTTTCCTTATCCTCAAGTCCATCTACAATCCATTCTATCCCATTCCCCATTCTTTAGAGGGAGAAGGAAATAAATGATAAGACTATGGCTTCTAAAAATCTACAGAGTCCCTCTCTTGTTGAGAAAAATCTTTCTACTCACAGTATAACCTTCTGCAAGTCATTTTTCGCCAAAAAGGACCTTAGTCTTCTCCTCTATAAAATGAAGTGCTTGGACTAGAGGCCCATTCAGTTACGATGTTCTGTGATTCTCATCTGGTTTCAGGCCCCTCTTGCTGAGGTCTCAAGCTTCTCTTGGGATGGTTATCAACCTTCCCTGTCTGCTCTCCTATACACACACACGCACACGCACAGGGACGCACACATGCACACCTACTCATAGAAGATCAAACAAAACCTTTTGTTAATTGGAAAGCTTATCCCAGCTTGAGGCACCGAGGTTCCCAAACTGCCAGGAGAATCTTGGGATAGGTCTTAATTGGTGACCCACTTCTTCATGCTCTAAAGACAATGTTCTCTGTGAACACAGGGTTTTAAAAGCTTGCAATCTGCAGCAGTCCTTGAGCAGAAATGACATGATAAACATTGGCATCTTAGAAAGATTAGAAGGGCAACACAGATCAGTCTCTGTGTGTCAAGTCTAGACCAGTCTATCAATGTGTTGAGCCTCTTGTCATTAGAGAGCTAGCTTCCACTTGGTAAACTTTTCATACATAGCAATTCATGAAGATAATTTGCTATGGTGTAGAGGGGTCATGGCAGAAGAATGAGCCATATTGCCAGGAGGCTACATAGTAGCAGCTAAACTGCTAGACTTGCAGCCAGGAAAACCTGGGTTCAAATCCTGCCTCTGATATAAGCTGGGTGACTCTGGACAAGTCTCAATCACCTCCTCTGTCAAATGGGGGTTTATTGGACTAGATAGCCTCTGAGATTTCTTTTTTTTTCCCCTCAGTTTTTAATTAATTTTTGGTTTCCACAAGATTTTACTGTCCAAATTTTCTCCCCATCTCTCCCCTCTCCCATCCCAAGACACCATGCATTCTGATTACCCCTTCCCCCAATCTGCCCTCCCTTCCATCACACCCCTCCCTTCCATTGTCCCCATCTCCTCTATTTTCTTGTAGGGCAAGATAGATTTCTATACCCCTTTACCTTCTTATTTCCCAGTTGCATGTAAAAACAGTTTTTAACATTTGTTTTTAAAACTTTGAGTTCCAACTTCTCTCCCTTCCTCCCTCCCCACTCATCCCCACTGAGAAGGTAAGCAATTCAATATAGGTTATACATGTGTAGTTATGCAAAAGACTTCCATAAAAGTCATGTTGTAAGAGATTAACTATATTTCCTTCCATCCTATCCTACCCTCCATTTATTCTGTTCTCTCTTTTGACCTTGTCCCTCCTCAAAAGTGTTTACTTCTAATTACTCCTTCCTCTCATTTGTCCTCCCTTCTATCATCCTTCCACGCCTTTTATCCCCTTCTCCCTTGCTCTCCTGTAGTGTAAGATAGATTTTTATACCAAACTGAGTGTGCATGTTATTCCTTCCTTAAGCCAAATGTGATACAAGAGTAGGCTTCACTTTTTCCCTCTCATCTCCCCCCTTTTCTTCTCTATTGAAAAAGCCTTTTCTTGCTTCTTTTATGAGAGATAACTTGCCCCATTCCATTTCTCCCTTTCTCCTCCCAATATATTCCTCTCATCCCTTAATTTTGTATTTTTAGATATCATCCCTTCCTATTCAATTCACCCTGTGCCCTCTGTCTATAGGGATATAATCCTTTCAACTACCCAGGTACTGAGAAAAGTCTCAAGAGTTACAAATAGTATCTTTCCATGTAGGAATGTAAACAGTTCAACTTTAGTAAGTCCCTTAGGATTTCTCTTTCCTGTTTACCTGTTTGAAAGTCAAGTTTTCCATTCAGTTCTGGTCTTTTCATCAAGAATGCTTGAAAGTCCTCTGTTTCATTGAATGACCATTTTTTCCCCTGAAATGTTATACTCAGTTTTGCTGGGTAGGTGATTCTTGGTTTTAATCCTAGCTCCTGTGACTTCTGGAATATCATATTCCAAGCCCTTTGATCTCTTAACGCAGAAAATGTTAGATCTTTTGTCATCCTGATTGTATTTCCACAATACTCTAATTGTTTCTTTCTGATTGCTTGCAATATTTTCTCTTTGATCTGGGAACTCTGGAATTTGGCTACAATATTCCTAGGAGTTTTTATTTTTAGATCTCTTTCAGGAGGTGATTGGTGGATTCTTTCAATATTTATTCTACCCTCTGGTTCTAGGATATTAGGGCAGTTTTCCTTGTTAATTTCATGAATGATGATGTCTAGGCTCCTTTTTTGATCATGGCTTTCAGGTAGTCCCATAATTTTTAAATTGTCTCTCTTGGATCTATTTTCCAGGTTAGTTGTTTTACCAATGAGATATTTCACATTGTCTTCTATTTTTTCATTCTTTTGATTTTGTTTTGTAATTTCTTGGTTTCTCATCAAATCATTAGCTTCCATCTGCTCCATTCTAATCTTTAAGAAATTATTTTCTTCAGTGAGCTTTTGGATCTCACTTTCTGTCTGATCAGTTCTGCTTTTTAGGGCATTCTTTTCCTCATTGACTTTTTGGATCTCTTTTGCCATTTGGGTTAGTCTATTTTTCAAAGTTTTATTTTCTTCAGCATTTTTTTGGGTCTCCTTCAGCAAACAGTTGATTAATTTTTCATGATTTTCTTGCATCACTCTCATTTTTCTTCCCAATTTTTGCTCTACTTCTTCTTACTTGATTTTCAAAGTCCTTGTTGAGCTCTTCCCTAGCCTGAGACCAGTTCATATTTTTCTTGGAGGCTTTGGATGGAGGAGCTTTGACTTTGTTTTCTTCTCTTGCATGCTTTGGTCTTCTTTGTCACCAAAGTAAGATTCAGTAGTCTGATTCTTTTTCCAGTTTTTGCTCATTTCACCTGCCATTTACTTGACTTTTGAGTTTTTTGTCAAGGTTGTTCTCTGCTTCTAGTGGGGGTGGGGAGTGTACTGTCAGCCACAATCTGTGGGCCTAGAGGTCCGGAAACAGTAGATGTCTCTGCCCCTGCTTCTGCTGTGGCTTCCTCGGGTTTCTCTGCCCTCTTCCCTCTCTGCTGCCCTTGGGCTCTGACCAGACCACTCCACTCTCCCACACTGGCCCCACAGGCTTTTCCCACTCACCTTCCAATTTTTCCTCAGCATTTTGGAGTCCTGGAGTCTGTAAAATGCCACAGGTGTGAAAGATTCAGTCTCCCCAAGGCCTGTTCGGGTCCCCTCTGTGTCTGAATGGCCCTGCTGGACAGCGCCCTGCCCCCTGTGTGACAGGGTAGACACGTCCCAATGACCTTCCAGGCTGTCATGGGCTGGATATTTGCTTCACTCCATCATTCTGTGGTTTCTGCAGCTCCAGAATTTGTTTAGAGCCATTTTTTTTTTTTACAGATATTTGACTGGGCTTGGGGGCAGTGCTTCTAGAAAGTGCATGCTGTTACTCTGCCATCTTGGCTCTGCCCCTGAGATTTCTTTCCAGCTAGAAATCTATGCTCTTATGATCAAATCAGAGATAATTCAAGTGTATTACTTGCCACATGTGGGAAGGACAGTTTGATTGAAGTAGGGGAAAAGACTGGAGATAAAGAGACTAAACTATTTGAATAGTCTGGGCAAATTTGCCAGTACATAGGTGGTTAAAAGATATGAATAATTCTCTAAAGAAGTGAAAGTTATTAATGATCACAGAAAATAATGATCCAAATCACTAATAATGAGAAAAATGAAAATTAAAACAACCCCAGGGTTTTACATTACACCTGTTGAAATAACAAAGCCAGAAGAGCAGAGTGGTCAATATTGGGAAGGACTGTGGAGAGAGAGGCACACTTGTGCATTCTGGGCAGAGCCCTGAATTAGTGCTGCCATTTCAGAAAAGTGATTTTGATCATTCAAATAACGTGACTAAAATTTCTATACTTTTTGACCCAGAGATTCCCCAGGAGGTCCTTGCCAAAAAGAAAAACTCTATACATGCAAAAATATTTATAATACTACATTTTATGATGTCAAAGAACTGGAAATAAAGTAAATGCCCATCGACTGGGAAATGGCTAAACAAGTTATGGTACATGAATATAATGGAATATCACTCTGTAATTACAACATAATTCTTACATTGGAAGAAACAGAAAACATTATAAATATAGAGAAATATGGAAAGACAACATGAACTGATGCAAAGGGATGTAAGCAGAGACAAAAAATATGTAGAAAATTACATCTGTGGAAAGAGCATTCATAAAATTATCAAAACTGTATACTGTGAAATTATAAAAAACAAATTTGGCCCCAAAGAAGAACTCAGAGAACACATTCCCCCCACATTCCTATACACAGATGTGGGGGTGGTGGAGATCATGGGTGAGGAACACTGTATATAATTTTTTTCAATAATCAGTTTTGCTGATTTTTTTCTCTTTTTAGTTTTTTTCTTTGTTTTCTCATATAAAAATACTTTGTCATAAGGGATGGCTCTCTGATGGAGAGGAAAAGAGGGATTCAGGAGGAAATTTAGACAATGGAAAAGCCAAAGATATCAGCCAAATATATTTTAATAGTCCAAGGATGATATGATTAAACCTTAAACTAGGTTGGTGGCCTTGGCAATAGGAAGGAAGACTTAGATAAAGATATTGCAGGGTAATACTCAATTTCAGATGAATGGTGGAAACAGAAGGTGCTTTGGTATTTATTGAGATAAACTCTTCAACAGTAAAGGATCACAGGAACCCTAGAGACTATCTTGACCAACTATTTTGCTGATTAAGGAATTGAAGTTGAGAGAGACCACAGATTTAGAGAGAGAAAGGACCTCCAAAGTCATCTAGTCCAATTCCCTTACTGGGGTCCATACATGTGAAGTGATTTGCCTAGGGTCACACAAAGAGCAAAAGGCAGAAGCAAGATGTGAAGCCAGGCCTTCTGTGTCCAAATCTATCCTCTAGGCTTACCCAAGATAGTACAACTAAGAATTGACAAAGTTGGAATTTGAATCCAGATCTCCTCGTTCTAAATCCAACATTCTTTCTCCCATACCACACAGTCCCCCTCCTTTCCCAGGCAATGTGGAGCCTGCCTCAGTGAATAGTCAGAGCATTATTGGTCAGTCCATTATCACCTGTATTGACATTCTCACCATAAATGAAACCAGGAGAACCAATAAATTACAGCTAAAGGGAGGCAGCTCACAGGTTCTCCACGGGAAAATGATTGAAGGAATTACTTGGCTGGTTGTTGGATCTAATTTGATTGTGCACCCAAGGGCAACAAGAAACATCATTTCCTAGAACACTTGATCATCATGGCTTGCAGCGCTCAGATCAGAATAAGCAAACAGACCACCAGGAAGATAATTGCAGCTTAGCAAGCTGTTCCCTGCCACAGAAACATCTTTTTAAGACCGAAATTCTCCTGGCGATGCTTTGTGACTGAAAGTCATGGAACACAGTGATCTCAAAAGAATAGAAGTTGCAGATGAACTGTAGGGCAATGCAGAGGTTAATGCATTTAAGTAGATTGCCTACAATAAAGGGCCTCGAAGACATAAATGAAGGGCCCTGTCCCTGGGAAAAAGTAGACAGACCAGGTAGCAGGAGTTTTCTCAACATCTTGTCCAACTTGGTGTTCCACTGATGTTCTTGAATCATTAAAATGACCAGTAGAAGACCTCCAATACAACAGGTCAACCTCTGTGGAGTATTTATGGAAAAACATGGAGAAGAATTGCAAAGTTGTTTCCCAGCATCCAAATGGACTGACTTGCAAAGTGGTGAGTTCCCCAGCTACAGGAGGTACTTAAGGAAATGATGAATGACCACCTGTCAGGCGTGGTGTAGTAGAGATCCCTACATGGGCTATGAGGTCAAACTAAATGACTTCGGGGAAGTAGAAGGGGACTTTTTCCTTCATGGTATCCTGACTGGTAAAGTTACTAGGGAGAATTCTAATGAAAGTTTATAGAAGGTAAAGGCCATTTTGTCTCTATCTGTGGATTTCCAGAGCCTAGAACAGTGTCTGGAGCATATTAGGTACATAATAATTTCTTTGGATGATTAATTGTGACTCATTTTTTTTGATTTTACATCACTTTTGCTTCTGAATACATCCCTCCCACCTCTCTTATCCAGTGAGCTATGCCTTATAACAAAGAATGTTAAAGAAAAAGAGGGGGGAAAAATCAACGAACAAAACCAACCAATCCACCAACTAAATCTGCCAACATAGCCAGTCATTCCACACCCAGATTCTCTCGCCTCTGCAAAGAAGGGAAGAGGGGCATTTCTTCTATAATTTCCAGGGTCAAGCTTCCTAGTCCTTGTAATCACAGTTTCCACTTCCATTTTTGTTTGTTCTTTCTTTTTCCATTGTGGTGGCCATTTTGAATATTGTTTTCCAAATTCTGTTCACTTCATTCTGTATCAGTTCATATAAGTTTTCCTATGATTCTCCAAAAGTTTCAAATTCACTGTTTGTTATGGCCTACATAATAATAGTACTTAATTAATTCTTACTAAATGAATGAGTCTTCATGTACGTTGATCCTAGGGCTACTCTTTTCTGGCATCCATGGCACTGTCCAGAGCCCCTTAGAAAACCTACCACTATATTCCTTGAGGTGTTAAAAGGAGGGAGCTGGTGGCACAATGCTGGGCTTGGAGTCAAAAAGATCTGAGTTCAAATCTGGTCTCAGATACTTACTAGCTGTGTGACCTTAGGCAAGTCACTTGACCTCTGTTTGCCTCAGTTTCCTCATCTGTAAAATGGAAATAATGCTAGCACCTCCCTCCTAGGGTTGTTGTGAGAATCAAATGAAATAATATTTGTAAAAACACAATACCTGGCATGTAGTTGGTATGATATACTTATTCCCCTTCCTCTCCAAGACTCTTCTCACAAAAATTACAAACATGCAATAGCTCTCTATTGCCTACATCACTCCATTCCATTCGGCAAACATTTATTTTATTTTTTTTATTTTCATTTATTTATTTTCAGCACAGGGTCGGGCACTAGTGATATAAAGACAAAATACAACAGCATCCACCTCAAATAACTTACATTCTATAGTAGCCCACATGAATTGTTCTGCCCAATATGTGAGACACATTACAATATCCCCCCACCACATCTCTCTGACTTGTTTTCTAAATTTCTCCTCAGTGAAATGGAATTTCAAAAAGTTGAGCCAGGGCCAAAATCTTGCTGTCTCTCCCAGGTAATGGAGGGGTGTGAATGCACCTGTCCATAGCTGCTGCTACTGCTTCTGACCACAGTACTTTCAAGAGGTGGGCCTGAGACATGACACCTGTTCCAGCCCTATTTTTTTTTCAGAGTGGGGTGGTTTCAGGTACCGTAGAGTATGCCTGACTGCCTTTGGATACCAGGACAGGAAACTTGATAAAAGCCCAACAGAGTTTTTCTTGCCAATAGAGATTTGGGTTATGTAGAAGCATGTGATTTTTTTTTTTTCTTTTTTTTGCAGTTGACCATCAGGAGACAGATATAAAGAAAAAACAAAATATAAATAAACTGTCTCAGGGAGAGGGAAGCAGGGTGGTATATGGGTGAAGAGGGGTGGTTTGGGAGTCACAAGACCTGGGGTTAAATCCCAATTCTGCTCCTTACCACAGGCAATCCATTCACACCTCTGATCATCCCTTTGCTCAACTGTAAAATGAGGGTGTTGGGTTAGGTGACCTCTAAGATCCTCTCCAGCTCCAATTCCTGTGACTTTCCCTAGAATGAGCCAGCCAATAGAGTCTCCTTGGCATTCTGCATTCATACACCACAGTTATTTCTTGTTTCCCTTCTGTTGTTCCCCTACCCAAAATGCTCTCTGTCCTCTTTTCCCCTTCTGTGAATTCTACTAACCCTTTAAGGCAAAAGTTTTAACCTTTTTTGTGCTAAATGGACTCCTTTGGCCGTCCCATGAAGCCCATGGACCCTTTCTCAGAATAATGTTTTTAAATGCATTAAATAAAATACACAGTATTACAAAGGAAACCAGTTTTATTGAAATTTGTTTTTCAGTCATTTCTGTCGGACTGAGTCTTTACAACACCATTGGTGGTTTTCTTGGCAAAGATACTGGAGCAGTTTGCCATTTCCTTCTCCAGCTCATTTTACACATGAGAAAACTGAGGCAGACAGGGTGAAGTGACGAGTCACACAGCCAGTAATTGTCTGAGGTCAGATCTGAATTCAGGAGTGCCCTACCCACTGGGCCACCTCGCTGCTCTGTATTGGGATACAGTTATTGAAACATTTAAAGGCGAGTTTCCAGATGCCAGCTTCAAGACAAGGCTGAGCTCTTGCTCAGTGCTCATGTCTATTCTTTTATCTTGAAATCCATACACACCACACCGTTGAGCAATTGATAATGTATTTGCTGTAGGCTGGACATGAGAGCTGGAGGGAACTTTACTGGGCATTCAGGCCAGCCCTTTCATTTTACAGATGAGGAAACTGAGGCCCTGAGGGGTTAGCAAGAAGTATCATGCTCAAGGTCCCACAGTCCTAGTTAGGATGAGAACCCACCCTGGGCTATGCCTCACCCCCTCTTACGCCGTTCTGGTGGTTTCATCCTCCTTCCCAACTAGGCTGTACACTTTTCAACGATCATATTTCCTCTGTTTATCTTCCCCCATTCTCAGCACCAGGGTGGGCATACTGTGGCTGCATAGTAAATAAACAATATGAACACAAATGAGAAAGGTAGTTTTAAGGGTTACAAAGCACTTTCCTTACCAAAACCCCTGGAGGAAGATGGTGCAAGCTTCACTGTGTCCATTTTACATATGAGGAAATTGAGGCTCTGAGCTGTGAAGTGACCTCTTCAAGGTCACGCCATAAGCCAAAGAGCCTGTTCTCAAACCCTGCAGGGTCTTCTGATTCCAAATCTCCTTGTCTTTCCATTGTACTTGGCTGCTTTCTACCACAGTCCCCTGTCATAGTCGACAGAGAGGCCAAGGGCCCTTAGGGGTGATTGACAGAAGGTTTGTTTTCTCCCATCAGAGTCCAGGGATATTCCCAGAAAAGGCAGAGTCATAAAGGCTCCTCTCTGCAGGGATCTCTAGGTCCTGCCCTGGCTGTGAATCCTTCTTCTGGGAAAGTGGTGCCTCCTTCCACCCCTGCCTCCCACCTCCCCCTCCTACCCCTACCTCAGAAGCCTCCCCCCTCTACATGTGTTTCCTGTTAGCCTCCAGCTGCACAGTTCCCCTTTCCCCCTCCCGGAAGAAAACACTAACCTCAGTTTCACCTCCCAGTTTCTCTCCTGGGTCAATCAATCCCAGCTGCTTAATGTTTCCCCACTGCAGAGCAGTCTTTCCTCTGGCCTCCTCCTCAGCTCCATAAAAGCAGGGAGGATGGAGTTGCCCACGTAGAGAGGAACCTTTCAGGACAGAAAGGGGACAAGTTCAGAGGAGATGGCTCCCTCCCACACCCCCAGACCTTGTCAGATGAAAAACAAATAAATAAATGAAGCCCGAGTTCTAATCCAGCCTCAGGCACTTAACTGACTGCATGGTCACAGGCAAATTCTATTCATGCAACCTCCCTGAACATCGATAACTTCATTTTTCCATGAGAATAACATTGGCTTGTACTGCGCACTTCATGGATTTGTTGTAAGGAAAGCACTTTGCAAAACCTTAAAATACAATGTAAATAAATATGTTATGAATCAATTCAATAGAATTTCTTCTTAATGCCACATGTCTCTGTGTGGATTTGACTAGCACCCAGAACCACATGGCACCCCACACATATCTGCTATGTATAGAGATCAGAGTTGGAAGGGATCAGAAGGTCATTGAATCCAACCTTATTTTACAGAAGAGGAAACTAAGGCATAGGCACACACTCAGTTCTGAGGCATAGACTTGCTAAATATCGGACAGGTAGTAAGTGGCTGAGCCATAACTTGAACCCAGGTCTTCTGACTCTAAATCTAAGATCCTTCCCATTCTACTATGTTGAACTCCTCCTGAACCATATTACAAAGGAAGGAAGAACAGTATGGCAATGAAGGCTTTGGGGATAAAAGTCTCAGATGCCAGTAATGTAGACAAGATGGCAAGAGTTAAGGCTGAAGAATATCCTAGTTAGATTAATGTGGCTTTGGGTGAAAAACCATTTTCAAAGAGTATGAATTTATATATCCAGGAGATACACCTCCATTGCTTAACACAGTGCCAGGAACTTTATAAGCATTTAATAAATGGTTACTGATTTGACTGTTTATTGATAGTGGGGTAAGTCAGGGTTCTCTCCCTTTGCCTTGTTATGTATAATATAGTTATCAATAATTCAAATGAAGACACAGATGTGATGTTTATCAGACTTACAAGGAAGGATCGTTAATACCTTGGTTTGCAGAATTAGGATTGAGAAAATTCTCAGTAGATTGGAATAACGGACTTGTATGATAAAACTGAATAGACATATATCTGTTATTAAAACTGGCAAATACAAATGCACAGACACAGGACAGAGATCTGACTTAGTTTAGCATCAGTTCATATGAAAAAGATCCAGGGCATAGGGGGAGAATGTTGATGATAAGCTTAATAGGATTATATATGACAACCAAGAAAACTAATTTTATATTGTAAGTAGTAGTAGTAGTAGTAGTAGTAGTAGTAGTAGTAGTAGTAGTAGTAGTAGTAGTAGAAGTGGTAGTGGTAGTGGTGGTGGTGGTGATAGTAGTGCTGGTGGTGGTGGTCGTAGTAGTAGTAGTAACAATAATAGTTTATGTTTCTATAGGGCTTTACAGTCTACTAAGTGCTTTCCTTACAACAACATTGTGAGTCTACAGTAATAGAAACATGCAGTCTTTCTCAGAGAAACCTGTTTTCCTCCACACCAGCCAGATCACATCTTGAGTAAGGTATCCAGTTCTGTAAGAGAATCATTAACAAACTGGAGCATATTCAAAGGAGGAGAAACAGGATGTTGAAAGACTGGAAATCATCTCATATGAGGATCACAGGATTCCAGAATTTGAAAGCTGAAAGATCCTCAGCCTAGTCTAACCCAGAGGAATGACTAAAGAAACTGGGGTTAGATATTGTCAAGCACATGAATGACTCTCATGTGTCAGAGAGATTAGATTATCCATGTGACTCCAGAAAACAGAGCTAAGATCAAGGGCATGAGAGTTACAGCAAAGGAGAATCTGGATCAACATAAGAAGCTTTTTAATAATGAGAGCTGTCCAACAAAGAACAGGAAATAATTGTATAAAACCTGTCCCTAGAAATGTTCAAGTAGATAATGGAAGCTATTGGCAAAGGTTCCTTCCGTTCTGGTTCTCTTTCAGATAACAAGGCTAGAAAAATACAGTAAGTCCCATTACCAGTAGGTTGACCATTTGATTAATTCTTTGGCCATGGCAACCCATATTATGAATGATACATTAATGATTCTCTAAAAGCCACTTTCTCCTGGTCCTCAAAATACTACTTCTTTATACCCCTAGACTTGCCCAATACAAGCAACACTCTAGTGCCACGTTTCTGCCTAGTAGGCAAAGGATACAGATGTCCACGTTTGGCCCCTGCCTTTCATAGAGCTGGCTCCCAGGGACATCTATGAACCAACAAGTCATGAGAACCCAAGAAACAACATACCATTCCAGAAATGACTCACTGGCTAAATGTGATCTACTCTTAAAATCAACTTCTAGGGAACCTATTCCTTCATGGCATAAAAAAACCCCACCATCATCTGAAAGTTTCACTAATTAAAAACTACAGCTTCTTTCCTTTCTTTTTTTAAAATTAAAGTCCTTTATTCTCTCTTTCTCCTAACCTTCCAGTTTAAACTCTTCATAACAAATAAGTATGGTCAAGTAAAGCAAATTTCCACATTGTCCATGTCCAGAAATGTATGCCTCATTGTACACTTTGAACCCATCCCCTCTCATTAAGGATGTGAGTAACATAGGTCATCAGTAGTCCTCTGAAATCCTGCATCCATCAGAGATGTTAGGTCTTTCAAAGTTGTGTGCTTTTACAACGTTGTTGTTATTATATAAATTACTCAAGTTCTGCTCAGTTTATTCTGCATTGTCTTACAAGCCTTCCCAGATTTCCCTGAAAATGTTCCTTCTATCATCTCTTATGGTACAGTCATATTCCATTGCATTCATATGCCATAATTTGTTCAGTCATTCCTCTGAAGTGGCCCTCCCTTTGACTTGCAGGGTTCTTTTTTACAACTACAAAAGAGTTTCTATCAATATTTTTATATGTATGGCACCTTTTCCTCATTGTTTGATCTCTTTACAGTATAGGTCCAGTAGAGGTATCACTGGGTCAAAGAGTATATATGCAGTTTAGTGACTTTCCTTCCTTTCAATTCTTTTATTAAATACCTCCTTGGAATGGCTTAAATGCAGGTGTACAGGGAATGGTCATAGGGACCCTGAGTGGGGCTCTAGATTTGGAATCTGCCTTCTTTCATTCCTTCTCATTCCATGACTTCAAGCTGGGCTCTAAGGTATCTCCTGGGCCATGGATGACCAGGAAGAACAGAGAGGATTAGAAGTAGCAAGTACTCTTTATGTACATGTATACGTATATACAATCCCAGCATCTGCACCGACCTCCACTAGACATCCCAGCCAGTACTCAGCGAGCAGTGTGGAGAAAACCCGGGAACCAAAGAAGATCCAGGAGGATGTGATCAGCAGTATCGAATGCCACAGAAAGGTCAACAACTGTGAAGATTAAGAAAAGACATTAGATTTGGCCGTTAAGAGATTACTGGTCATTTTGAAGAGGACAGTTTCAGTTTCAGTAGTGAGGTCAAAACATGAGCGAGAGGGAAGGGAAGTGGAAGACTTTTCTTAAGGGGTTTAAACATGAAGGGGAGGGGAGATAGAGGATGATAGCTTGTGAAAATGATGGGACCAAGTGAGGGTTTTTAAGAATGCGGGAGCATGGGCATGTTTGTAAAGCAGCAAGGAAGGAGTCGATACATTTGTTGTTGTTTAGTTGCATCCAATTCTCCATGATCCTCTTTGAGGTTTTCTTGCAAAATACTAGAGTGACTTGCCATTTCTTTCTCCACATGAGGAAACTGAGGCAAGCAGGGTCTGACTTGCCCAAGTACACAGCCAGTGAGTATCTGAGGGAATTCAGGTTTTCCTGACTTCAAGCCCAGTGCTCTATCCATTGAGCCACCTAGCTAGTACCTAGGGAGAAATGAAGAATAACCAAAGAGTAGGGAGGGTAATGGGGTCAGTTTGGTTAGGAAGGGATGGATCAAGGGTACATGTAGACAGGGCTTTGCCTTGGCAAGGAGAAGGGCCATGTTTTCATCTAAGACCAGAGTGAAGGACAAGATAATGAAAGATGTCTGAATTTGAGATGAATAGGGAGGGGATAGGGAGAGAAGAAAGAGGTTCTAATGAATGATATCCATTTTTCAGCCAAATATGAAGTGAGGTTCTCTGATGACAGGGCTGGGGAGCGTAGGTTCCGTGGAAGGCTTGAGGAGAGGAAACATTGCGTGAAACAACTGCTGGGCAGAATGGGAGAGTGCATCAATTAGGGAACAATTGAATGTTTGCCTTGTTGCAGTTAGCACCCAACTAAGATTAGATAATACTCCATGGCTCCATTCAATGAAGTTTTGTGAGTCGAGAATAAGGAATGGGGTTTGTACATTGGTAGAACCATTATAATGGAGTTAGTATCTAAGGGGATGGGAGTCTAGGTCCAGTAAGATAAAGGTGTAACCCGAGAGGCGTGTAATTCAATTGTTGCTCCCCATCTCCATCTTCTTTCTCTCCATTTCACTGAAGTGAAATGTTTAGGGAGATGCTCCTTAATCTGTTCTAGAGCATTGAAGATGGTAATCTAGCCCAATCTATGACCACAAGAGCAACAGAGAAAACAAGGAGAAAGTGTATCTAGTCAAAAGATTGGAGTCCCAAGACCTCTGTTCTCTTCCTAGATCTCCCACTTATTAGCAGTTCATATTGACTATACATCCTCAATTTCCCTACCTGTGAATGAAGGATTTGGCCTAGATTATTTCCAACTCTAACATTCTGTAATTCTTTGAAATATGTTTTCTTTAAATGATTTAGCTTTACATGATGTGCTTGGAACCCCATTTTTGGAGGATTCTATAGGTGGATTCTGATAGAATACTGGACTGAAGGTCTTAATATCTTTCTTGTTGAACCTCAGAATAGTAATGACAATACCTTAAATATTTCAAAATAGTTTCCCATCTGTCCTCTCATTTGATCCTTACAATACTCCTGTGAAGAAGGCATGGCAAGTATATGCATCAATAAGTCAGAAGATTAGTGATTTCATTATTAGGGGTCCACCCTTCAGAGATGCAGGCTGTGACTCATCCACCCACACATTTTTGTCCTGCACAATTCTTCTCCACATCCTCCAATAAATCCTCCACAGAGGATCCTATGTACCCAACATGCTAAAGGCAAACTTCTTCTAGGTCTTTTTTGGCAGAAGTGATTATCCCTATTTAACAGATGAAGAAAATGGTACCAGAAAAATGGCTGACAGAGCTGGTACTAGAACCCAAGTCTCTAGACCCCCCCATGAGATGTGTCTTCCAGATGGCCCTTACCAATCTTGTTCAGGTCTCTGCCTTCTGCAGTTCTTCCCCCACCCGTTTCCTTCCCTGCAGGAGGATTATTTCTGAAGTCAGTATGACTGGGGCAGGCCAAGGCTGTGGAGAAGGTAGTATCTTTGTCAACTGTCCAAGAAGCTGTCCTCACCAGGAGTCCTCCCAGCATCCTCTGCAAGTTTTCCAGGAAAAATGATTCCCAGGGAAGGAGGGAAGGAAGGAGGGAGGCTGGGGACTGAGGAGGAGAGCTGCTTCTATCAACAAACTGGATAATTGATGAATTCTTCTCTGATTTCTGAAGCAAAGCTATAGCACATTTTGCAAGGCAGAGTTTATGAGAATCCTTGAGGTTAAGCTTTGTGGTACTTACTTCTACCCTCTCCCAAACTCTCATAGATCCTGGCTCATCCACCAGACCATGGAACTGAGAGGCAGGCCATGGTACTTCATAGGGTCAGAGTATGTATGATTTCAAACCCAAGTAGACATCAAAGGTTATCCAGTCTAATACCCCCATTTTCCAAATGAATTAAGAACTAACAGGGTCAAGTGACTTTTCCCAGAATCACACAGGAAGTGAAATGGCAGAACCAATATTTCAGCTCAGGTTGTCTGACTCCAACCATGTCGTTTTTGCACCAGGTGGAGAATGAGGATAGATATAATGACAGCCCTGGCAGATAACCCATCCTCCCTGGAGGGGGGCCACAAACAAGATTACTTCAGGAGAAGGTTTCTCCTTTTACTCCAGTCTTCCTGTAAATAGAGAGCAAGTTATCCTTTGATAATTCAATATTCTGTTACCAGTAGTATCTCCACAAGTACAGATCAGAACACAACTATGTCTTTTTACAATGAGATTCTTGTCCATGTTTCTCTCAAAACCTCCCATCTACCCACCTCTTTCTCCTTTTAATTTTTGTTCGCACTGGTAGTCTCTTTTCAAAGTCCTACTCCATTGCCATACATCATGGAACAAAGGTGACCCTACGTTCTCAGAGGCTGTGTCAAGCTCTGACAGGTTCCACCATACTGGAAAGGGTTAGTTCCAACCTTATCACAGCCTAGCTAAGTATGGACTGACTCATTACAGATGGGATGACTACTTTACAATTGTTTGACTTTGGTTACTGGAATAGTGACTAGAATCCTACACTATGTAGTTTTAATAGGTCTTTGTTCTTAAATGATGTAAATGTCTTCAAAGGTACTAAGGCTGGTCACTTGAATACAAAAAAGCCACAAGTAGTATGACTGATATGGGACCACCATTAGGAATGTGTTGCTCTCGCCTCTATGAATATCCTTCCTCTGCTATGGCTAAGTAAACCTCCTCTTGATAACTGTTATATGTACTACCGAATGTCTTGTATTGCTCAGTCTCAAACCTGAAGGACCAGCCCAACCTGGTCAGCTTTGAACTAGTGTATCCATCCATGAAAACAGAACTATTCTTGGGATGTTCCATTATGATCCTTGCATTCATCACCTGTATATGCCTACTCATGCCCACCATGCATCTTTCCATTGTCCTTTAGGTCTCCTGCAATTTAGATTTTTCTGACATCATGGCATTCCATAAGTTTTAGCCCTATCACATTGCTAGGAGAACATTTAATTTTTGTGGTAGGAGAAGTCTTGGGATCACTGAAAATGGAACGTTATTTTCTAGATATGAACACCAATGAAGACAATGATTCTTCTGTTCAGTTAGAGGACTAGTCATAAACTACCAGGAGTATCTCTCCAAGATATACTTACTGATGGACTAATTCAAAAGTTGCCTCTCCAGCTAGATGTCACAATCTAAGAAATATGCATTCTATATCCATTTGGTTTTCTCCACCTGGATTGCTAACAGTATTAGTAGATGTCATTGGGGAAGCCAGCTAATGTTTTGGTGGTCATCAGCTCAATGTAATTTCCAAATAGGATCATCTGGAGAAATTCTTCATGTGTAGGGAATTCTTGTTCTACTCAGGACATTTCCCATGAAACGTTCAGCAGGTGAACACCTTCAGTGAGCATGTCTCCCTGTTTTATGCCTTTCTTGATGCTGATTCTCAGAAGACTGTTGACCAGTTATCCCTGTGGTATCATCTATTGTAGACTTTCTTATCTGATCTTTACATATGAAAGGAGGCAAGATCCCACAGCTTCACTTTCTAGTAAGTCAATTTTTAAAAAACAATCGACAAATAATAAACCCAGTAGGGACTTAAAGCTTCAACATTTCTCCATGAACTGTATGACTATGAAAATGCAATCTGCTATGATTTATCACTTTCAGAAATCTTCCTATTCTCTGTTTACATTTCCATCACACATTTTCTTAATATATGTATATATCCTCTAAAAATTTTAAGTAGATTAGAAAATAAGTATACAAAATTGGTAGATACCAGTCTTATCAATCACCTTCTTAAAAAAAAACAACCTTTTTTTAGTAGTATTAACATTGCCCTTCCATGATTTTTTCAATTCTTTTGAAAAGTTTCTCATTGATAAATCTTGGAAATTAATCCCTGAATTCTTTTAAAATTGTGTCACATTTGGCATGGATTTTTTTCTGTATGTATTTGGGTGAGGGTTAACTTTTTCCTGGCTTCTCCATCTTAAGAGCCATTTTCACTTTTTCACATCAGGTACTAAAGAAGTAAAATCCAGTTCCTCTATCATAAATTATTAGAATTAGTCATCACAGAAACTCTTAGCAAGACTCTCGTTTCGAATCTGTTTGTTGACTTCATTCTAGTTTTATCTACAAGGATGACATGACTTAGCTAGGTCTTACACTAGACACTCTTTGGATTATTGTCAGTTCTCCTACCTCCAACTGCTTTTCATTGTCTCTTTTTGAGACAATGATGCTTGTAATCTTCTGTCATTCTCCTATATAATGGTTTGCAGATGAAATTGTACTATAAACCTCTATTGCCTTGTTTTCTGTGTTTCCTCTTGGAGAGGAGGCCAAGTATCTTCTGACAGAGGTAGTTTCTGGATTCTCTTGGACTTCTCATTGTGGTAGGTATTTTATACAAGTTAAAATTCCTTAAGTCATGGTGATCATCAGTCTTTGGTAAGTTTCCCATTTTTCAGAGGCAGCAAAATATTTAAATATGTTATCTTCCTCTTTGCTCACCTTTAAGTTGAAATCACTGAAGTCAAGGCATATGTTGACTTGATTTGGAAGACTATGTTAAGTTCTTCATAGAATCTCTATACTTTTGCATCATCACAATACACGTAAGCTGCAATTATCTTCATAGCTGCCTGTTTGCTTACAATCGTCATGAGCACCACAAGCAGTGATGTCCAAGTACCCTTGAAATTATATTTCATGTTGTCTTCAGGAGACAGCTAAAGTCAATTCAATCAATTCCTTTATTTCATTTTGGGAGAGAACCTGTGAACCGTAGCTCCATTTAGCTACAACTTCTTTTTTTCCCCCTTTTTAAAAAAATTATTTTTAACATTCTTTTCTTTTTAAATTTTGAGTTCCAGATTCTCTTTCTCCTTCCTACCTACTGAGAAGGCAAATGATACTATATCAGCTATATGTGGAAATACATATATTTCCATCTTAGTCATATTTTTTAAAAAATGAAAAGAGTAAGAAAATTATACTTGTTCATCAGTTGTCTCTGGACACGGATAGCAAATTTTTTATCATGAGTCCTCTGGAATTGTCTTGGATCACTACTGATCAGAGTAGCCAAGTCTTCCACAGTTGATTATCATCATAACGCTGCTGTTATTGGGCACACTTAAACTGTATCAATTTATATAAGTCAGCCATTTTTCTGAAACCACTCCTCATCATTATTTCTTATAGTACAATAATACTCCATCACAATCATATGCCACAGCATGTTTAGCCATTCCCCAGTTGATGGGCATCCCCTCAATTTCCAATTCTTGGCCACCACAAAGAGAGCTGCTATAAATATTTTTTCCTTTTTTATGATCTCGTTGGGATACAAACTAAGTAGTACTATTGCTGAATCAAAGGGTATGCACAGTTTTATAGCCTTTTGGGCATAGTTCTGTATTTGGCCATAGTCTCCAGAAGGTTGGACCAGTTCAGTGAGACTCCACCAAGACCTATTTGTCACCAGTTGTACCAGTTGCTGTGAGTTGTTTTAATTTGGCTTTCTCTAATCAATAGTGACTTAGAGCATTTCTTCATATAATTATAGATAGCTTTGATTTCTTCTTCTGAAATCTGCCTGTTATATCCTTTGACCATTTATCATTTGGGGAATGGCTCATATTTTAATAAATTTGACCCAGTTCCCTATATATTTAGAAAAGGGGCCTTTATCAGAGAAACTTGCTATTAATTTTTTTGATATTACTTTGTTGTCCATGGTGCCTTTCAGCAAAATGTAGTTTCCCTTATGGTCTCTTACAGTTAGGTCTTTGTCTGAGATCATGATTACCACCCCTACCCTCTTCCCTCCAGCTGAAGTACAATAAACTGTGCCCCAAACCTTCATTTCAACTGTGTCTTTCTGTCCCAAGTGTCCCAAGTCTCTTGTACACAACATGCTGAATTCTACTTTCCAATCCATTCTGCTATCCACTTCCATCCCGGTTACATTCACAGTTATGATCACTATCCCTAACCCTAAATGCCTCTGATTCGAACCCACTCAGTCCCATTATTCTTGGTTTATCCTTCTCTTAATCTTTTTATCCTGTCCCTCCTCAAAACTCTATCTTGCTTCCAAACAAACCACCTCCTCCTAATCCATTCACCCCCATATTGTCTTCTTCCCCACCATGATCTTATCCCCTTTTGCTCCTATCTCCCTGTTAGATAAGATAAATTTCCATACCTAACAGAATGCGTACGTATTCTTTTCTCTTCCTACCAATTCTGAAGAGAGTGAGGTACAAGCTTTACCTGCCACCACCCCCATTTTCCCATTCAGTATTACATGAGAAAATTTGCCCCATTCTCCCTGTCCCTTCCCCCTTCTCCCCAGTGCATCCCTCTTTCTCTGCCCTACATTCTTTGCTTTGGAGATCATCCCAACATAATGGACTCACACCCATGCAGAATGTCTATATAGACTCCTTCTAACTACCCTAAGAATGATAAAGTTCTCAGGCCTTACGTTTATCATCTTCCCACATAGGAATGTAAACAGTTTAGCTCCACTGAGTCCTTTATGAAAACTCTTTCATGTTTACCTTTTTATGCTTGTTGAGCCTTCTGTCTGAAGGTCAGGTTTTCTATTCAGTTTTGTTCTTTTCATCAGGAACTCTTGGAAATCCTCCATTTCACTATATCTGCATTTTTTCCCCTGGGAGATTTATACTCACTTTTGCTTGGTAGGTGATTCTGGGTACAAGTTTTCAGTGCTTCCAAGATGGTATGGTACAGGAAGAGGTAGGATCGCTGCTCTACTGGTCTGCACTCTGGCATTTACTAAGGAAGGGCCCCTGCTCCTCTGCAGTCACAGCTACATGTGCTATAACCAGGTCTCCTATTTCCTTGACTCTGTGAGTGTTAGCTCTTCTCTTGGCCCTGGGTCTGTGACCAGGACCCCTGCTCCTCTGCAGTCACAGCTACATGTGCTGTAACCAGGTCCCCTATTTCCTTGACTCTGTGAGTGTTAGCTCTTTTCTTGGCCCTGGGTCTGTGACCAGGACCCCTGCTCCTTTATGAATGATCACAATCCCTCCTCTCCTCCCTGGAACTGTGACTCAGAACTGCTTAAGGAGGACAGAATTGCCAGTCAATGCGTGCTGAACCCAGCACCAGCAAAGGATCCCTCGATAGACCTTTTCTGACCAGTTTTCCAGCCCTCTTCCTGGACACAGAAGTGTTTCCTCTGAATTAGAGGTATTTCTTGTAAATTATGAGAGATCAGCACCACAAGACCTCCTAATGAGAAGCCCAAGGGGGTGTTATTCAGAAGAATCCTCTGCAGTGGCCTCGGAAGGAAAAAAAAATCAGCAAATTACAGGCTCTTGCGGAAGAACTTTCTGGTCCAAATCGTTCATTTTACATAGAAGGAAACTAGGTCCAAAAAGTGAAATTAGATATATCCTGGGTCACATGATAAAGTAGTCATAGAAGCAAGACCCAGACCCAAATTTCCTGCCTACAGTTTCAGTTTGAGGGTGATTAATCTAACTGTTGTGTGCAGGATGGATTAGAGAATGACTGTTATAAACTTCCCAGAGCTCAGAAGACAGGGAAGGTATATATAGAATACAGAGAGGCACAGAGGAGGACAATTTGGGGCCAGGGGGATGTACTCTAGGAATCTGAGAGGGGAAAAGGGAGGCAGACAGACTGGAGACAGCAGTTGGTGAATCAGGAGCCCAAGGGCCTGAGTTCTACATGCCTTAGTTTCTTCTTTGATAAAATGGGGAGGATGCTCTTCACGCAATCTACCTCACAAAATGGTGAGCAAAGAACTAAGTATTTTGTCAATTTTGTGACCCCAGAAATGTCTGTTGTTATTAAACAAGCTGTGCCCAGCTTTCCAAAGCCTTGCATTCTTTCTAGCAAGGTCAATGAGGGCCTCTGGGAACTCCTGCCAGACTCTGTAGGGGACTAAAAGGAAGGAGGCTAGTTATCCCTTCCACATCACGATTTTCCTTATCATGGTTTCGATTGATTACGGCTCAGCATAAGAAATTAAATGGGAATTTGGGGGGAGTTTTGTGGAAGCTGCGGCTGATGCAGAAAAGGTTTAGAAACAGAAATACATAAAAAATGTATATAGTGTTGTACAATATCAACATATTTTATCTGTTAATACCATAATAATACAGATTTCTTTGGTACAAAGGAAGGGCCAAAACATTTTATGTGAATTTTCTGGTTGGTGGGGGCACCATACTCCTAACTCTGGTAATATGGAAGGGATAACTGTGTCCTCTGTCCTCAAGTCCCTTCTTATTCTAATAACAATAATAATAGCTAAGTCACTTAACCCTGATTGCCTCCCCTCCAAGAAATAATAATAACTGTCATTTGTAATAGTACTTGGTCAAGCACTTTTCATTTATTGTCCTGTTTGACGCACACAGCAATCCTGTAAAGCCGGTGCTTTTATTATCCCTGCTTTACAGAGGAGGAAATTGAGGCACACAGAGCTTAAGTGACTTAGCCAGGATCACATGGTATCTAAGATAGGATTTGAACTTATGTTTTTAAATTCAAGTCCCAGTTCTCTGACTGTCTGTACCCTCTAGATGCCTCATCCCCATTCCCCAACCCCTTATCCTCACTCCATCAGTCTTATTTCCATTGGCTGTGTACCTTGAGTAAGCAACCCCCTGATCTGTGTTCATATCCTGCCTTTATCACTACCTAGGCAACACAGAGCCTCTCCGGACCTCAGTTTCCTCATCTGTCAAGTGGGGGAGTTGGATTAGATGCCTTCTAAAATCCCACCTAGCTTTAATTCTGTGCTTCTGTGACTTCTTTCCCCTATACCTGCTGATCCTGCCAAATTTGCTTTCTGGGTCAGTGACACCACCACCACCCTGCCACACACAGGCCCTAAACTTCTCCTTCAGCTTCCATATCCAATTAGTTTTCAATCAGCAAACAATCATTAAGTCCCTTCTCTCTTCAAGATGCTGTTCTAGGTTCTAGAGACAAGGAAACCCCCCTGACTTCAAGGAACATGCATTCTGAGTGAATGTTAGATAAAGACCTGCCGAGTTTGGGGAAAGAGGGCACTGGCCACAGGGTCAAGTCCTCCACGTGTCTGACCTCTGTCTCTCTCCTCCCTTAGCTCAGTCACCACCCCAGTGTGGGACCTCACTGCCAGGGCTGTTTATTGCCTAGCTTCCTCATCGATGTCTGCTCCCAGTCTCTTTGAGCAGTTTATATTTGGACCAGTACAGAATTGTCATCATTAACTCAAAAATGGCGTACTCTTTCTTATAAATCTGTGTGGAGTTAACCCTTCCACTTAGACCACCCCCCTCCATTTGATTATTGATGTTCCTAGCACAATGTCTCTGCGCTGCTGGGCACTTTCTAGATCTAGGCATCCCTGGTCAAAGGCAGAGAACAAGCATGTATTAAGTGCCTGATATGTGGGAGACACTGTGCCTGGCACTTCACAAACATTACCT
The DNA here is from genome assembly GCA_023548195.1 of Bettongia penicillata ogilbyi. Classification (NCBI taxonomy): domain Eukaryota; kingdom Metazoa; phylum Chordata; class Mammalia; order Diprotodontia; family Potoroidae; genus Bettongia; species Bettongia penicillata. Next base: position 1,680,776 of record JAJHZJ010000097.1, on the reverse strand, counting down.
TACTTGATCTTTACAACAAGAACCCTAGGAGGTAGAGGCTATTGTTATCCTCCTTTTATATGTGAGAACACTGAAGCAGGCTGAGGTTCTTACTTATCCAGGCTCAGGAGGCTAATGATTTTCTGATACTGGATTTGAACTTGGGTATCAAGGCCAGCACTCTATCCACTGCACCCCCAAAGCAGGTGATCCCACCATGAACTCTCTCAGTATCCTAACTCTAACAAGACACATTCTTCCCCTGCTCTAAAGGGCCATTGTGAACATCAGCTGTAAGAACTGCAGTGTCCTATGGGCTGGAGTGGAATATAGAACCAAAGAATTAGAGTATGTTGGGTGGTGAGGGGAGAGGGTGGTTTGGAAGAAGAGATCGGTGAACTGTAGCAGGAAGGTAGGTCTGGATTTGCCTGAGTAAAACAGAACTGACCTCTCTCTGTCTCTCCCTCTGTCTCTGTCTCTCTCTGTCTCTCCCTCTCCCTCTCTGTCTGTTTCTCTCTCTCTCTTTATCTCTCCCTCTGTCTGTGTCTCTCTGTCTGTCTCTATCTCTGTCTCTCTCTTTCTCTGTCTCTCTTTCTGTCTCTCGCTGTGTCTCCTCTATCTCTCCCTCTGTCTCTGTCTCTCCCTCTGTCTCTCTCCCTCTGTCTCTGTTTCTCTCTCTCTGTCTCTCTCTTTATCCCTCCCTCTGTGTCTCTCTCTCTGTCTCTCTTTCTCTTTCTCTCTTTCTGTCTCTCGCTGTGTCTCCTTCTCTATCTCTCCCTCTGTCTCTGTCTCTCCCTCTCTCTCTGTCTCTCTGTGTCTGTCTCTTTCTCTGTCGCTCCCTCTGTCTCTCTCTGTGTCTCCTTCTCTATCTCTCCCCCTGTCTCTGTCTCTCTCCTTCCCTCCTTCCCTCTCCTATTCTCTCTCTCTTTTCTCTTATTCTCCCCTTTCTTCCTGCAGAGACCTTTGGAAAAACCAGATGGCCTGGATGTGTCCGATCAAAGCAAAGAGCATCCCCAGCACCTGTGTGAGAAGTGCAAAGTCTTGGGCTACTACTGCCGGCGAGTGCAATAAAACCTCCCCGTGATGGTGGGCCTTCCAAGCACCCTGCCACCCCCAAACTTCTGGCGGCAGAGCACCGTGGGTCCCCCTGTCCCCTACCCAATCTACAAGAGTCCTGACACAAATTCAACCTCTGAGAAGAAAAGATATCACCAGTTATCACCTATCTATAAAGGAATAACATGCCTTACAGTTAACAGAATGTAACACTTGTTTGTGTGTGTGTGTGTGTGTGTGTGTGTGTGTGTCTGTGTTTTTCCCTCCTCTGTGTGTCTGTGTATGCCTGTACACATGCAAGATGTATTTATGGGAATCTGGGTTTTTGTCTAGTGTTTTAGGACACACAGTGTTACTGAAGATGTTCCTGATGGGACCGCCACCAGGCCAAGTGAGGGAGAGAAGGGGCGGGTACTGTCCCATTGATTGTTTACACGGTTTTTTCCAATGTCTTGGCCAAGAGAGGCAAAGGATTGGACCCTTGGTCCTTTGGATGTGAGGAAAAGCTGAGCAGGAAGGAGCATTGGGGGGCCAGTGAGTGTGGCCAGACCTCTAGACCCATCCAACGTTCTGGGGTCAATTGAGATGAACGGAAGGCTTGACTTCTGCCATGGGGGTGGGGGATGGTGGGAGAAGGTGTTTTGGTCTTTTCTCCTTGGCCTCTGCTGCCACCGCCTTCTACTCACCGCCTGTAGTTCTTATCTCAGGTCTCTCCCTGTCCATTGGCTCCCTCTGGGTGTCCAGTTCAGCATTAGGCCACAAACGCACTAAATTTACTGTGAATAACAGGGAAACTGAAGGTATCCCTTTTTCTCCCCAAGCCTGGACAGACACCCTGACTTTATAATCATGTGAAAAGCCACTTTTATGGGAAAAAATTATATATCTTATTTTCTGTTCAATAGATGAGCTATTAATACAAGAAAACATTTACCCACATGTAGCAGAAGGGAATGAGAGAAGAAATGAGGAGAAAGTTCTGACAGGTGGAGTCCACACCTCCTCCCCAAATATTCCTTTCCTTTCACCTCCAACCCTGAAACTCCTCCGTACATTTCCAGCATTTGAGGAGGGGACAGGAGAAGGCAAGGAAGAGACACTATAGCAAAAACACCAACCAGTACCTTAAAGTACCAGGTGAGCTCTTGGGTGGCCAGGTTTTGATTGGTGATTGGGCCGAGGCTGGTTCAGCCATCATTACTCTTACTTTTTTTTTTTTTAAGTCTCTGCTCCCTTTCAGTCTTCTGTCCTCATCACTTCCCTCTGTGGAATTCCCTAGGGGAGGGAGTGTTCACAGCACTAAATCACAGCACATCATTCAAACAGATTTTTAAAAGACTCAAACAGCCTCTGTAGGAGTTGCTTCCCAGCCCAATCAGCCAGGGCTCTGTCCTACCTTGGAAATGAAAGCAGGGCAGTGAGAAGGACAATATGAAATTTCTAAGAGTTTATATTTAGATCCTTAAGAATGACTGACCAGTAAACTGATCCTTTGCCCATACCTGCTTCTCCTTCCCCCCCCAAACCCCAACATGGGTCTTTTGGTGGCTGTGATTTCCCCCCTCACCAATGGCCATTGACAAAGGCATCAGGATGAGTCCTCTAGTCCTTCATCACTGCCATGTCCCTTTCCCTCCATCCCTCCCCTTCTCCTGGCTCTTCCAGTGTTGTCTGGTAACCCTGACATACCACTGTGCCTCACTCTCTGGGCTATGGGCTTCCCTCTCTGTAAATGGGAATGATGGTTTCCTGCTTCCCAGGAGAGCAGAGAAGCCTTGTAACCGAACACTAGTCAGGTGTCCAGCTGTCTTGGAGACAGCAGGTACACACTTTCCCTTGGGGCAATGAAACTGTCATATTATAGAATTTTCTTTCTCAGTGATAGCCATATATTCAGAATTAGCTCACTCACTTTGCCCCTGGGCATTCAGCCTTTGCTGAAAAAAACCAATCACATCAAGAAATGAGACTGAAACTTTGTGTTTACTATGGGTCATGGCTCACCCAAATTAGGCCTGAAAAGAATCTGTTTTCAAGTAGAAATGCATTTGGAGCTAGCAGCTGACAAGTTACGGTTAAGTGTTTAACTGGGGATCCAGGTCATGAGAGAAGGTGTGTGTATGGATGCAGCAAGGAGGAGCAGGTTAGACTGAAGGTAGCTGATGCCCCTTGAGCACTTCATGAGATACTAGCAACAGCCTGGTGGTGGGAATGGCTGATTTGGTGTCGGAAAGATTTAGGTTCAGATCTCACCTCAGACACTTTCTAGCTGAGCGACCCTGTGCAAATTACTTAACCTCTGGTTGCCTCAGTTTTCTCATCTGTAAGATAGGGATAATAATAGCATCTACCTCACAGGATTGCTGTGAGGGTCAAATGACATAATGTGTAGGAAGGGCTTTGTAAACTTTGAAGGGCTATGTAAAAGCCGGTTATTATTACAACTTCTCCTTTCCTTGTCCCCACCCCTCTCCCACTGGGGTAGAAAGATAGGGCACCTCAGCTTCCCTCCTCCCCAGATGGAGACAACCACTTAGAGAATTTCTACAGACAATTTCCTACACCATTCCAGAAGGTTCTGGTCTGGCACTAGTCATGGCCTTTGTCCCTGCCATTTTCTAACTAAGAAAGGCAAGATGTTACTGTTTGTCCTGATTATAACCATTAAAATAATATTAACAGTAATAATAATGGTGGAGGGCAGTGTGGCCCTTCTGGACCATTAGAACCCAATCCATGTTCTGAGCCCAAGGGTCCACAAGGACCTGGCTCCACAGGATGGTTCCTGAGCAAAATCCAAGTCTTTCAGATCCTCTCAGTTTTGCTTGAAATGCAAAGATCACAAGCAGAAAACTTTTCTTGCTATCTGCCCATCCTGTAGAATAGTCTATAAGCTATAGTATAAGCAAGGCAGAGGGCAGACAGTTCCTTCTCCACAACTAATTTCCTGGTCTCCATCACCAGCCTAGCTATTGGGAAGCCTGAAATTGCTGAGATGGTGATAGAAAACAGTTCATAGTGACAGCCAGGGTCAAGTGGTAACCTGCCCAGAGGACAACCTGCTCTCCCATTAAGGAGACTGTTGCAAATGCCTGGCTGGTAATGACAGTGAACCATCAAGCCAACCAATCTGTGATCGTTTTGGTTGGCCAAAGCATCTCCTTCTGCCTTTCCCCCATCCCCACTTTGTCTTCGGCTTGTATGAAATATCAACATGTATTTGTTTTCTCTCAGTTCTATATACCACTGCTGTGCAAGGGCTGGTGCTATGTTGTTTGAGTGCTCAAGGGGCCCCAGGGGTCCTGGGTGACTTGAGGAAGGATTGTGGTTTTAGGAAGATATTGATAAGGGACAATCGTATGCAGTTCATAGACGCTATTGAGTGATCATTAATGTTTACCCCTGTATGAAGTATTATACAGTTCTCTTGGCAGAACTGTATTTATCTTGAGTTATACTTGACATAGAAATCCTTTGGGTTTTTTTTAATACTATGTGTGTATTTTGGAAAACTTTGTAGATGTTAAATTTTCTGAAGGGTTACAAATATTTCTCGTAATACTGAACTTATCTTATTCTCCAGAAACTCTTTGCAATTTTTGTCTGTATATATTTGAGGGCCTTAAAAAAAGGGAAAAAGGAAGAAGAAAAGAAACAAGGAATGGCTTGTTTTGTATTGTTTCTGAGTTTTTTTAAAAGAGGCATCTTCACAATTTTAAACTGTTCAGAAGGGCCTGGTTCTCCAATTGAACACAACCAAGCTGAGAGTTTCCTTAAATATTCTGCAAACTCAGAGTGTATTCTCAAGAAAATATTTATGATGGGAAATTGTCTTTTTTTTTCAATTTTTTTACATTGCTTTTTGTCTGTATAAAGTATGCAACCGAACTACATTGAGAAGGAAATATTGTCTACATAGAATATTATATGAAAGTTGGTACATAATTCTGATGAGAAGAATCTTTGCAATTCTTTAAGCCATATTGTTTTGTGTTTTCCTTGGATGAAAATATCAGTATTAAGTAACCAATATATTATTCAAGTTTTTAGACCTATTAATATGCTTATGCAATTTATTTATATGTGTATTTTGGGAAGTATTACCTTTTAAGGAAAGCTATAATTAGATTTGCTAGTAGGAAAGGAAACCAAGAATATTTTATACTTCTTTACTTTATGACCAGACTCAAGATACCAGTTCCTGGAGGGAAGCCCAGCTCCTAGATATTTGGGATTACCTATACATACCCTGTCCTGTAATATAATTATTATCTATTTTCTCTTTTGCTCTCATTTTCTTAAACTTTTTATTTTTAATTTTGATAGGGGGGTTGAGGAAGGAGGGAGCATCTGGTGAGGGCCTCTGTTTGACAAACTTGTCTCACATGACCATTTGCCAATCCTCCAGACAAACCATGGTCCTAACTGTGCTCCTGAGGGGAACCTCCAGGATGAGGTCAGCCTAGGGAGGAGAATGGATGAAGAGAATTTCCAGATCCTCAGGTGCCTCTTATTATAGGACTTGCATGATCCTATCTTGGTGCCTTGCACAGGGCCTAATTCTGCAACAGATTTCATTGTGGTTGTCATTCTGAATGGAAACCCTCACCCCAACCCTCTGCTAGACTTCAGTTTTACACTAAATGAATATTTAATCCAACAATCACTACATTTTATACTAGAAAGACAACTAACATAGTAGTTTATGAGTTCTTAGAGCTTTAAGAAAGTTAACCTAATGATTAGTCTTGGGGTTATTGAGGTGGGGAAGGGGCTTTCGGTCTCTTTTGTTATCTGTTCCCCACTGGTTTTTGTCAGCCTCAGTTGCCTTCATGTATTGAGTCCCCGTCCCATGTCTGTATCTGTTAATATGTGTGTATACAGCTAAAAGACAAACAAGACCTAAGGACAAAGGCTTGGAGGGTGCACGGAGGAGGTGGCCCAGGCTGCCCTGACCTCTCAGCCAAAGTGTCCATAGGTTGGCATTCCAGCGTGTGCCTTATCTCCTGGATACTATGTATTACAGCTTCCTTATAGAATCATAGCCTTTTCATGCTGTATTAAAAAAAATACTTTTAAAAAACCAGAGAGAGTCTTGGATGTCATTCATTGTTGGTGATGAGTGTCCACTAGGGGTATTGGGGAGGTGGTGGATGAGGTGGGGGACAATACAACCACAAGTCAAAGAGGATTCCAAGAATCCCAGGAATGAATAGGATGTCATCCTCTCCCTCTGCCTCAATGCCATTTCCTATACAACCCTTCTGCCATCCATCCTGGCCCAATTGAAAACTGTCTTCAAACTAGCTCCCCATCCTGAGTCAGTACCCAAGATTGCTATGGATTGTTGCCTGATTAGGTCACAAATTAGCTCAGCCATTAAGACTCCTCCATCACCATATATAGAAGTGATTCCTCACAAAGGGGCTCTGGAAGTTCTTCACTCGCTGAATAGCTTGAACCTCTGAACAAGGCCAAGTCTTTTCATCCCAGGTGCATCATGAATCTCCCAAAGAAGGCAAATGATTGGGGGGCATGGAGAAGAGTTTGGAGACAATGAAAGGGGAGTCCTGTGGAAGAAAATAAAATTTGTTAGTGAGTAATGCCAGATTTGGGGAAAGTCCATATTTTTCCCTTAAAGTTTCTTATTATAGACCAAAGCTAGAGAAAGATATAACTGACTAGAAGGGAAAAATAAATCAATTAAGAGTCACCTTACATGAAAATCAACTTGATTAACAGTGGGTTTTTTTTAAAGAGAAACATAAAGTATGCTACTCATCTGCTGTTAATTCAAAAGTACTATATAAACATGACCTGTTATTGTTTTTATAAAGAACTGGGAGCACAAAACTGTACCCACTAAATACAAGAAAGAGAAAATTAGGAAAGGGAGAAGGACAAAGAAAGATGTAAGAGAAACATGTATAAAGGAGAAAAAGATATCAAAGAAATAAGGAAACAAAAAACTCAACAAAAAGACAGAGATACTCTCTTGGAGTTATTTCCACATTTTTATGACCCTGTCCATATTATGGCTGAAGACTGAAGCCATGTTGCATTTCTGCACCTATAGATTTAAATAAAGGTATCACCACTTAAGTTTGAGGAAATCACACTCAAAGGCTGTTTAGTCTTCTCCTTAATGTGGATGTTTCATAATAACTGTGCTATAATCAACACATTCATCTTACAGTACCCCTGCCCCACAACAAAAAAGCAAAAATAATGGGAGAACAATATAATGGAAAAATGTGGAATCATATGACCAAAGTTCATCTCCAATCCATGACAATTATTATCTATGTATCCTCAACAACATGAATTACTTCTTTCTATAGAATGAAGACATTGGATTAAGATGATTTCTAAGGTCCCTCCCAGCTCAAAACATTTCGTCCTTCATTGCCAAAGAAGACCATGCCATCAGAGAAATAATGACATGACTTGTACTTGACTTTGTTTTGAGTGAGGGAGGGCTGTGCAGGTCACCAGCCTCACTTCTCCTCCAGAGTCATCTGAATCCAGTGACCAGATAATTCATCAGAATGACTGGAGATGACCCAGAATGAGGCAGTAGGGGTTAAGTGACTTACCCAAATAGGAGATGGCAACTATTATGCTTCAGAGAATGTTAGGGATTATAAATAGGGGAAATGAGAAAAAAGCATTCTAGACATGGAGAGTCACCTGGGCAAAGGTACAGAAATAGACTATTGAATTTAAAGTATGGGGAACAGTTTGACTAGAATGGTAAGTGCATGAAGAGTAGTAGTGGTAGTATATTTAGTGTAGTAGTGTAATAATATAGTAATAATAGTAGTACTAATATTACTATTGGAATTTAATGGAATGGTAAATAAAGGGAACTAGTAGTAATGACTAGTAGTAGTAATGGTACTAATAGTAGTATTAGTTCTATTTGTGGTAATAGTATTAATAGCTATGAGGATTAAAATTATCCAACCTACAATAAAAGAGAATGAGACAGAGCTCTGTGCCAATGGCACTTTATTAAAGGGTCCATTGAACCCTCTAATGAAGTGAACCTCAGATCTTCCTCATAATCCAAGATGTCCCTTCCTTCCAGGGCCCTGTTTTATAGAGTTAGATATCTAGACATTCAAGAATGACTATATCAAAAAGAATAATTCCATTAATTGATATATTATACATAGGCTAAGATAAGCAAAAATATCAGCAGGGTAATGAGTTGGATGAAGCAAAGAATATCTCCACTGACTCGATGGTCTTCAAATGGTAATAGGATGGTTTCTTATTCCTGTTGGACAAGAGAGAATGGTCCAGAGGTACAAAAAATAAATTGGGGGCCTTTTCATGTAGTTGAGTCACCTCTAACACACGGGTCTTGGTCACCATGACAAGGAAAGCAAGGATGGAGAGTCTCTAGTTAACTTCCTCTGATTGAACAAGTGAACTTACAATCTGCAGCTCATATACAGAATTTATAATCATTACCCCTATCATTGCAAATTGATTAAAACTGATTGGAATAGAGTAGGGGTCTTCAATAAATCAACATTTTCATTGTAGTCTAAGAGTAGTGGTAGTTGGTGTGTGTGTGTGTGTGTGTGTGTGTGTGTGTGTGTGTGTGTGTGTGTGTGTGTTTGGCTCAGAACTCTGATTTTATTGTGGTAGGAACATCACGGTAAAGAAACTCCCTCATTATGAGGAGTACTATCTGGGAACACTGAGGAGTTAAGTGACCTTCCCAAGGTCATACAGCCAATATATGTCCAAAGTAAAATCTGAACCCAGGTCTTCCTGATTCTGAGGTTGGCTTTCCATACATCATGGCAGCCCAGCCCTGAAAGAAGACCAGAAGAGTTGAACAGAACCAGATCGCAGAGGGCTTCAAATTCTAAGCTAAGAACTGTGTACATTTCAATTCATAAACATTTATTAAATGCCTACTATGTGCCAGGCATCATACTAAGTGCTAGGAATAGAAAAAAAGCAAAAGACAGTCCTGTCCTCATACAAGCAAACATATATAAAGTAATCTATATACAGAACAAACAGAAAATAATAAACATATAACAATCTAGAAGCAATAGATAGCCATTAATGATTCCTAAATCGGAATGGGAAGAGGAGGGGGAGAGGGGAAATAGAAACTGTATTTTAAATCAGTTCGTTGATTTTTTTTCCATGTCTACTAGGAAAGGAATAAAATGAATCCAGGTTCAACACTACTTCTTCCCTATTATTCTTCTCCTAAGGAGCCTAAGTGAGGAAGGAGGTTCCATCTCTACCCCTCTACCCCCAAAGATGAGGAGAACGAACTGGTGAATACCTTCCCAAGAAAGAGAAGGATTGAGCTCACTCCCAAAATAACAACCAAGAGATGAATCAATGAAATGAGCCTTATTAACTAACTGCAAATTCCATGGGCATTGCAAGAAAGACCATAGATTTTAAGACTCCTTACCTTTCATAAAATCTCCTTCTCTTTTAAACCCATCCCTTCCCCAGTAGCTTCTACCATTAAAAAAAAAAAGCCCAGAAAAACATAAAGAAAGGGCTTATTTGAGGTGGAAGTATAGTTGGCCTACTCACATGGCTCAGAGAAGGTGGGCCAAAGTCCTTAAATCTGGGGGGGGAAAGCGGTAGAGATGGGGAAATCAAACAAGGAGACAGTTGGGGCCTCAAGAACCCCCAGAAAAATTAAACTCCCAGCGGCCTTAGGGTCCCACCCCTTGGCTGCACTGAGCTTTTGAGGCGAGCCCCTAGGGACTATAGAATCCCAGAGTGATAGAGGTGGATTGAGAGTTCATGTGATCCAATGTCCACTTTACAGAGAAGAACATAGAGACCCACAGACTGGGTTTGTTCAAGGTAACATGAATAGTGATTCGCAGAACGGGGATTCCAGCTCAACTTCCCTAGACGAAGGATTCTCCAAGGTCCTTTTAATGACTATTAAAAGTTATAGGGATGGAAAGGGGTTATCATTATTTTATTTACTCTCCAGAGCCTAGGCCCACTCTAGGCTGGTGATGCCCAGGGCCCGGTCTCAGTCCTAAGTAGCTTGTCTCAGAGTGGCCCCTCATTGCCTGACCCAGTCTCCTAACTTGACCACCATTTACACTTTATCCTACAGCTGTCCCCCTGCTTCCCCAACCAGCTCCTTAATCCTTCTCAGCTGCCCCAAGTGACACATATAATTTTCATTTCCAGGGCCTGCTACACTGGTAGTCAGGATGGGGAAATGTCCTCTGAACCAGCTGCTCTATTTCTCCCACCACTAGGCCAGAAGCCCACCAAACTTTCCATCCTTTTATTCCCTGTGGACAATGGAAATAGGAGTGTTATGGGGTCTGAAGAGAAATTTTTAGCAGTCTAGGTTCACACAGCTCCTTTTCAGTTTTAAGTGGTATTCTAATATCATTAGTGAATATTGCAATTTTTTTCTCTGTGGTCCAGGATTCCTCTCCCACCAATGACTCTGGGTTCCTGCTAACCTTGGCTCAATCATGAGAGCCCAGACCCCCAGTGAGGTCAGTTTCTCTCTAACTCTTGCTCCCACTCTGAAAATTTGACCCTAGCGAAATCTCCTGAATAAAGCTTAGATATAGCTCGTTTCAATTTCCCCTAAAGAGGGAACAAGACTCTCTGAGATTCTCAATGTACAACATTGGTATTGGGTATGGCCCCACCTTTGTTTCACCTACAACATAAAATGCCTAAGATCAAAAGGAGGTGCCTGTGAACACACACACAGAAAAATGAAACATTTATACAGCCTGTTAGACTCATCAGATCCTCCCACAAAGGTGAATGTACCTTGAAGAGATTGCTAAAGAAATAATTTGCCTGCTTAGGGATAGCAAGGTGGCATGATGGATGGTGTAGTGGACTTAGTAAGACTGGGTTTGGTTCTAGGCTTAATCACTTGCTATCCATGACCTTGGGCAAGCTATTTAACCTTGCTCAGCCTCAGTTTCCTTATCTGTAAAATGGGGATAATGGTAGTTCTTCCCTCAGAGTTGTTGTATGAATCAAACAATAACATGTAAAGGGCTTTGCAATATAAGTAACTATGCAAATGCTAGTTAATATTATCATTGTTATTTCTATCAGATCTCCACTACGTGAGTAACCCATGCTAGTAGAAGAGTTGGCCAAGTTCAGTGTCCCCTCTGTTGAATGTCCTCTTCTCCCTCCAGGGGGCTTGTACCCTAAGTCTCAATCTGTTGAGGACTCACAAATATGTATAAAAAGTTCATCTTCTAGACTCTGAGAATAAAAGAGAAGGACAAAAACACTCTAGAGCTAGAGAGCCAGGGTCTCACCTCTCAGCTCTCCATGGGCTTCTCTTCCAAATCATTTTCTGCTCCTGGTGGAGTTGGGGAAGGAGAAATTTCCTCTGCAACACCCCACCTCACACCCAACCTGGGCCCATTCCCACTGTATTCTAGTCTAGAAACCCAAGGGTAAGAAGTTACAGAAAAAGAAAAATTGCAGGAGCTGTTTCATAGATCCCTATATAGGCCATGGAGGAAAAGTGGTTCTTTGAATAGAAATCTCCTCCCTCGCCCCCACTGACTCTTGGTTGCCAATAAATCATCTTTGAAAGAGCCTCAGTTTCTGAGGACGTCCGATGAATGACTTGAGGCCTTTCAACAAGGAGCTGGGATGAACATTTCCCTACAAGGGAGATAATTTCCAACAAATAGCCATTCCCTGTCACCTCACCCAGGTGAATGGGGGATCGTCACATTGATCCAGGACTCTCCCAGTCACACCTCATGCCCTCACATGATAAGAATAGACACAGCCCACAAAAGATGGAGAGGATCAGTCACAGGTGTGGAAACATCTGGATTGATCACACCAAAATGCACAAATACCGCTGCACACTCTGTGGCTGCTCAGCTAAGAGCATATCAAATTGTCATGTGGTATGTTCAGAATAAGTGGCAAGGTACAGATGGCGTGGGTGGTGATGGCTATAAATAAAACCATGTTCTTCACACCAGGTTCTGTAGGCCTCCCAGAGCCACAAAATAGAAGGCAGAAATGTAATCCAACCTCCTCATTTTACAGATGAGGAAACAGAGGCCCTGAGAAATGAAATGACTTGCCCAGAATCACACAGCAGGGTGGTGGCCAAGATAGCACTGGAACCAAGACCTCCTGATTCTCAGTCCAAGGATCTTTCCAACAAATAAGAATGCATACCTCACTATACCATATGTACAGGTTCTTTATATATGTGGAAGCCACATAGTATAACATTAAAAAAATACATGTGTCATTTGTTACCTGTGTTACTTTGGACAAGTCACTTTCTGTAAAATGGAAAGGGTTCGAAAAAAGTAGGAAAAAGGAGGTCTATATGTACCAGATCTCAAACTATATTACAAAGCAGTAATTAGTAGAAATTATGTGGTGCTGCTTACAAAATACAGAGATTGGTCAGTATAGTAGATTCAGTACATAGCACACATGCAGGTAGGTGGCACAGTGAATAGTGTTCAAGGCCTGAAGCTAGGGGAAGACTCATCTTCATGAGTTCAAATCTGGCCTCAGACACTTACTTGCTGTGTAACCCTGGGCAAGTCATTTAACCCTGTTTGCCTTTTCTTCATCTGTAAAATGGACTGGAGAAGGAAATGACAAACCATCCCAGTATCTTTGCCAAGACAACCCCAGATGGGGTCACAAGGAGTCAGACATGACTGAAAAGCCACCGAATGACAAATGTAGCACACAGAAGCAGACAGACATAGTGGAATAATCTTCTATAAACTAAAAGACCCCCAACTACTAGGGGTGGACTCACTGTTGAATAAAAGCTGCTAGGAAAACAATATGGCAGAAATTAAGTAGAGGCCAGCATCTCACATCATATTCCAAGATCAATTTCAAATAAAATTAAACATGAAAGGTGACATCATAAGCAAATTGGAACAAGGAAGAAATTACCTTTATTATCTCTAGATAGGAGTAACGTTCACAATCAAATAAACAATAAGCTCATAGAAAAATTAAAAAGGAGGGAAGGAGGGAGAAGGGAAGGAAAAAAGGAAAGAGAGATGGAAGAAGGGAGAAGAGAAGGAAGGAGGGAGAGAAGAGAAAGGAAGGAAATGAAAGAGAGATGGGGTGGAGGTGGGGAAGCTGGTCTAGATGAGTATATGAGGTCCCTTCTGTTCTAAATACATGATCCCTGTGTTTAACAGGAAATTAAATCACAGAGAAGCAATGCGAATGTTTGCATTTTGAAGGAAAGTTTCTAATCACACATATGTATTTAAGTTGTATACAAATCACTCTCCTTTTGTTTATATAATGTGTGACATTTAACACAGGCTTATGTAAAGAGATGTCATATGATTCTGGCAAGGATACAAACCAAAAAACCAGGGAAGAGATTACCAGCTTCACTTGGCCCTGCTGTTCTGCCTCCACAGAAACTTGCACGCAATCATGAGCAACATGAGATCTGAAAAACATCTCGTCTTCCCCAAGAGATCAATGTTCCATGTACATGAATAGGGAGTTTTCAGAGAAAGAAAATAAAATTATCAATAGGCATATGAACAAAATAGTCTAAACTACTAATAATTAGAGAACTGCAAATTAAAACAACTCTGAGATGCAAACTCACACCCATTAGACAGGCTGAGATGACAGCAAAGAAAAATGACAAATGCTGGAAAGGATGGGGTGGGGCAGGGGGCGTCGAACTAATAGACTGTTGGTAAAGCTGGAAACTAGTTCAACCATTCTGGAGAATAGTTTGGAACTATGCCCAAAAGCTACTAAACTGTGCATGCCCCTTGACTCAGCAATACCCCTTCCAGGTCCCAAAGGAAAAGGAAAAGGACACACATATAAAGAGCATTATAGAAGCTCTTTTTGTGGTGGCGAAGATTCGGAAAACTGCAGGGATGCCTGTCCGTTGGGGAATAACTGAATGTATCATAATATGGAATAGTATTGCACAGTAAGAAATGAGGAAGGGAGTGGTTTTAGATAAACCAGGGGAGACTTGTATGAACTGAAAAAAGTAAATTGAACAGAACCAGGAGAACAATTTATATAAGTAACAGGAAAATTGTAAAAATAACCAATCTTGAAAGATTTAGTAACTGATCAAAAAAATGACCAACCACTATTCCAAAGGTCTCACAAGCTATCTATCTCCAAAAAACCTTGATGGACTCAGAGTACAGATTGAAACATATTTTCTTCTTTTTAAAAAACATATGGCTAATTTGGGAATTTATTTTGCAAAACTATATATATATATGTTATTTTTCCTAACTTCTCAATGGGTGGGGGGAAGGAGAAGAAAGGAATTTGGAACTGAAGATGAAATAATATTTTATTTAAAAAACTCTTACTATCCTAGCTCCACATAGTTCCTTTTCAGTTTTGCTAAGTGGGGTCCCCAAGGTGTTTTGAAAGAATGACTGATTTGCTACGTTGCTAACTCTGGGCAAGTCACTCTCTGAGCCTCAGTTTGGTGAGCTCTAAAATGTGGGGCATGTACCAGATGACTTCTAAGATCATGAGATTTATACCCCTATGATGAGGAATATGATACATTGAATGCAATTTTCAAACTCCAAGTCATATAGGTTACTAGAACTGAGATAAGTAAGAAGGAAAGCGGTTTGAAATACTTAATGGCTTTGACACCAAATTCTTTAATCAACTGGATAGATATAGCTAACTAAAGTGTTTGAATCATAAAAGAGCCAAAGCTGACCTTGGGGACTATTAAGCAAAAGAACTAGCAAATCACTGTCCCTGAGGCTACATAGGTACATAAAACCAGCCAATGATAGCAGAAAACAGCTGGAGGCTTCCAGCAGCAAAGACATCCTTAAAGTCCTTAAAGTGAGAGACTATTTTTTCTTTGTATTTCTACCACCACCAAGCACATCTGGGCCATAATATGTGTTTAATAAATATTTTCTGATTGATTGATCCAGCCACAAAGACATTAGCTTTGCAGAGAAAGCATTATAGCAGAAGACTAAAGCTCAGAATAGAAAACATGATGTCTTATGAAATTACCAGAGGACACTGGCATTTCTGCAATGTTAGAGGTGGGGTTTGCTTTAAATACACATGTATACTGGCCATATATGCTCCCTGCATATGTGCCTCACTATTTGAGTCCCCTGGCCACGTGTGATTCCTTGGGCTCGGAATAACCTTGTGGTAGGATTGTTTGTGGTGTGAACTTGTTTCTGTGTATATGAGGAAAGTCCTCCTTGTCACTTAGGCTATTTAATTAAATGTTTTTCTTTGAAGTAATATGTTTTTATTGATGCCTTGTTGGTGGAGTCATAAACTGATCCAATCATTCTGGAGAGCAATTTGGACCTGTGTCCAAAGGGCTATATAAAACTGCAAGCCTTTGACCCAGCAATACCACTACTAGGTCTATATCCCAAAGAGGTTTAAAAAAAGAAAAGAAAAGAAAAGGACCTATATGTACAAAAATATTGAAGCAGCTCTTTTCGTGGTGGCAAAGAATTGGGAATTGAGATGTCCATCAACTGAAGAATGACTGAACAAGTTGTGGTATATGATTTTGATGGAATATTATTGTGCTATAAGAAATGATAAGTAGAATACTTATTAAGTAGAAAACCTGGAATGGATGCAAAGTGAAATAAGCAGGAGCAGGAGAACATTGTATACAGTAACAATAACAAGTCACAGTACAATGTGAATGACTTAGCTATGGATCCAAGACAATGCTGAAGGACTTAGGATGAAAAATGCTATCCACAAGCTCGCTTCGGCAGCACATATACTAAAATTGGAACAATACAGAGAAGATTAGCATGGCCCCTGCGCAAGGATGACACGCAAATTTGTGAAGCGTTCCATATTTTTTTAAACTGAAAAGTTTTTGCACAACTAAACCCAATGCAACCAAAATTCAGAGGGATGTAGTAAATTGGGAAAAAAATTTTACGGCTAAGCTCAGGGATAAAGGCCTCATTTCTAGAATATATAGAGAACTGACTCAAATATATAGCCATACAAGCCATTCCCCAATTGATAAATGGTCAAAGGATATGAATAAGCAATTTTCAGGGGAAGAAATCAAAGATATCTATAATCATATGAAAAAGTGCTCTAAATCACTATTGATTGGAGAGATGCAAATCAAAACAACTCTGAGGTACCACATCACACCTATAAGATTGGCAAACATGACAGAACAAGAAAATGATAAATGCTGGAGAGGATGTGGGAGAGTTGGAACACTAATTCATTGTTGGTGGAGCTGTGAGATCATCCAACCCTTCTGGAGAACGGTTTGGAACTATGCCCAAAGGGCTACAAAAATGTGCATACCCTTTGACCCAGCAATATCGCTACTAGGACTGTATCCCCAAAGATTATAAAAACAGGAAAGGGTCCCATGTGTACAAAAATATTTATAGCAGCACTCTTTGTGGTAGCCAAGAACTGGAAGTCAAGGGGATGCCCATCAATTGGGGAATGGCTGAATAAATTATGGTATATGAATGTAATGGAGTACTATTGCGCCATAAGAAATGATGAACAAGAAGACTTCAGGGAGGCCTGGAAGGACTTATATGACCTGATGCTGAGTGAAAGGAGCAGAACCAGGGGAACTTTGTGCACAGCAATGACCACAGTGTGTGAGAGTTTTTTCTGGTAGACTTGGAACTTTGTAATAACACAAGAATTTACTGAGAAAAAAAAAATCCTAATGTCGGTCTTCTAAGGCAAAATGCCTTCCACACTCAGAGAAAGCAATATGGAAGTCATTCACAGAATGTAGCAGATCATGTTTGTGTGTGGGTGGGTTTCAGTGTATTATGTTTTGATCTGTTATATGATTTTTTCCATTTATTTTAGTTTGACTACATAGCATGACTATAGTGAAAATGTGCTCAATAGGAAAGTATATGTAGAACCTATACAGAACTGTATGCTGTCATGGGGAGGGAGGGGGGTAGTGGGGGAAGGGTGGGAGGGATAAAATCTTAACTTTTAGGAAATGATTGTAAAACATTAAAAAATATATATATATTTACAAAAGAAAAAAAAATGCTATCCGCTAGAGAAAGAACTGATAGAGTCTGAGTGCAGCTTAAAACATACTTTTAAAATTTCTTAATTTTTCTTGTTTGTCTTGTTTTATCTGTGTTCCCTTTTGCAACATGGTTAATATGGAAATGTGTTTTGAATGGCTGTACATGTATAATCTATATCAAATTGCTTGTCTTCTCAAGGAGAAGGGAGGGAAAGGAAGGAAGGAGAGAATTTGCCACTCAAAATTTTAGAAAATGAATGATAAGAATCATTTTTACCTGTAATTGGAAAAAATATAAAAATTTCCCCAAAAAAGAAACAATGTGTTCTCAGTTAGCTGGTAAAAGAAATACACTGATTGGGGGTCATCAGCTATGGCACATTATATACATGTTGACTTGCAATTACAACATGCTTCAAACGTGGTGGGGTGGGAGCGGAATGGCACAGAGTGGAGATAGGTATGCAATCACAAGTGAAACAAATCATTTCATCTGCAGTATCCCAGTAGGATAATTTCAGAAGTATGTGCTGAATTTCCCTGAGCATCTAACAAGGATTCCCAGTTTCTTCTTGTCTTCTACTCTCCATTGCCACCTTATCTACACCTTTCCATTTCCATAAGAAAGCAAAATCCTTGGTGGATCTGTCTTACAGAAGTAAAAATAAGACTCTGGGAGAGGCAGAGAGAGAGTTCTAGAAAAGGCTGTGATATAAAATCCAAAGGCAGCAATAAATTTGACTTTTTCAAATAAATAAAGCAGAACAAAAAAAAAAACAAACTGGGGTTCAGATAAATGAACAGACATGCTGAAGGTCACACAATGATGTCAGCAAGGGTACCAAAAAGAGACCCCAGATCTCCAACTCCCTGAGCAGTTTCTTTCTCCTCTGTACCACATTGCTTCTTTTCAGACCTGGAGCTCCCTATTCCCAAAGCTGTGTGTGCTATTATCATTACTAGTATTATTAGTGGAAGCAAAACAAAACAATGCCTTTTGACATCTCCAGGAGCAAGGGAAAACAATAATTCTTCTGGGCAGGCTGTATTTCCTGTTGAACTTAATAACCACACTTGGAGACAACAGTCTGGAAAGAAGCCCTTTGGGAAGATAACTGTTGTCTCCGGAAAGGAGAAAGGGTTGGGGGAGAGATCCTGATTAGAAGCTCTTCTGCATGAGGGGAGAGAAGCAAAGGAGTAAGACAGAAAAGGAGCCCCTTTAAGAGGCTCTCCACATAAGAAAAGGAAGTTTCTTGCCCTCTTGGCTTAGATTGAAGGTCAGCACCACTTTCTTTGAGCTGATCTTAGCTTTTTTAGCTCCCAAGTTACACAGATCAGATGGAGTGGTTGAGAGTGAAAGAAAGAAGGAGACAGAAGGACCCCTAGAAGACAGGACCTGATTATTGAAACCTGAGACTGTGATAGAATATGAAACAGACAGAGGAAGAGGCTCCCCAGGACAACCAGAGCCTTAGGGTGGTGAGGGAGTGGGAGGGAGGAGCAGATCCAGGCAGTGAGGAGGAGACTGAGGGAAGAACTTTCCAAAGTTCTAGGCTCACTTGGAGGTTTTTCCTTCCTCTCTCTCTGCCATGCCCCCTACTCTCATACTACTTTGTAGATGAGGCCTGGACTCCTCCTACTGCTGTGCATCAGAGCTTTGGACAAGACCCTGAGGATTTTTGAAAAAAGATAGATCATGTGGAAGCATGTTTGTAGACTCAATGAGAGCTTAAGATTTTCTAGGACTTACCCCAAAGACATGACATGGACCCAGATTGATACTGTTTGGCCATCTTTGATATTGGAAATTCATGTTTCCATGGCCAGAGATCCCAGGAGCACAAACAAGGCCTAGGGATAGTGAGCCCCTCCCCACTGGCACTAGCCCTCTCCTCCTATGCCCAGTCTATGTTCAGCAATGAATTCACAGGTGTTTTATCCACCACAGTGGTCATGTTCCTTATTAGCATATTATTTGCATGCCATTCCTGTGATGCTAAAATAGGGATACTCATAGTCCCCTTTTCTTGTAGTGTGCTTTGTACTAACTATACCAACTCCCACTCACCCTGATTCAGTCACATTCCAGGAGCAAGATTATTATACCCTCTCAGGGCTCTAGGGGTAATCTTGAGAGACTAGGGTTTGTTTTTCTAATTCTGTGATTTAGGAACCCCTTCAAATATGTTTCTGGTCATGTTATCAATTAACATTATTTAGTTGGCCAGACTCAGCTTTTAGAAAGGGATATTTTATTAAGATGATATAGTTGATACAAAAGTCTATGACAGGGTGGAGCCAAGATGACGGAATAGAAGGACAGATCTGCTCTAGTTCTCCCCCCACCCTCCCATAGCCCATAAAATACCTATAAAAAATGACTCTAAACAAATTCTAGAGCAGCAGAAGTCACAAAATGACAGAGTGAAAGAGATTTCCAGCTCAAGACAGCCTGGAAGGATGACAGGAAAGC
This sequence comes from Bettongia penicillata ogilbyi, assembly GCA_023548195.1. Lineage (NCBI taxonomy): Eukaryota > Metazoa > Chordata > Mammalia > Diprotodontia > Potoroidae > Bettongia > Bettongia penicillata. Next base: position 1,661,208 of record JAJHZJ010000097.1, on the reverse strand, counting down.
TCTATTGCACTGGGCTCAGAGCAGAGTTGCAGTCCAGCCTTGATGCACAACACAGCATGGACAGGACTGGAGTAAGCTTCAGGGCGTGGAATCACAGGTAACAGCCACAGTTTCCAGATTTCTCAACCCACAAATACCAAAGACAGCTTCAAAGGTTAGTAAGAAAGCTCTTTCACCTGGGTGAGAAGGGAGAGCAGTCTGACATTGATCCCAGGGTAGCAGCAGTCACTGCTGCAGCAGTTTCCACTTTTGAAGCCTTCTGCCTAAAGACCCTGGGGGAATCAAACGTTTGATCTGGATCTCAGTCCTGAGTGGAGATCCTGAGGTAAAGAGGAGCACTGGTGTGGTAGAGCTGGTAGAGATTCTGGAGAGGAAATCCTACTTGCAGACCCTGGGCAGAAAAGCTAGTGGTTTCTTCTAGACCAGAGCACAGGCCAGAAGAGGAGTAAACTCCTCTCCCTTGATTGTGCCACCTTGGAGGAACTGAGAACTTACAGGTCCCTAGAGTATACACTCCACTGGACAAAGGACTCAAAAGTCAAGTAACTGGCTGGGGAAATGCCAAAAAAAGGGGGAGAAAATAAGACTATAGAAGGTTACTTTCTTGGTGAACAGGTATTTTCTTCCATCCTTTCAGATGAGGAAGAACAAAGCATACCATCAGAGGAAGACATAAAAGTCAAGGTTTCTGCATCCAAAACCTCCAAAAAAAATATGCAATGATCTCAGGGCATGGAAGAACTCAAAAGGGATTTTGAATATCAAAAAGAGAGGTGGAAGAAAAATTGGGAAGAGAAATGAAAGCAATGCAAGAAAATCATGAAAACGAGCCAACAGCTTCCTAAAGGAGACCCAAAGAAATGCTGAAGAAAATAACACCTTTAAAAATAGACTAACCCAAATGACAAAAGAGGACCAAAAAGTCAACAATGAGATGAACGTCCTAAAAAGCAGAATTAGCCAAATGGAAAAGGATGTTCAAAAACTCACTGAAGAAAATAATTCTTTAAAAATTAGAATGGAGCAGATGGAAGCTAATGATTTGATGAGAAACCAAGAAATTACAAAACAAAACCAAAAGAATGAAAAAATTGAAGACAATGTGAAATATCTCATTAGAAAAACAACTGACCTGGAAAATACACCCAGGAGAGATAATTTTAAAAGTATGGGACTACCTGAAAGCCATGATCGAAAAGAGAGGATAGACATCATCTTTTATGAAATTATCAAGGAAACCTGCCCTGATATTCTAGAACCAGAGGGTAAAATGAGTATTGAAAGAATCCACCTATCCCCTTCTGAAAGAGATCCAAAAAGGAAAACTCCTAGGAATATTGTAGCCAAATTTCAGAGTTCCCCAGTCAAGGAGAAAACATTGCAAGCAGCCAGAAAGAAACAAGGGTTGGATCAGATGGTCTCTGAAATTATTTGCAACTCAAGGTCTATAATCCTAAAACCAAGTGAGGGGTGTGGGGCAATTTACCACTTGTAATTCTGAGGAATTACAAAAACAACTTCCCTTTATTCCTCGCCTTCTGCTACCTTTCTCATTATAATTATTGTAGGCAGCAGTGTGTTTTTCCCAAGCCAGAGATTCAAGGTAAGATTGTCATTTTGGAGCAAGAGCAGAAAATGAAGCTGTTCTCAAGTCATTTGAGTGGAGATGAGCTGAGGTCAATTTCCATCCCTATTCTATGAATTCAGAAAAATGAATGGAGATTTGTAAAATGATGGGATTATAAAATCTTAATGTTAAAAGGAACTTCAGAGTTCTTTCATTATGGTTCGTCAAGAGATTCCTAATAGGCCAAGACAGTTAGTTGGCCTGAAGCAACTGATTAAACTTATTTCTTCAAAGACTAAGGGAAGTTCCAATGAAAAGGTCTACTCTTTCCCCACTCCCCTTTTCTTGCTTGTCCAAGAACAGAAAGAAAGAAATATATACTTAAAGTAGGGCAGAAGCCTAATCTGAATGATAGAAATTTTACCAACTGGGGGCTCTGAGTAATTTTGATTTTACTATCAACTTTTCATAGGATACAAACTCCCAAAAGTTACCAAGCAGGAGACAAAGTGGATCCAAGCTAATTGTTATAACAGATTGTGCTGGTTAAATGTTAGATACAAAGGGATAGGGAGAATAGGAGATTGATGAGTATTGACTGGCCAACTGTACGCTCCACACTCCCACCCACAATCACTGGTGTTATGTATAGAGGCTTTATCTTGGGTAAAATTTGGATCCCTCACATTTTGGGGAACCCGCTGGAGAGATTCCCCATCCAGGACTCCATTTAATTGTTACTCTCACTAAAAAGAAAGGAAGGGAAAAGGAAAAATCAGCAATTTTCTTTTGTTCTAGACTACAATTGAACAGTCTGCTGGTGGACTTTGGTACAAGTCAGACCATTTCTTTTAAGTACTAATACTTATGGTATTACCATACTCTTATTTGTATGGAGCAAGATGTATGGACAGCACCCTCATGATGTCACTGACCCTCTTTGAGAATGAAAGATGAACAAAAACAAGAAGATGTATGGACTTTTGCATCCTAAAATACTGGTATGTCTATTTTGCCTATAGCCCATGACAGTAGCTCATTAATGCTTTTTTTAAAAAAATTTTTTAAGTTATCTTAGATTATTCATCTTATTTTGTGAGGTAAGTCCAAATGTCATTTCTGAGATCTTTATTACTACAGATCCATACGATATGTATGGTTTGCCTGCTGGCCAAGAAACCTCAAGCAATCAGCGCTAAATACCCAACCCCTTTTTGGGAGCTCCACACTTCTTTGGGGCTTTTCTATGTGTTCTTTCCTATTGATTTAGTCTAGTTGTCCTAGTGAGAAATAAGTTCAGACATCTGGAATTCCTTAGGTATATTACAGGGATGCCTGGAGAAATTTGGGGTGCCATAGGTTGTTTTGTGAATTTAGAACGCTTTAGTGTGACCTGTGTAGGAAGAAATACTTGGAGATTTTCTCAAAAGCTCCAGTCAGACTTTTTATTCTTCCAGCTATCCCTTAAATTTTTGGATATCCTATGCTTCAGAAACCCAGAGGAATTTTCCATTAAAACCCTGCATTAAGACTACATGAAGGGAGAAAGAAATTTCCAGGAACCTAGAGCTGTGAATTGCCACTCTGCCACAGGTGGACTCTAAAATTGGGTCTACTATCCTCCAGGAGCTTTGTGTGTACAAAGGGAGAGTATGCTCTTGCTCTGGAATAGGGTTGGGGGTGGGGAATATTTCTGTAATGACTATCATTATGTTTTGTAAATACCCCTTTCTATGGCAAGCTAACTTTAGCTGGCTAATTAATCATTGATGGGAAGTATACTGGCTGATGGTCTGTAAGCAACAGTGCTAGAAAAATACCTCCTATTCTCAGGGTCAAACCTAAAGCCCTCAGGGGAACAGTAGTTAGGCAACCCTGGGGGATCTAGCATACCATTTTGAGTGGAAGCCAGGAAGTTGGAAAGTAATCCCAGAAAAAATAAAATATTTTTTAGAATATGCAAAATTTTATCCAACATTTGTCTGTCCTTCCTTTATTTCCCTCAAAATAACCTTTATGAGTTCTATCTATAAATTTCAAATCTGAAAATGTTAGTTTGAGTGATGTTGATCTGACATAGGAGCTGATGTTTATATGACATGAGGACACTGAAACATGTAGGTAGTCCAGTAGCACTGGGCTTGGAGTCATGAAGATTTCAACTCAAATCTGGTTGCCGAAACTTACCAACTCTGTGACCCTGGACAAGTCACTTAACCTCTGTTTGCCTCAGTTTCCTCAACTGTAAAATGAGGATAACAATAGCACCTGCCTCCCAGAGTTGTTGCGAGAATCAAATGAAAAAAATCATTTGAACCAGACACGATGTCTGGTACAGAGTAAACAGCAAATATTGCTTTCTTCCCTCCTTCCTTCCTTCCTTTCTTTCTTCCTTTTCTCTTTCTTTCTTTTTCTTTCTCCGTCTTTCTTTCTATCTTTCTTTCCTTCCTTCCTTTTTATCTTCTTTCTTTCTCCATCCTTCCTGAGTTCCAGAGAGTTCAAGTGACTTTCTCAAAGTCATATAAAAAGTTTACGGTAAAGCTGAGACTAGGACCCAGGTCTCCTGCTTCCCAGTTCAGGCTTTGTCTCCTTATACAATAGTTGATGAAAAAATCCTGAGGACATGAAGTGCCTGAGGGTTGGGATGGGAGAGAGTAAAGGGTGGTCAGGATGCATTTTTAGCACACTCCATAACTACTCAGAATCAGCCTTAGGGAGAAGTGGGGGAGTGGGGAGGGGAAATTCATTGGAGGGCTTCAAGTTGCTCTGAGAACAAACTTGACTATTCTGACTAAAGTGTTCTGGACAGAATGGGGAACAGTCTGTACTTGGGGCTACTCAAGGTCAGATCCTTGGCCTCCATACCCTGCCCCTCCTCCCCCCTTTTCCCTCCCTATCTCTGCAGAGGAATGAGTGATTTAACTCAGATGAGCTCCGTTCTTCTCAGTCCCCAGCCCCCACCCCGCAACATGGGCAGTCAAGTTACACACCTGGAGAAATCAGACAGCCAACATGATCGCTCCCTTCCTTCCTCACAGCTTCTTGGAAAGAAAGTTTGGTGGGAACACGGAGCACTGGAGTCAATTTTTTGGCCAGGATTGAATATCAACTCCCCTCCCCTTCTGGGCTTTCCTCCCACTCACCACCCACCCACAATCCCAGCTGGAGGAGGAAAAACGTGGGGAAGATTGGAAAGGGTCCTGAATTTTGAGCCAGAGGACCAGGATGCAAATCCTGACTCTGTCACTATCTGTGTAACCCTAGGCAAGTCACAGTGTCCCTGGGCCACAGTTTTCTTCATCTGTGAAATGAGAGGCTTCGACTAGGTGACTGCTAAGGGACTTTCCAGCCCTCAATCTATCATCCGATGATCCTAAGGTCTGGGGGTGTCCTTGTTGGATGACAATGATGAATAGTTGCTACGTTAGCACAGTTAAGTTCTCAAAAGTGTTTTCCTCTGGGGTTCCCCAAGTACAGATGTCCCCCATTCTGGGGAACTCATCTAGGCTTCCTGACCCAGAGCTAGGTTATATCTCCCTAACAGCTTCTCAAGAAGGTGGCATGAATATTATCATTCCCATTTTACAAATCAGAAAACTAAAAGTCAGGGAGATTAAAGGGGCTTGTCCACAGTTGAGGAGCCATGAGGCCAAAGAATCTCTTATGCTCAAATGCCAGTTTTCTGCCTCCGAAAGCAGTCCTCTTTACTACATCATGCTACTTTCAGAAGGAACCTGCTTGAAGAGCCTCCTAAGATGTTGTTCAGTTGTTTCAGTCATGTCAGACTCTTTGGACCCCATTCGGGATTTTCTTGACAAAAATACTAGAGTGGTTTGCCATTTCCTTCTCCAGCTCATTTTACAGATGTAGAAACTGAAGAAATCAGGGTTAAGTGACTTACCCAGGGTCATACAGCTAGTAAGTGTCTGAAGCTGGATTTGAACTCTTGAAGATCAATCTACCTGCCTTCAAGCCTGGTATTCTGTGCACTATGATGCCACCTAGCTGCCCTGCTTTTTAGAGATACACTCTAAGTGACTTACCTTCACACTGAGGTTTAATTGACTTATTCCAGATAATTTCCTTAGAAAAGAGAGTTAGATAGTTACCAAGGGGTGGAGAGCTGACATACCACAAGTATGTATGTGTGTGTGTGTGTGTGTGTGTGTGTGTGTGAGAGAGAGAGAGAGAGATTTCAAAATTTTGTTGAAGAGCTTGCTGTGTATGTGTGTACTGAACCCCAGTCCCTACAGTTCCCATCCAAAAAGCATTTATTGAACACCTAAATGTATTAAGTACCTGGTGTAAGGCACTATACCAAGCACTAGCAGCTAAAAACCAAAATTAAAAATAGTCTCTGCCCTAAAGGGGTTTACATTCTGCTGAAGGAGAAGGGGTATATAAGTTCTTAAAACTGTATTGAGGATTTTACATATAAAATTGTGCTGATAATTGTAAAGAAAATGAAATTATGTTCCCATTTTAAAGCAGGGAATTACATATAAACAGATAAGCATGTATATGTATTGACGTATATATGTGAATGTATATGTACATTCTTGATGCAGAAGAGAACATTAACACTTGGGGAATCAGTCAAGGCTTTCCTTATAAAATAAACCTAAAGATTCTTGTGGTGGAAGTGAGGAGGGATTTTACTCCAGGCATGGGGCCAGCCTAGGCAAAAGGATAGAAATAAGAGATGGACTACTAAGTTCCAGGAACAGCAAGAGAGTACACTTAATGGAATATAAAGAAAGTATTTGAAAGAAAGGACTTGTGGTTTCATAGGTATAGAGAACTTCCAGGTGAGGGAATTCCCTCTCCTGATGCAGGATAGCAGCTCCTCTATAATGTATAGAGACTTGCCTACAGTAGTGATAAGTTGTGACTTGCCCAGGGTCACACAATCAATCTTCACAGCTTAAAGGTCAGCTTTCTCTTCACTATGCCTTGCTGCCTCTGGAAAGGTAGGCTGGAGAAAGATTTAAGGGACTTTTAAAAATGCCATGTTGAAAAGTCTATTTGATCTTGAAAATAATAGGGAGCCACTGAAGGTTCTTGGGTGATTTGCTCAGACTTTTGCCATAGAAAAAATTATTTTGGCAGCTCACTGAAGGATGAACTGAAGAGAGGAGAGACTAGAAATCACGAGTTCAATTAAGAGGCTATTACAAAAGTCTAGGAGAGAAGTAATAGCTGAACTGAGATGGTGGCTATGTGAGTCAAGAGAAAGGGAAAGGTGTGAAATGTGTTATGGAGATAGAATCAATCATCCAGACTAAGCTACAAATTGGTGATGGAGGGGGAGAAACACTAAGGATGAGTTAGTGGAATGATACTAGGTGGATGGATGGGTGGTGGGTGGATGATAGTGCCCTGAAAGAAATAGCTAAATGTAAAGGAAGGTCAGCTTCTCAGAGAAAGGTAGTGAGCTCTGTTTTGAACATATTTGAACATGAGATACTTACACGCAGGGATGGGCTGGTAAATGTTAGCAGCATACACTTTCAAGTTAAATCTTCATTCTTAATATTTTTTTTCCATTTCCTCCTTTAAGTCTATCAATGGTATTAAACTCAAATAGAAATGGATCCCTGCAGGGCAGCATATTGACCTAGAAAACTATGAACTAACATCATCTGTATCGTGTTATATTTTTTATTAATTTTGTAAGACATTTCCCAATTACATTTTAATCTGTTGGCTGCCAGCAAGTCTGACAGTTTTAGTTGCTGTCTAGACTCTAGAAAATCAGCAAATGAATAAATGGGGATCTGATCTGTAGCATTTGCCAATTTCCAGGTATAATACTCAAAATGAAAAGTTCACAGTTGCCTCTAGGGAGTAAGAGCTGGCTCCAGCACACCCTTGCTTATGGAGGATCCACATGGAGCTGTCCAGCAAGTAGGCAGTGATCTGGAACTAGTGTTCAGGAGACAGCTTAGAGATAGATACCTAATTGAACCCAAGGAAGCTAATAAGATCACGGAGGATAAGACATGGACAGAGAGCCCAAAACAGCACCATGAGGCACATTCACTGCTGGGTGGAGGAATCATGGACATAGAACCCAGAATATGCAACCATTAAATTAAAATCTAATTAAGTTTAAAAATTAAAAAATTCCCACCATTTTTAAAGGCTCCATTTAAAAATGTTATCCTTGTTCCACTGCCAGGGGAAGGCTGAGGAACCTCTCTGTGGTCAGCCCCTTCCCAAACAGTTTTTCCCAGTCCATCCAAAAAAAAAAAAAAAACTGCTTTGACCTCTGCACAGTCTCTATTTGTAAATTTACTGTGTCACTAATGGTACCTTGCACTTCCGCCCTCTGGGTTCCAACTTCACACTCGGTTACATGGTGATATTGAGGCTTGTTCTACTCTACCCTGCCTGTTTTAGGGTTCAAGTGAAATGAAGAATTGAGGTTTTTAAAAAATACTGTCAAGCATAAACCAGTTCAATAAGATTCCCTTCAATAAGAAGGTATCTTGGAGATGTCCTAGTTCAATACCCTCACTTTGCAAACAAAGAAACTGAGACCTTGGAAAGGTGAGATAACTTGTCCAAAACCACCCTGTCATCTTGGGGTAGGGCTAAGAGCAGAACAGAAACCTTATCCTATTTGGATCTCCTCCATTAAACACTCCCTATTCCCAGCCCCTCCCAAAGTGCCTTTAGTCCTCAAGGACAAGGACCCTTCTGGTGCCTGGCCCTTGTCAATTCTGTAAGTAGATTAGGAGGATGTCAGGAAGTCCACACCTCTGGCTTCTGACTTGACCACTGACTGTTCCTCAAACTTAACACTCTTTCTCCTACCTTAGTGCATTCATTCAAGTCATTCCCCATGCTTGGACTATACCTTCTCCTCTTCTTGCTTTCTAGCTGTCTTTGACCTACCACCTCCTCCATGAAGCCTCCCTGATTCCCTAGCCCCTTCAATTTGCCTTGAGTTTTATTTATTTAGGCAAATGTTGACATCTCCTCTCCCCACCCCAGCCTTACTCTTGTCCAGTGTCCAGTAGAACTGCCCTCTCCTTGAGGGCCCTTGCTGATCTGTCTTTATCTTTGGATCTCTATTGTCCAATGGTACCAGGCACAAAATTGTGAAGCACACACCAGTTTGCCTCCATAGTTACCAATATGGCAAACAAGCAGGATTCATCCTGGGCTCCTGCCCCCTCCCCACCTCTCTGGGGAGGAGATAGTCAACATCTCAGATGTGGTTTCTCTGACTAAATTTCTGTTTCCCAGGAATAAGCTTGGCTCAGCTTCTCCTTCCTGTTTCCTACAGGTGCCCTGCATGAGGCCAGTCACAGAGGATTTCATCTTGGAACTGTGATAAAGCCCACAACTCAGTCCCAGGCTTGGTTCCAGTCTTTCCCCCTGTGGGAACAAGGCTTCATGAAAAACCCCAGCTCTTAGTACTTTTCCACCCTGAGATCCTGAGAGATCTAAAGCCCCCTCTGCCCCAGAGGGCTTTGGCTCCATCAGGACTGGAGAGCATCCTGCCTGTTGCTGAACACAGCTGATATCACGGGCCACCAGAATACAGGAAACTGACCTAGGGAAAGCTTGGTTAGAAAAGGGATGGATGTGTGTGAGAGGCTCCTGATCTTTACTTGATACTGACTACCCTCAGTAAACACTTCTAGTCTTGGAACTAGAAATGTCCCTCATGTAGTCATTTCTAGGACCTTTTCGTTCAAGCCCAAGCACTGATTAGCTTTTCTGGGCAGGCTAACACAATAGTGGGGCTTCAATACATGTTTGAATTGTATTGATCCTTGAGTCTGTGTGCTATTTGTGTGATGTGTCTGGGATATACTGCCTGCGTATAAGAGCTTGCACCCATCACATTTGGTTTGCCTGGATAGACGACCTAAATCTTGGGCTCTATTTGGAAGTCAGCTCACAAGATTAGAGAGTACATTAAGATTTGCAAAGCCCTTAACAAATATTTATCTGATCTTCACAACAACCTCTAAAGGTAGGTATGATTATGACCCTTATTTTACAGATGAGGAAACTGAGACTGGAAGATTAAATGACTTATCTAGGATCAAAAGTCCAGTGAGTGTCTAAGATAGAATTTGAACTTGAGTCTTCCTGACTCAAGCCCAGTACTCTGTACACTGTACTACCTAGCTTACACGTAATGACAAATCACACTTACATAGAATTTTGAGGTATACAAAAAGCTTTCCTCATAGCAACCCGATAAAATAGGTGACATGTATTTCCCCATTTTACAGATAAGAAAACTGAGAGAGGTTAAGGGGCTTGTTCTCACAAACAGTAAGTGGCAGAGTTAGGATTCATACAATCATAGATTTGGAGCTAGACAGGATCTTAAAGGTCATTGAGTCCATCCATCTAGCCAATTTTACAGATGAGGAAACTGAGGCTCAAAGAATGAGCTCTCCATTCACCCAACTGATAACTGCTATTTGAGAACAGATTCAAACTGAAGTCTTCCTGACTCTAAGTCATGCACTTGAGCCACACACAACACCACCTAAGTCCAGTCTTCTTTCCACAGGACAAGACAACACATCCTCTGATCTTTTCACTACCTCACCTCCACCTCCTAGACTCATTCATTTTCAGACACATTGACTGAGTGTTTAATCTCTAGATTGAGACCCTTCCGGGGCATGGACCAAGGGTTAGATCCCCAGGGTCAGTCTGGACAACGAAGATGGATCTGCCCATTTTATGATAAAGCAAACAGGGGATGAAGAGGACTTATTAGCAAATAACAAGGGATGAGCAATGGCATGCCACATTGGGTGGAGATGGAGAGGGGCACAGCAAATGGGAGCGGGCTACCCACCATACTAGGGAAGAATTATGCTAGAGAAGCAGTGTCAAGGGTGTCATCAGAAATGTATGAACATAAAAGAAGGGGCAGGTCACGCGATGAGAGCAAAGGATACTTAGCTAATGGGCAACCAAAGGCTCCCCCAGACCTTAAAAGCTGCAAAGAATATCATTTACACCCAACAATTTTTACCAGCTGCAACTGCATTGGAGCCCTTGCAGCAGGTGAGAGATTAGTGGGGCAAGTATGAAAATGGAACAGGTGCCAAGGGGACAATAGAACTTGTTCCGTGTCCTCCTCCAAACTAGGTACTTTAACATGTGTGTAGCACTCTTACATCCCTTCTTATGTCTACAACAACCTGGGTAGTGGGAGAGTGAAAGGAAATTATGTGCCAGGCACTTTACAGATACTATAAGCTCTTACTATGTGCCAGGCACTTTACAAATACTATGTCATTTGATCCAAAGAACCCTGGGAGGTTGGTACTATTATTATTCCCATTTTTCAGTTGAGAAAACTGAGGCAAGCAGGGGTTAAGTAACTTGCCCAGGATCATACAGCTAATAAGTATCTGAGGTAGGATTTGAACTCAGGGTCTTCCTGACTCCAGACCCAGGACTCTAGCCACTGCGCCCCTCTTAGGTGCTCAACTTCTAATCCCTAGACTAGATACCTCTACTACTAGTCCCATTTTAGAGGTGAGGAAATTGAATCCCCAAGAGGGGAAATGACTTCCCCAAGGTCATAGAATTGGAACTAGAAAACCACATCTCCTGATTTCCAGAAATAGATGCAGAGACAGTGTGGAAACAAGTTTTGGTTTGAGTTGGCATCACAAGAATTGAAAACAGATCCTTGCATTTGTTGTCAAAGGATCTGGGCTCATATCCAGGATGTAGCACCTGCTACCTGAAAGTTACTTCCTTTCCCTGAACCTCAGTTTCTGTGTTTGTAGCTGTAAAGTAAAAAAGGTCAGACAAGATCAGGAATTCTCAGTCTTGGCCCATGGATAGATTTCAAGGGAGTTGTTAAATTAGATGGGAAAAAATTACCTATTTTCACTAATTTCTAGCTGAAATTTAGCATTTCTTTCAATAATGAATGTAGGCAATCAAACATTATTCCGAGAAGGGGTCAGTAGGTTTTGACAGACTTCCAAAGGAGTCTATGACACACTGAAGATTAAAGACGTGTGTGCTCTGGGGTCTCTCCCAGGTTTGAAAATCCTTTGATGCTGTCCTGGAAATCCTGGCTTTGACACTGGCCATGGCACCTTCATCTAACCTCTCTGAGCCTTAGGGTAATCATTGGTCAAATGGAGAAAAAAATACTTGTACCACCAACCTCACAGATTTGCTGTGAGGAAAACATTTCATCATCATGCATATTCTCAATCTAATATTTCCATGGCACCCTCTCTATCTCTTCAGAGATTAAGTGGCATATCTCCTTTCCTGGAGCTCCCAGCAATGAAGCTGCCCAAGGAGCCAGGGGAACTGAAGTGGAAACAGCTGCTCTTGGGCCGGCCCTCTGTCAGGACCCTCCTGTGGGAAATTTCACTTTTAGGTGTTAAGACTCCACATAGAAAAGCAGGCTTGCTTCCAGATGCCTGACCTTGGAAACTGTGCCCCTAGCACCAGTCCCACCTCAGTCACCACCATGTACCAGGTAGACAGTTAAGCTTCTGTCCTGGGCCTTGGAGGGGACCCAGCAAGAGGTCCTTGGTTTGTATGTTCAGTTGGTGAAGTAACAGTTACTGGGAGTCATGGAGAGTCTTATAGGAGTTACTGCAGAAGGGAAGGAGAGAGACAGACAGAGAGGGAGAAGAAGTGGGGGGAGAGATAGAAATAGAGACACAGAGACAGAGAGGAATGAGAGATGGGGAGAGAGAAGCCAGAGACAAAGAGACACAGAGACAGAGAGAGGAGTAAGAGGTGGGGAAAGAGATAGAAATAGAGACAAAGAGACACAGAAAGACAGAGAGGAGTGAGAGGTGTGGGGAGGGTAGTGATAGGTGGAGAGAGAGAGAGAGAGAGAGAGAGGAATGAGAGGTGAAGAGAGACAAACAGACAGACAGACATAGAAAGGGGTGAGAGGTAGGGAGACAGAGACAGAGAGAGACAGAGAGGGTTGAGAGATGGGGAGAAAGCTAGAGACAGAGACAAAGAGACACACCAATTGATCTGCTGCTTGACCGGCCTCCCAAGTCTATGCTGTGGTGGGGTCATCTTGTGTCCAGGACCTAGTTGTCAAGTTTACAAGTTTGGAAACAATTTGCATTGTTTTTAATTAGAGTGATCAAGCACTGGAGGACTTCTTCTCATTAAGGAACCTCACGGGAGACAATGGAGAACCCAACTCTGAGTCACACAACAACCAAAAATAATATTTACAAAACTCATATAATGTGATGGGTGTAGAGAAGAGGACCCACTGGCTTCCTTGAAGTCAACACAATTCAATGCCCATCTTCCGCAGGAGACTTTTCCAGGCTCCCACCCAGCCACCCAAAGCTGCTTGTGCCTTCCCTCTGAGATTACCTTACATTGTCACTGTATTTATATATATATATATATATATATATATATATATATATATATATTCATATATAAAACTATATATGCCCATATATACACATAAAACTAGTTAGAGTTATTTGCATGATATCGCATTAGAATGTGAACTCTTTAGACCCTCAGTGTAGCACCATGCTTCCCTATAGAGAAAAATAAATGCTTCTTGACTGAACCTGGTCAAGATTAATTTTTTGGTAACAAAGTTAACCTGTTTAGTGAATAAGTTTTCTCTCTGTCTCTGTCTCTATCTCTCTGTCTCCCTTTTTCTCTCTCTCTTTCTGTTCTTTTTTCTCTCTCTCCTCTCCTGTCTTCTGCTCTCTCTTCTCTCCTCTCTCGCGTTCTTTCTTCTCTCTCTGTCCCCTCTCTCTCTCCTCTCTCTCTCTTTCTCTCTCCCTCCTCTCTCCCTCTCTTTCTGTCCCTCTCTTTGTTTCTCTCTGTGTGTCTTTCTCTGTCTCTGTATCTCTCTTTTTCACATTAAAGATGACTACATATAGCGTAAGAATCCCCAGGTATATGGAGTCTTTGTTCCGGTACTGTCTCCCTGATGGGATGCAAACCAGCCTTGCTCTGGGTACTTGCTTAGTCTTTGCCAACGTATACGAGATGATGGATTGAATCTAACTCCCTCATTTTATGGATAAGAAACTGAAGCTTTGAGAAGGGAAATCACTTGCCCAAAATTACCGAGTTGGATGCAGAACCAGATCTCCTGAGTTCTAAAATTAGAAACAGAGCTAGTCATCCACCTGAGATAGAATCTAGCACTTTTCCTTTAAAAGGAAAAGCAAACACAACACAGTGAGAGATGGTAAGAACTAGACCAGGGATGGCCAGAAAAAAGCTGGTCAGAAAAAAAGACTCTTGTTCCCTAGAGGGAAGCCTGCAAAACTTTGTGTCTCATCCAGGGAACCATGTGGCCCACAGAGAAACCAGCAGATAAAAATAGTAACAAAGCAGTGAGGCGTTTATGAGCCAAGCTGTGAGCTGCAGGAACACAACTGGCCATGGCAGTGGCTTTGACAGAGTGATGACTTTCTAGATCTTCAAGTTCCTGGACCAAGTAGGAGCCAGAGCAAGGAACAGTCATGGTGTGGTAGAGCCCAACCCTACCTTGACTTGTATTAGTGCTGCTGAGATATGTGGGTTGTAGAGGTCCAGAAGAAAGGAGTCCACTCTAATGATTCTGAATGCTGCCCCCTTCTGGGAGGCTATGGGATCTCCAACCCAGGGTAGAACTCTAGGTAGAGGGAACTCTATAGGTTCTTAGGAGAGGAACTCAACAAGAAGGCGAGGGGGAGGGGGGCTTGACTTGAGTTCCTAGAACTCCTCTCTGCGTATGAGTCTTGGTCCTAGCAAAACGAAGGTGGATTGTTATGTTTTTATCTCTGTATCCCAATAACCTAGCACAGTGCCTAATCCACAGGAAGTGCCATTCAACAAGGTGCTTGGAACATCTTAAGCATTTCATAAATGCCTCTTCATTCATTCTACCCTCTGAATCTCAGGATCTTCCTCTGCAAAATGAAGTGGTTGGATTCCATGGGACTCTTCCAGGTCTAAATCTGTTATTCAAATTGAATTGAACTGAATTGAATTATTCCCCCTTTCCAGGATCTGTACAGTGGCATTGCCATTATTTCTTCAATTAGGAGACTGCAGCTCCCAATGTAACTCAGGGACTCCATACAACTCTACTGAGGTTTCCATCTGCCACCATCTTTGGTGCCCCATGATTCCATCCTTTCCTGGGGCCCATGCTTCTAAGCAAGGTCATGCAGACTTCCTTTCAGGTAATGGTGCATCTGTGTGTGTCCAGCAAGATTTTTTTAGGTCCTTTCAAATAGAGTTCTCTCTTCTTTGCTCCTAGCCTTGTGTCTGCCTTCCTTTTTAAAAATCACATCCAAGGGCATAATTTATAGCCATCACTCAGCCCATCATCCTTAAAGGAATATAAATGAGCCAACTAGTATCCTGAGCAAAGGGACTTCCTCCTTTAGCAAGGAGACATCATTAATTGCAGAATACAACCTCTAGTGTGAGAGCCTCCTCTATTAACCTTGATTAACAAGATTTTCATCCTTGATCAGGTTCTTCTTCAGTATACTCTCCCTATATACTACGCTTTATAAAAGAACTTTCCTGAGGGCGGAGCCAAGATGGAGGAGTAGAAGGACGCACGTTTACGAGCTCCGAACCCACAACCCATAGAATTAAGGTAAAAAGAGATCCCCATAAATTCTGAATCACTGCAGGGGGTGCATAAATATAGGGGAAGAGATTTCCGTTCCAGTGAGCCCTGGAGAGCCGTCCCCAGGGTCCGTCGTGCCCGGAAAGCGGACCCCACCCCAACGCTGCCCTGGCCGCGGCCCCAGAGAAGCTGACCCGAGCAGGCTTCAGAGACGGAAGCTCCGACAGAAGCCCCGGCAGCCGGGAAAGTCCCTCCGCCCACAGAAGCTACAGGTCAGTGAGAGAGAAAGCTGGGCTAGGGGAGGGGAGCGGAGCATCTCTGTGACTCAGGCCCCCTCGGGAGGAAGCGGCGGCGGCAGAGACGGGGGCAGGAAGCGGTGGAGGCAGAGGAGTGGGCGGAGGGTGAGGCAGCAGTGGCAGCAGGCAGGATCTTCATTACTGAAAGTCTTTGCAACCTGAGGGAGCTGAGCCTGGGAGACAGCCCTGCCCCCACCCCGCTATATTACTGAAGGCCTCCGTATTAAGCCCCTGACAGAACTGAGCCTAGGAGGCGGGCCCCCCACCCTGCCCCCACCCGCTCTGTTCCTGAAAGTCTCTGCATAAAGCCCCTGAGGGAACTCAGCCTGGGAGGCGGCTCTGCTCCCACCTCAGCACCAATTTGAATCTCAGAGGCCAAGCACTAGCTGGGCGGATCCAGGCGGGGGTGGAAAGGAATCTCAGAAGACAAGTAACTGGCTGGGAAAATGCCTAGAAAAGGGAAGAAAAATAAGACTATAGAGAGTTTTTTCCAACAAATGCAAATGATCCTGACCTTCGGATCTGATGGCGAGGACGAGGACATATTCTTGCCATCAGGGAAAGACGTGGAGGGCAGGGCCTCAGTACCCCAGACACCCCAGGGGGGTGGCGGGTGGGCTCAGGTCTTGGAAGAGCTCAAAAAGAATTTTGAAAAGCAAGTTAGACAGGTGGAGGAAAAACTGGGAAGAGAAATGACACAGATGCAAGAAAAGTATGAAAAACGGGTCAATACCTTGGTAAAGGAGACCCAAAAAAATGCTGAGGAAATTAACACCTTGAAAAATAGGCTCACTCAATTGGCAAAAGAAGTTCAAAAAGCCAATGAGGAGAAGAATGCTTTCAAAAGCAGAATGAGCCAAATGGAAAAAGAGGCTCAAAAGCTCACTGAATTTAATAGTTCTCTCAAAATTAGAATGGAACAGATGGAGTCTAATGACTTTATGAGAAACCAAGAAATCACAAAACAAAACCAAAAGAACAAAAAAATGGAAGAGAATGTGAAATATCTCATGGGAAAAACAACTGACCTGGAAAATAGATCCAGGAGAGACAATTTAAAAATTATGGGACTACCTGAAACTCATGATCAGAAAAAGAGCCTAGACATCATCTTCCATGAAATTATCAAGGAAAACTGCCCTGACATTCTAGAACCAGAGGGCAAAATAAGTATTGAAAGAATCCATCGATCACCACCTGAAAGAGATCCAAAAAGAGAAACTCCTAGGAACATTGTGGCCAAATTCCAGAACTCCCAGCTCAAGGAAAAAATCTTGCAAGCAGCTAGAAAGAAACAATTCCAATACTGTGGAAATACAATCAGGATATCTCAAGATCTAGCAGCTTCTACATTAAGAGATCGAAGGGCGTGGAATAGGATATTCCAGAAGGCAAAGGAACTAGGACTCAAACCAAGAATCACCTACCCAGCCAAACTGAGTATAATACTTCAAGGGAAAATATGTTCTTTCAATGAAACAGAGGACTTTCAATCATTCTTAATGAAAAGACCAGAGCTGAAAAGAAAATTTGACTTTCAAACACAAGAATGAGAAGAAGCATGAAAAAGGAAACAGCAAAGAGAAGTCTTAAGGGACTTACCAGAAGTGAACTGTTTACATTCATACAGGGAAAGACAATATTTCTAACTCTTAAAACTTTTCAGTATCTGGGTAGTTGGTGGGACCACACATACACATGTACACGCATGCACACACATACACACATGCACACACATACAGAGATAGAGAGCACAGGTTGAACTGAATAGGATGGGACCATACCTTAAAAGAAATTAAGGTAAATGGTGAGAGAGAAATGTAGTGGGAGGAAAGAGGGGGAAATGGAAGGGGGTAACTATATGTCATTTAAGAGGCAGGTAGGAGTTTTTTTTTAGTGGAGGGAAAAAGAGGAGAGCTGAGAAAAAAAAACAAAACAAAAAACAAAAAAACAAGAAGTTTACCCTCATCACATTTGACTAAACGAAGGAGTGAAATGCACACTCATTTTGGTATGAAAACCTATCTTACAGTATAAGAAAGTGGGGGAGAAGGAGATATTGTGGGGGGGGCGGGGATGATGGAAGGGAGGGCAAAGGGAGGAGGGAGTAATTGGAAGTCAACACTTGGGGAGGGACAGGATCAAAAGACAGAAGAGAAACAATGAGGGGCAGGGTAGGATGGAGGGTAATCCAGTTAGTCTTACACAACACGACTATCAGGGAGGTCATTTGCAAAACTACACAGATAGGGCCTATATTGAATTGCCTGCCGTCCCAAAGGGAATGGGTGGGGAGGGAGGGATGGGGAGAATTTGGAACTCAAAGTTTTAGGAACAATTGTTTAGTATTGATGTTGCAACTAGGAAAGAAGACATACAGTTAATGAGGAATAGAAAGTCATCTGGCCCTACAAGAGAAAAGAGAAGATGGAGACAAGAGAAGGGAGGGATGACAGAAGAGAGGGCAGATTGGAGATAGGGAAAATTAGATTGCTTGGGGTATTGGGGTGGGGGGAGGGGATAAAAGGGGAGAAAATTTGGAACCCAAAAATTTGTGAAAATGAATGTAAAAAGTTAAATAAATTAATTAATTTAAAAAAAAAAAAGAACTTTCCTGACCACAAACTTTTGAGGTAAGGACTGTATCATTATTACCATTTCATATATAGGAAAAGTGAGGTCAGGTGGGGTCAAATTGCCCGCCCCTGGTAAGTAACAGAGCAGACTGTCCCATTCTATCTTTCTAACTCCAAATCAGGTGTCCTTTCCTCTCTACCATACTGTTTGTCATTCCTCTTGGCTGTTTGGTTCATCTTCTTAGCCAATAGGAAAGTCAACTTAGAAAGCCAAACGAAGATTGTTGAGTTGATTGATGTCTTTAAAGCCAAATGAAAGGATTTTGGGCTTCCTAATGGGTAGAATCTTCATATTTCCTAGAGAAAGCTAACATTCTCCCTTCTCCATCACAAGGATACTTGCCTGAAACAAAGACTACTCATGTTCACCATCAGATACTCTCTTCCCAAGAGGCAACTGGGTGAACAGACCCTACTCTTCTACCAGCACTCAACAGCAACCTTAACTCAAGTCAGACACCTGACATTTGATCAAATGACTCTTCGATTTTTATTTAAGGATGAGGTTTCAAAGACTTTTCAGGCTTGGTAACCATACCTGCTAATGAAATGCCAAAAAGGTGACTGGGCAGGTAGAGGAGAAACTTGTCCCCTGCCCCTTTCCTGACTTTGTCTCTACACCAATCCCAATGTCATTTGAGAGTCATTGGGCATATAGCCCTTACACAGATAATGCATTGCCTAGACATCAGCAATTAAAATCAGGAGACTTAGGCAATGCTCAACACAAGTAAGGGTGAGGTGGCTGACAGAGAGATGCAAGGCCCTGGAAATTTAAAAAAACTGATGAGCCTGAGTTACTTATCTAAGAGAATAGATACATGGATAGATAGATAGATAGATAGATAGATAGATAGATAGATAGATAGATAGATAGATAGATAGATAGATGGGTGGATGGATGGATGGATGGATGAATGGATGCATGGATAGATGGAGGGATAGATGGACAGACAGAGAGAGAGACAGACAGATAGATGGATGATGGATGAATGGATAGATAGCTAGATGGCTGGATAGCTAGCTAGATAACTAGCTAGATGGATAGATGGATGGATGGATAGACAGACAGATAGATAGATGATAGATGATGGATGAATGGATAGATAGATATAGACAGTTACATACATAGAGAAAGCATTTATTAAGCACATCAGTGTTTGCCAAGCACTGTGCTAAATGCCAGGGATACAAACATAGGAAAACTAAAGGCATTTACATTGTAATAGGAGAAGGCAACACATAAAGAGGAACTAGAAAAGTGTGGGGGAAACTATACTAAGGACCTTGGTTCCTGGGACTAAAGATCTTTTGTTGAAGATAAGAGGTCCTGAAAGTTAAGATTCTGAAGAGTATTTGATCTGTTGCTCCAAAAATTGGGAAAGGAGGGTCTTTCTCCATAGAGCTGCTCCTGGTCTTAAAAGAGCTATAAAAAAGACTTTGGCTTTTGAAATAATAATAATTTTTTAAAAAAGCAATCACAGAGCCCACTCTTCCCATGAGGAAGAGATCCAAGGATTTCATGTGCATGGAGAAGCAGAGATGCTCTAGGGATCTGTGTCCGAGGAGGTCATGCCTAGAAGGGTCTAGTAGGGATGACACATCCAGTGTAAGTGTCCAGACAAGCAGCATTCAGTGCCAACTAAATGTCGTGTGGGTGGGCATTTTCTCTGGTTGTTCCTCCTTCCTGGAATGCTCTCCCTCCTCTACTCCACCTACTGACATCCCTGGTTTTTTTTAAGTTCCAACTAAAATGCCATCTTCTACTGGAAGCCTTCCCCAGCCCCTCTAAATTCTAAGGCCTTCCCTCTTTTAATTATTTCCTCTTTGTCCTGTATGTGGCTTCCTTTGTATAGATTTGTTTGCATATTGTCTCCACCATTAGACTGTAAGCTCATGGAGGTCTGGGACTATCTTTCGCCTCTTTTTGTGTTCCCAGTGCTTCGTTAGCACAGTGCCTGGCACACAGTAGGTACATAATAAATACGGATTGATTGATTGGTCTTACACACATCAGGATCCAGTGCATGATAGGGCCAGGCTTCTAATCTCTGGACTCCACTCCCCTGCCTCCCTCCCTCCAAGATTTTCAGGAGCTGTTATTGCCAGATGGTGGTGACAGGAACTGACAGGACAGTCCATAGTGGGCCCACCCTTGGTCCTGCCCAATATGGAAAGGAAAAGACAGAAGGTGAAAGAGATGTGTGACTCACTTGCTCCAGTCAAAAGGAGCCCATACTTGTCTATGCTATTTGCCTTCAGATGAATCTCCTTCCCCCTACCTCCACATAATCATGCATGCCTAATGTCCAATGATAAAACAAACAAAAAATTAGAACTCTGACAAACCTTTGTCCACTTTAATCTATGATGTGAACGGGAAGAGTCATCAAGGACTCCTGTATTCACACAGTTTGTAAACTGGAATTTAAGCTCACTCCAAATCTGATACTCTTTCCTAATGGCTCCTCAATCTACATGAATTTTCCACTTCCCACAGGATTGTGTTTTTGTCTCCCAAAGGTGTAATGCCTGAACTCAAGATCATCTGTGCATTCTGAGTCATAGAAACACCAGCCCTTTCCTTTCCTGGGGATGGGAAAGCAAGAGAACATCAGAAGGGCTAAAATGTGGATTCTCACTTTGGCATGACTAGTATTAAGATAACGCACTAACCTTGGCCCTATCTTTCTGAGCTGTGAAATAGGGTACAATCTTCCTAATAATCCTCAGTATTCATCGAAGTCTTGACTAGTGGTGTCAAACTCAAAGAGAAATGTATCCCTACAGGACACATATTGATGAGAAAACTACAAGTTAACATTATCTATGTTATGTTGTATTTTTATTTATTTTGTTATATATTTCCCAATTACATTTTAATCTGCTTCTCACAGCACTGGGGAATGCTGTGGACCGTAGCATATTTGACAAGCCCATGATCACCTGGGGATTATGAGATTCTAACTAGGAATGATGCCAAAATCCTCATTCTCGCGGAGGGGCATCTTTCCCTGGCTCAGATCTGCCCACCTCTGCAGGCCTGTTGGGGCACTGAAGAGGAAGTATCAGTGATGGTGACTTCAGGCAAACAGATTCTCTTTGCAGCTAAAAATGCTCCTTCTTGGCATAAGCTGGTCATGAGCTGCCGCCCAGTGGCCAAAGCTGGGCAAGACTTGGAGAATTCTGCAGTAGAGCTCAGGTGAGGGGCAAGCTGATCTCCCCAGCCAGCGGCAGAGACTGGCCTCCATGAGACCGGCCACAGAGAACATCCTCCAGTCTCAGGAATGTCCCTGATGGTCTTCAGGGAGTGACTATCCACTGAGGCGGTAGAGAGGATTTCTTGTTCGGGGTCAGCTTGGACTAGATGCCTGCCCCCCATGGACCCTTCCACCTCAGGGATGCTGATCTTTGTGGAGCTAAAAATGGAAAACTTTGAGAAATTCTTTCTCTCGTTTGTTTTTGCAACACCTCTATATCCATATGTATCTTTTCCTTCTGCCCTTCTAGAAGAGCCACCTGTTATAACAAAGAAGAAGGAAAGAAAAAAGGGGCAGGGGGAGTAAGTTAGAAAAACTAACCAGTGGAGAAAAAGAAAAGAAAACCTCAACTGAATCTAGCAGCATATGCAATATTCTATACCTATAACTGGCCTCCCATGCCCCAGCCACCACCTCTGCTAAAAATGTCACCTGGAACTGTTTCCTCATTTCCCAGAGAAGGGATCTTGCCCTTGTCTTGTTTGTCCATTGCCAAAGAAGACCATGCCATCAGAGAAATGATGACATGACTTGCACTTGACTTTGTTTTGAGTGAGGGAGGGCTGTGCAGGTCACCAGCCTCACTTCTCCTCCAGAACCATCTGAATTCAGTGACTTGATATTCCTCAGGATGACTAGAGATGGCCCAAGATGCTCTGGGAGACCTTGGGCCCTTTAGACCAAGATCTTTGTAGGCACTCACTTAGGGTGAGGCAATGCCCATTCATTGAATAGGCCTGTTTAAGAAGTAGCCAGGGCGTGGTCCCTTGTCACACAGGTATCTGAGGGCAGAGTCGGAACAAGAATTAAGGGCTCTCAAATCCATGTCCACAGCCTTCTCTACTGCAATAGCTGCTGGTTGGGTTTCCAGCCACAAGACCCTGCACATTCCAATCCATGACCGAAAGCCCAGATCTGGACATGCAACCACACTCCCCCCCAACACACACACACACACACACACACACACACACACGCACACACACGCACACACACACACTCAGTGACTCCCTGGTAACTCCTTTGCCTTCTAAAGCCCAGTATGATCTGGCCTCCTCTACCTTTCCAGTTTTCTTACACTTGACTTCCCTCCATGTACTCAGAAATCCAGTGAAACAGGCTTCCTCACTGCTGCTCACACATGATGTTCTATCTTCCCACTCTACATCTTCTCCCTGGCTACCCCCAGGCCTGCCATGCTCTCCTACCTCATCTCTCTCTTTCCTGGCTTCCTTCAAGCCTCAGGTAAAATCTCACCTACTGCAAGAAGCCTTCCCCAGTCACTCTCAACTCCAGTGCTAGCTCCAGTCTATCTTGTATATATCTTGCGTGTGCATAGCTGTTTGCATGTTTGCCTCCCATTAGACTTCAAGCTCCCTGAGGGTAGGCACTGTTTTTTGCTTTTCTTTGTATCCCCAGGTTTAGCACAGTGCCTGCCTCATTGCAGGTTCTCAGTGACAACCTGTTGACTTGTCTCCCCTTGAGGGGAGATTCCATAAATTTACCTTTTTTTTAATCACCAGAACTTTCCATAGTGCCTAGTTCATAGCAAGCACCTAATAAGTGCTTGGCTATCTGACTGCTTAAGACAATTGTTGACATCCCCATTCCAGGAAGAAGAAAAAGCAGTTCCAGTCTAACACTCATGAAATTTTTCAACGGCTAAGGTCAAGGTTATAAGATGTCTTCTTACACAAAGCCCTCCTCCCTTCTCTATGTATGTGATCTATGATGTTAATCAAAGTTCTTTAAAATGTTTTTCACAATTCATTCCCCAGTTAAGGCCCCTTTACTGAAAACTGACATTTTCACAGATAAGAGAAAAAGACTTTGAAATAACATTTGTTTAAGCTTTTCAAAGCACTGCTTTCTCCAGAGAGAGAAGCAATGCCTTTTTTTTATGCTTAGGAGACAGCCCTTGCTTTTACCCTGCCTTAACTTCCAGGGTAAGAATTAGGGACTGCTGACTCCCTGCCGAACCTATTCGATGGTAAGGGGAAGGTGCTATCAGATGAGTGGCACTCCCTACCTGCCATACACATCACTCAACACCAGAGGGCACTGAGAGCAGAGCACTATCCTAACTGACTCTCAAAGAGCTGGTTCTGTGTCCCTGTCTCTGTCTCTGCCTCTGCCTCTGTCTCTCTCCCTGTCTCTCTCTGTCTCTGTCTCTCTCTCTGTCTCTCTCTCTGTTTCTCTCTGTCTCTATCTCTCTGTCTCTCTCCCTCTCTCTCTCCTTAATTCTGTTATTTTGTGAGTGATATCGCTCTTCTTGTAGGTCTCAGGCTATAAAGATTTCTGAGTCAGATCTTATGCCTTATTGTGTCCTCTTCTCCCTGTCCTCCCCTTCACCTTACGTCCCAATATGTGTACTCTTCCTCTTCCTCTTCTTCTTCCTCTTAGTTATTATATAGCATTTAAATAGTGATTTATTACTATTATTATGCCAGACTTTGATAGCATTTTAAGGTTTGCAAAGTACTTCACGTAAGTTTTCTCATTTTTTTCTCACAGCAGCCCTGTGAGGTATTGTTATCCCTATTTTACAGATGAGGAAACTAAGGCTGAGTGCGGAGGTGGCTTGCCCAGGATCACGCAGCAAGTAAGTGTCTGAGGCAGGATTTGAACTCAAGCTTTCCTGACTGCAAACCCTACACACTGTCCCCTGTGCCACCTAGCAGCCCACAAACAACTTTAATAGTTAGAATAAATGTTTAATCAGAGGAATAAAAACACAGTCAAGACAGAAGAGGGTGAGCATTACCTCATTCAGGGATTCAATCTGCCAACATGCAATTCTCCAAGCTGAAATGAGAGAAGAAAATGGCAGCCGAGACTTGGAGGCTTGCCTCAAAATAGGCAGCATATGCCCAGGCTGAGTCACTTTGCTTTGTGGAAGGAATTTGGCTCCCATTACGGTCCTGAACAGCCTCTGCTGGATGCTTCTGGCTCCAATCTCTGCCACCTCCCAAGCTGGGCTGCACACGACTTTACCCAGGATCTGAAGCTCCAATCAGCTTCATTGTGTCCCCATATTCCCTCCCATGCCCAGGTGTGGGCACAGAGGTCCATGCTGTCCCCTTGCAGTTACAGCTGCCTCATAAATCTAGCATCCAGAGTAGCCATTGTGGTGACCCTTTGCCGTCCTCCTCAAGACCCTGTACAATTATTGCTGCCAACATCATTGCCCTCCTGTCTGCTATCCCTCCAAGCATGAGGAATCTCAGATTCAAACTGGAAAGACAACGTTAGCACATTTAGGGCCAACACAAGACCACCTGTTCTCTGTTTAGGCTCAGCCATAGTTTCAGGTTGATGAAATAGCAGTGCTGGGAAACTTGTGATGATGCTGCCCTCCAGTGGGGCTTGGCTGGTATGACAGGCACTCAGGACCAAGCTTGAGTCCCTGGACCTGACAAAAATGTGCTTTATTTTGTAGGGTTTATTCAGCCCCTTTTCCTGACCCCTCTGACCAATGATTTGTGTGGATGTTTGAAGCCTGGGTTCTTCCCTCCCTTCTCCCTAGCATGGAGCTCCTGAACATCCATCCCTCTCCAACAGACCAAAGCATCAGTGCTCATTTAGCCTTTGAACCTCTACAAAATCCTCCTTCTTTCTCTTTACCAACCTGAAAACCAAAGATTCAAAGGGTCCCCAATGAACCCAACCAGAGCTGGTGCTCTATATTTGGTCAGTGAAAGTTCTGGGATCTAAGAAGTCTCCAAAGCCTAGAACTAAAAACAGGGCAGGGCTCTAAGGAAATTGCATAGGCTCGTAGATTCAGAGCTGGAAGGGACTCAGAGATATCCCTTTATTTTACAGATGAGGAAAGTGAGGCCCAGAAAGGGCAACTCCCTTGCACAGGATCACACAGCTAGTAAATGTCTGAGGTGAGGTGCCAACTCCGATCTTTATGATTCTAAAACCAATGTCTGATTGATTCTAATGGCCTGAAGAAAATCCAGCCAAGTTTTAAAAACACCCTCCCACTCTTACTTTGGAAAAGAAGGTGGTCTGACAATTTCAGTCCCCCACAGGTGTGATCTTCTGACAGATGCACAGCCGTGGTGCGCCTTGCTTTGCCCAAGTTGGCAGGTGAGGTCACAACTGGAAGAACAGGAACAGAAAAGGAAAGTAGCAGGAAGGGAGAGGGATTCATCCAACTATATGCAGGGCACTGGTGGGGAGGAGGAGAAGTTTTGAACCACCAATTATGGTTGTCCCTGAGCTCATGGTCTAGTACAGAAGGAAAGACAATATAATGATAATTGGAGACAGAATATGATGAGCACTGGCAGAGAAAGAAAGAAAATGTTTGGGTATCAGAGGCAAGGGACCCCTATGATCCTCTCCCAAATGCTGCCTCTCCCTCTGCCATGCCAGATTCTATTTATCCTGATTCACAAGTCCTTGCTTTTCTCTAGTAGGAGTGCAGAGCCATATGTGGCCCTCTAGGTCCTCAAGTGTGGCTCTTTGACTGCATCCAAACTTCACAGGACAAATCTTAATGAAAGGATTTGTTCTATAACACTTGGACTCAGTCAAAATGCTGCACCCAAGGACCTAGAGGGCACATGTGGCCTTGAGGCCACAGGTTCCTCTCCCGGTCTGGACTTTTTCCTACCCCTAAAGCAGGAGGCAGGAAGAGGATGTTACATCATGCCTGGGTATGGCATTCTGAGAGTACTGAAGAGCTCTGGAACTTCTATGGGAGAAAAATGGGACTGAGACAGTCTCCGTAGTAATAAAAATCATCATTGTAGCATTTATAGAGCATGTTCAGTTGTGTCTGACTCTACGTAACCCTATGAACTTTGTCCATGGGGTTTTCTTGGTAAAGATCCTGGAATGGTTTGTCCTTTCCTTCTCCCATTTTACAGATCAGGAACTGAGGCAAATAGGGAAGGGCAAAGTGACTTGCCCAAAGATACACAGTTAGTAAGTGTCTGAGGCCATATTTTAACTCAGATCTTCCTGACTCCCAAGTCCAGTGCTCTATCCACTGTATCATCTAGCCACCTCTGTTTTAAGGTTTTGAGGTTTATAAAGTTCTGTTTATAAAGCTCTGTACCTGCATTCCCACATTTTATCCTCACAATAACCTTCCGAGGTAGGTGTGATTATTACACATGTGGAAACTGAGGCTGAGAGATTGAATGACTTGCCCAGGTTCACACAACCAGTAAGTATCTGAGGCAGGATTTGAACTCCAGTCTTTCTGACTATTAGTCCAGGGCTATTAATAGCCATTTGCTACGTAACTGCCTCCAGAATGGGAGCAGAGGTGAATCCAACCCAAAGGCACTGCAGAGATATCCCAGCTGATACTGGAATCCCTGCTTTGCTCCAGTAAGGGAGTGGTTGGATTCTGTACTCCAGCTGTTTCCAGTTACTTGTCAGTTACCTGGCTATTCCATCTTAGAAACCTTGCTATTTAATCTGTGACTCATGAATGAGGTCTCAAGCTGTGATTTTTCACCATCAATTGTCCAAAATACCCCAGCCAGACCCTGGTAAAGTAATGAGTCTCAGACCCAGAGTTTTCAGGGGGAGGTTTGTTACATTGGTGCCAAGATTAAATAAATATATATGTATATAGATAGATAGATGTATAGATAGATATACATATGTGTATATACATATATTCTTTTTAAATTAAATTATTTTGTTTTCAGTGTTCTACAATCACTTCTATATATCTTAGATGTTTTCCCCCTTGCTTCCCTTCATTCCCCCCTCCCTCCCTGAGATGGCATATAATCTTATATAGGTTTTACACATATATTCTTATTAAATACATTTTCAGCTTAGTCATATTGCATAGAACAATTAAAATGAATGGGAGAAACCATAAAACAAAGCAAAACATAATACAAAAGAAAATGTTCTGCTCCATTCTGCAATCCAACTCCACAGTTCTTTCTCTGGATGTGGAAGGCATTTTGCCTCAGGAGTCCACTGGAAATTTTTTAAGTCCTTGCATCGCAATGAAGTACTAAGTCTACCAGAAAAATCCTATATTCTTTTATATGTATTTATATGTATTATATTTATATATAATAATGTTTATATATTAATATAAATACATATTTTTACATTCTTTTTTTTTTTTTTTTTACTATTTTCTAAAAGGTTCCAGACCTATATTCTATGGAACATGACCTGTTATTTGTCTGTATAGTTAAGGTTCGATGGAGGATGGAGGAGATCCGGGGTTTTTTTCCTCCTCATGAGTGTCCCTGCTTTCCAGCATCTTAAAGGACAAAGCAGATAGTACATACATGAGGGTCATTGTTGTCTGTCCCATCAGACTTGGAACTCCTTGAGGGAAGGGACAATATTTTTGCCCTTCATTGCTTCCCTAGCCCTTGGCACAGTGCCTGGCACAGTGATCCCTCCTTTCATCTCAGAACTGAGAAGCAATCCTGTTTGGAGATAAGAGAGTAGACTACAGGACCCATCCCAAGCTCTACATCTCACTAAGCAATGAGCAGGAAATCACATGACCCAGAGGAACTGATGCCATGTAGGATATCTTGCCCCTGGATGGGTTACACTAGATGTAAAGAGTGTGGTGGAGGAGACACATTGCCCTGGACAGCTCCTTAGAAACCAGAACAGGGGATACTTAGGGGAGATGAGAAGTAAACAGAAGATGCAGTATGAACTTGACTCCACAACTTGACCTCAGGCTTCCTCCTCTGGACTTGTGAGAGAGTTTCCAGGTGGTTCTCGGAAGCCAAAGTCAATATTTTGTTCAATGGGATTAGACATAGTCCTGTCTAAACATAGATGTTCTTCATTATCTTAAAATGCCCTTCCCTTCCGAAAATTTCTGTGACTCTGCTCAATAAAGAGATGTGGTAGGGTTGAGCATTCCAGGATATTGCTACCATGTCACCAGTGACCCAAAGTGGGTGGGCATGGGGAGACAGATATCCCAATACACTGGAGTCAGTGTCAGGGGTGCTGGGGCTGGACAAGAGAATGAGGCGACATGAAGGTTTCATCTGCCTGTTTCATGGCAGATCTCCTCTGGGCCCTTACGGCTACTCCAAGAAGGCTCTGATCATAAGATAATGAATCTATAACTAGAAGGCCATTTAATCCAACCATACCATTCTATAGATGAGGAAACTGAGGACCAAGAGGGTTAAGAAATAATCTTAAGGTCACATGGGAAGTATCAGAGACAGCATTTGAAATGATGTCCTTTAAATCCAGAACCCCTCTTCTCATCATAAAACATTAGCTCTGGGGAATCTCAAAGTGAGGCTACTTGCCATGCTTCTGATACCCTGATGCTAGAGATTCAAATGGCTGCAGGATGAGAAGTTGGAAAAGGAGGAGTAAGGAAGAGTTATATAAGTTAAAGACACCAACAGACAGTGTGTGGTCCTGAGTCGCGGGAGCTCCACCAGGTGGTCACTTACGTAGGGATGCCACAGAAAAAAATCACTGCCAAAAGGAACAAGGATCCTTATACTTCCAGCTGTTGACCTTTATGGCCTCATGAACCCATGGAGAAAATCCATAGCAGATACAGGAAGATCCAGATGACAGTAACAAGTCAATCCCCTGGGTTAGGAACCAAAGGGATAAGGATCCCCCTCTATCTACAGCAGGAGACAGCCAGAGCACCAGAGACAAGAGGGGCACAAAGCATATGAAGGGAAAAATGCAAGCATATCTCCGGCCTTCCCTTGTCTCTCCTTCAGTTCACATGCTCCCCCAAACCTGTAGGCTATAAAAATTAAACCCAGGCTGTTCTGGGATATCAGTAAGGGAAGTTAATGTTTATTCTTCATGCACTTTACAGCACAGGTGCAAGCCAGCCAGGAAAAAGGAGGGTGGACTGCATGACTTAATGAGAAGTTCAACTTCAAGACCACATCCTGAAAGAGGCCTGACCCCCACAGCTGCTGGTGTCTCCCTAGCAAGTACATCACACGTGTTGGGAAGGAACTAAGCTGAGGAACCAAGTGAAGGCCACCCTTTCCCCTAAGCATGACTAGGGAAGCAACTTTCCTTCTGAATGGTGTTTCCACAAAAGACTACTACATGTAGCCTTTAAATATATCCATCCAAGCAAGTGGAAACCATGGAAACCATGCAGAATAGAATATGCCAAAGAATAGAGAAGAATGAATGAGCTCTTCTGCTGGAAGCAAGATGTGATCTCAACTCAAACCAGGAGAGGAGAACAATCCTCCCTAGAGAAGGGACACCCTGGTAGCCACTAGAAAAGAGACATGATGGGGTCAGCTTCCCTTGCAGTTCAGCCATTAGAAAAACTCTCTATCCTGCCTCAAGCGTCCTCCATCCACATCTCTCCTGGAAGTCTTTGGAAACAACTTAGCAAGTTCTAATACCCTGAATTCTCTACACCCATCAGGAATCATGTTTCTCTCTTTTTGAGCAACAGCAAGAAACACCCGCTGGCTTAGGTGGAAACCAAGTTATAATAATAGCTGGTAGGCTACAGAAGGCTAGGACACTTTCCCTCTTTCATATTGATACAAACACAGCCCTGAAAAGTGAAAAGGGCTCTTAAGTGGAAAAAGTTTAAGAAGCCCTGCTCCACAGTGCATCTCTGACTTTTTGGTCTCAGAACCCCTTCACATAATTGAAAATTATTAAGGAACCTCCCAAAAAGAATTTTTATTTATTGTGGATTGTATCTATAGCTATTTATTATATTAGAAATTAAAACATCTTGGTATCAATATGAAAAAATAGTTTTGACCTCATAGAACCCCTGAAAGGGTCTTGAGAACCTCTAGAGATCCTTGGACCACATTTTGAGAACTACTACACCACACACAGTGCTGCCTCTCCAATCTCACTGCTTCATCATTCTCCTCCCGTTTTACAGAGAGGGAAACAGGTTCACTGGCTTATCCACATTTATACAAGTAGGAAGTTTTGGAGGTGGAATCCAAAAATCAGATTTTTCCTCATTCTACGTCACCACCACATTGAATCTTTAACCACCTGCTGGATGAAGTATTTGCTTTTAATAATTTCCTAACCCATCCCACTTGAGTTTCAAGTGTGTTGCACCTCTGCTATTCTGGAGTTTGGTAAACAAGATTTTTTTTTTGTCCATCTCTCTTCACTTCCTACCTCCCATCTCCTTCCCTATCGTAATCCACATTTATTTAGTGTGTGTGTGTGTGTGTGTGTGTGTGTGTGTGTATGAGAAAGAGAGAGAGAATGAGAGAGAGAGAGAGAAAGAGAGAGAGAGAGAGAGAGAGAGAGAGAGAGAAGGAAGAGAGAGAATAGAGAGAAGAAAGAGAGAGAAAGAGAGGGAGGAGAGGGAGAGAGACAGGGAGAGGGAAGGAAAGAGAGAGAGAGAGGGAGAGAGATTTCATCAGTGTGGAAACTCCCTTCATCCATACAGACTGGCATTTATCTGTAATTTATAGTCATGCTGACATGCCTAGAGCGCTGAGCGATTGAGTGAGTTGTCTATGACTGAGTTC
Organism: Bettongia penicillata ogilbyi; assembly: GCA_023548195.1. Classification (NCBI taxonomy): domain Eukaryota; kingdom Metazoa; phylum Chordata; class Mammalia; order Diprotodontia; family Potoroidae; genus Bettongia; species Bettongia penicillata. Next base: position 1,630,373 of record JAJHZJ010000097.1, on the reverse strand, counting down.
TCTGAGATCGAAAGCCTGACTATTCTACATGGACTTCAGTAATCCTTCCTTAGCTGTTGTCTCTCCCGCCTCAAGGATCTTCATCTTTTTAAAATTTTATTTTATTTTTTCCAATGAACAAAAAAAAAATCTATTTTCTCTGCCTCATCATTTCTTTTTTTTCTGAACTCTGTTCTCATGCAGCAATTTTTGCTCTATTATGGGTTCCCTCGCTCCTTTCTACCACCCACCCTTCCCCAGCACCCTAGGTTAGGCAGGCGACTTCATTGGCCCCATTTCAGTCTTGCTATGTGGACAGACTTGGACACTGAGGGTGGAGTGTGCATTTTCAATGACTTTTTATAAATGTACATTTGAAAGCCTGAAAAGCCTGACCTCTATGGCTCATAGGCACCTATTTTCTCATAAGTCAATTTCTTAGGGTGTAACAAATGCTCCAAACCTCCAGTGGACAGTGACAATGAAGCCTATATTTCAAACCTTGCCAGGGGCAGCTTTGTTTTGGTTCTGAGTGAACAATTTGTTTGCTTTTGGAGGTAGGAGAGAAGACAGTGAGGGCAGTTTTGTGACCGGTTCAAGGCCTTTGGGAAATCAGACCTTATGCTGAACCAAGATGGGAAGAATGTACTTAACCTATATGGGACATGGGATGTGAAGTGGATTATGTGACAACTCAGTAAGTGCATGCCACCTGACACTGAATTTTTGACATGAGAATCATGCCTTTTTTATACTTTTCATGAAAAATACAAGTTCACGCTAATGTACATTCTCATGTTTAATATAAAAAGTATACCTTTGAACTTAGCTATACCAAGGAAAAGGACCTGTATGTATAAAAATATTTATAGTAATTCTTGTTGTGGTGGCAAAGACTAGAAACAAGGAGTTACCCAATGGCTGAACAAATTATGACATATGAATGGCATTGTGCTGTAAGAAATGGCCTAGGAGACAGTTTCAGAAAAACCTGGAAGACTTTTACCAACTTACACAGAGGGAAGTAAGAAGAACCAGAGAGCAACTGTAAAGTCAAAAACCTTGAAAGACACACACACACACACACACACACACACACACTAAATAAATAAATATGGATTATGACAGGGAAGGAGGTCGGAGGTAAGAAGTGGAGATGGACAAAATGGTCTCATTTACCAACCCCCCAGAATAGTAGAGGCGGGGCACTGCACCCTTGAAACTCAAGAGGGACGGGATGGGAAAACATTAAAATTGGCAGAGGACCAATGATACAGCTGCCTCCTGATAGAGAAGTGATGAATCCAGACTTTGAATGAAACATATTTTTGAATGTGGTCAATGCAGGAATTTGTTTTGCTTGACTATACATATATTTTTTAACAAAGGTTTTTAATGGGCAGGGGGAGGGAGAGAGAACAAATCCTTGTCCATTAAAAATAACTTAATTTAAAAATATTCTCCAACACCATTTCCAGTTTCATCAATGTGGATATTTCCTCCAAAAATGTAGGTCACAACCCATCCACATCTACTGTTCCATAAATCCAACCACAGAGCATGCTAATAGTTTCCTTGAATTCTCATGACATTGCATTGGTACCCATGGTTAAGGTCATGTTTACTATCTAAAATCTGAAATCCTCTGTCTCCTTTTCCACCATTCTGCCTTGGGAAAAGCAGAGGGAGGACACACACACACACACACACACACACACACACACACACACACACACACGCGCACACACACACACACCAGCTTTTTTCATGAGTTTTTTAGTGTGTTTTTATTTCCTTGCCTTGGCCAAAATATTCATCACCCTAGTGGCCATCCTAGTGGTCCTGAGCCTCTCCCACATTAGCTAGGCTGGTCTTCGGAAAGCAGACATAGCTATGGCTCTGATTGTACTGGAAACTTTTCTCTAGGAAGGTGAAGATAACTCAGTGTGCCAGCAGAGTTAAAGCTCTGGATGATTTTACCAGACCAGAATCTACATGGGAAAAATTCTTTAGGACAGAATTTTTTTCTTTTTTGACCCTGTGACCCATGATGATTTCTTTGAGCATCACTTAATCTTTTTAAGGACTAATATAAGTCAGCATCACCTCAGTTCACTCTGGTAAATCATCACTCTAAGAAGGAAATCTCAGAATGAATAAAATTCTCGTGTTTGACCTCAGTAAGCTCCTGATGACTCCATTAAACTCAATATAAATCACTGATTTCCCCAGGACCCCAAATATAAGCTTGGTGACCCCAATGCCCCCTCAAATATCCAATGCCAATAAAAAGTTGTTTAGAGTGAATAAAATGCCTGACCCTAAATGGCTTGTCAGTGAAGTCACTGATCCTTCCATTAACTCAATGACTTCCCTCTGAAATTACCAATCTGAAAAGAGGCAATAGAATGATTCTGAAGGACCACCAATGACCTCTCCATGAACTAGTTAACCTTGGAATGAGATCAATGACTAATCTATGATCCCAAATGTGAACTCTGCATTAACTCTCTGCCCACAAAAACCACCCATATGAAGGGAAAATTCTCAAAGTGAATGTAATCTTTGGATATGACCTTAAATGACCCACCAGTAAATTAACTGACTTCTCAATAACTGTGCTGGCTTCAGAATAAATTCATTGATAGATTATGAAACAGAACATGAACTCTATTTGATCCAGGGTACCTTCAATAACATTAAAAGAAAACAATCAACTAAAGATCTGGCAGTTTACCATGTATTCAAAGATGCTACAGTGCTCTCGATTTGCAGTTTACTAGCAGTTAGACTTTATCCTCTTAAGGCTTGGTTGTCTCATCTATAAAATGAAGATGATATGCTTCCACTAACTGTTCTACAGGATTATGTTAAGGAATGAATCTTCTTTGTCCTTTATACAGTCAACAAACGAACTCTTGTTCGGCTACCACTAAGTCACTGTGAGACATTGGGCAACACATTTGCCCTCTCAAGGAGCCCTCATTTTCCTCATCTTTAGGATGAGATGATTAAGAGCTTGAGAGGAACTGAGAATTCTAAAACATTGGAAAAAATAGTCTTCTATAGAAATACTTTAAGGTGAACTCAAATAACCTTTCCATAGTTTCACCTGACCTCAAAAGAAACTCACTCACCTCTCCAACCAAAATTATGAATTCTACACAATATATTTCCACAATTTCAATATTCTCTCAAAAATCACTCATGGGAAAAACAAAGTGAATTCAATCTCCATGGCTTCTTTCATTTGACCACCATTATTTGAAAGTTCTAATAATACTAGGGACAACTATAAGATAAGAAAAAGGAAGTAAAGGCATAAAGGTAGGCAAAGAGAAGACAAAATGATTCCTATTCTTACTGACATTATAGTTTACTTAGAAAACTCCTGAGAATAAGCAAAGAAACACACCAATACAATTAATAGTTTTGAATCCTAGAGCAGTAATAAATAAACCCACAAAATCAATGAAATTTCTATATAGCAATAACAAAATCCAAGAAGAAATAAGAGAAAGAGAATTCTCATTCAAAATAACTACAACATGCATAGAATATCTGTAAGTCAATTTACCAGGGCACATTCAAGACTTGTATAGATACATTTACAAACCACTCTTTAAAGAAATCAAGAATGATAAAGAATTGGTGGGATATGCAGTGATCATGGCTAAACTACACCAACAAAAATTATGATAATATCTTAAATAAATTACTGAGTTAGTGTTATACAAATCAGCTAGACAAAAATAACAAAAGTAGTTTGGAAAAACAAAAAGTCTAGAAGCTCAAAGAAAATAAGGTAGAAAAGTGGGAATTAAGAGGAAATAACACTTCCAGACTTTAAATTATACTACCAGGAAGAAATGTTTAAAAAATAGAAAAATATATTAGTGAAACAAAATAGTTAAGAATCAGAAACAATTGAACTTAAAAACCCAATGTTCAATTAGACTGAGAAGAGTACATGATATAAATATAGAGGTATATAATAAAAAAATTAGAGGAGGAAGAAATCATCTGTCAGATTTATGGACAAAGGAAGAGTTCATGGCCAAACAAGAGCTAGAAAGGAAGTAAAATGAACAATGTTGATGAAATAAAATTTAAAAATTTTTGCACAAACAAAACCAATGCAGCTAAAATTAGAAGAAAACTAGGAAATTGGAGGCAGGGCAAGAAATCTTTGTAGCAAATATCTCTTAATAAAAGTTGAGTTTCTAAGATATATAGGGGACTGATACAAATTTTTTAGAACAAGAGCCATTCCCCCAGTAGACAACCGATCAAAGGATATGAATTGGCAATTCTCAGAATAAGAAAATTAAAACAAGTCTGAGGTGCCACCTCACATCCTCACATGCATCAGACTGGCAAAAGTTGACAAAAAAAAACAAAACAGAAAATGACAAATGCTGGAGAGGCCATGTGAAAACACATACATTAATGTTCTGTTGAAGTTGTGAAGTGGCCTAGTCATTCTATTGGAAATATGCCCAAATAGCTATTAAACTCTTCATACGCTTTGACCCTGTGATACCCCTACCAGATTTGTACTACAAAAAGATAAAAGGGAAAAGACCTACATATAAGAAAATATCCATGGCATCTCTTTTCATGGTGGCAAAGAACTGAAAACCAAAGGTGCATCCATCAATTGGGAAATGGCTAAACAAGTTATGATATAAGAATGTGATGAAATGACTATTGTGCTGTAAGAAATGATAAAGGAGATAGTTTCAGAGAAACCAGAAATTTGTATGAACTGGTGCAGAGTGAAGTGTACAGAACAAGAGCAATTTATACATTAACAAAAATAAAGCCAAAAAATTTTGAAAGACAGAAAGAAGAACCAGTCATAATTCCAGAGGACTCATGATAAATCTTGCTACCTACCTCCACATGAAAAGGTAATAGATTCAGAGTACAGACTGATACATGTATGTATGAACATGTGTATATGTATTTGGGATGTATGAATATAATATACATATATTTATATGTAGACATAGGTATGTGTGTATAGGTAAAGATGTGTGTATGTATATATACATACACCTATGTATATATTTTATATACATACACACATCTAGATACATAGGACATGGGCAACTTAGGAATTTGTGTTGCTTGGCCATACATGTTTGTAACAGATTTGCTTTTCTTGTTTTCTCAATGGGGAAAGGGAGAAAGAAGGGAAAAAATGTGGAGCTCAAAAGAAAATTTAAAATAATTATTCCTTGGAGAATTCTCTATTTGACAAAAGCTGTTAGGAAAATGAAAAATCAGTCTTGCAAACATTAAGTTTAGACAAATATTTTACATTCTATGTCATAATAAATTCATAAAAGATATATGACCTGAATATTAAAGGCCACACTATAAAAAAAAACTAGGAGGTAACCAGATGAGTTACTTTTCCTAGTTATGAGTAAGGGAAAGTTCAGAACTGAATGAAACATAGATTTGATTATGTGAAGTTAAAAAAATTTCATACTAGCAAAATTAACACAATTAGGATAGGAAAGGAAGTTGTCAGTTGGGGGAAATTTTTTTTCTCCAAATATCTTCAACAGGCATTGGATAGCCAAGATCCATACAGAACTAACACACATGAAAAACTAAAAGCTAACCTCCAATAGATCCAGGGTGAACCTCAAAGGCCATCTTAACCAACCGTTCATTTTACGGATGAGGAAACTGATGCCCAAGGAAGTTAAGTGATTGGTTCAAGGGTATATAGGTGTAATAACCAGATAAGAGGGCAAAGAATATAGACAGTTTCCAAAAGAAAAATTGCTAATCACAGATGGATTTGAGACCCCTGGGTTACCCACAAACTGAGAATGATTTAGCTATTCTTAGCAAGACAAAGATCCAAGACAATTTCAAAGGACTTGTGATGAAAAATAATGTCCACCTCCAGAGAAAAAACCACACATGGATAGAAGCATACTTTAAAAACAAAAACCAAAACTTTTGAAGTTTTTTTATTTGGTCTGTTTTCTTTCATATCATGACTAATATAGAAATATGATTTGGATGACTGAACATGTGTAACCTATATCAAATTGCTTACCATGTCAGGGAGAAGGGAGGGGAGCTTATAATTGAAAAAGTATATAATATATAAAGGATACCCTCCCAACCTTTGCAGAGCTGTGGGACTCTGCATGTGCAGCATTGTATATACTATCAGATGTAACTGATGTATCAATTTTACTGAATCGGTTTCTTTTTCTCCTTTTTGGCACATGACATGGGGATGGAGGCACGGACAGTCACAAATGTTAAAGTGTGAAGGGCTGACTGGAGTCAGAACTGCGTTCATACACCACCCATGACCCTTACTATTTATGGGATCCTGGGCACATCAGCTAATCAATTTGGGTCTCAGTTTCTTCAACTGCAAAGTGAAGGGGTTGAACTCTATTGCCTCTGAGGTCCTTTTCAGCTCTATACCATGATCCTATAATCCAATACAAATTTAAACATTAAAAAAAATTATGTCCTTATAACTACAAAAAGACTAAAGACTGGACTCAATAAAACTCACTCAACGCAATTAAAAAAAAAAAAAAAACAACTTTGACCTCAGAACTTGACTTCTGAGGGCCCTTAATATGTTGCACGATTTTGCCAGTGGTTCATTAAAACCTTATTCCAATAGCATATTGGGTTTGGGAAGGCTCTACCAGCAATCGCACAGCCAGTACCATGCTAAGCCAGAAAGGTTATTTATACTAAGTCAAGAGATGGTCTATTAGCCAAGAACCAGTCTAGGTAAACACAAACCAGTCCAGATTGACCTGGAGGAATGGAGGGGCTGCTGTATTACAGGGAGGACTAACCAACCGCACCCATGAATTCATGGATCTTTAGAGACTTAATTGAAATAATGTATATAGAGGGCTTTTAAAAGCATTCTTCCTATCAGTTACTTATATTGCTATCTCCTAGTATAAAAATAACATCATTGTTACCAACGACCATCTGTGGCCTCCTGGAGAAATCCTAAGGTAATAGTTAATATCACCCCAAGGTGATAGAGGTATGATTTGAACCTGTCTTCCCAACTCCAAGCATCATAACCACTGTGCTATACTTCTAAGCAATTAACAGTCACCCTCTGTTGGACTGTACTCATTCCTTTAGTTAGGGAGTCTTCTGTTTACTTGGGGAGTCCTTAAGCAATCTTTATTGCCCTGGGGTAAGTCCTTTCTAGGAGGGGCACAACTCACTCCTTTCTTTAAGGATTCATCAGATTTATTACCTGTAGGAGTCTTTGACATCTGTGAATGGCAGCTCTCACCATGGAAGTGTTCCATTTCTATACCAAGTGGTCACAGGACAGAGACCTCAGACTACTCAGTCCAATCCCCCTCATTGTACAGATGAAGAAACAGAGTCCCAGGGTGGCTTAGGGTTTGGCCCAAGGTTGCAGATGTTAAGTGCCTGAACCCAGTTGCTCTGACTCCAAAGCCCACAGAGTCACTGTGGTATAAACAACCCTTTAAGGTTAATTGACAGTCCCCCGCCCCCCAAGATTAGTCATATAAGGCAGTTTTCTTTTGTAATAAAATAGGATTTATTTTTGCATTTAAAAATCAATAAAATGTTTTTAAAAAATAAAGATTTTATAAATTAAGTTGGCTTCAAATGATCAGCATGTTTTTTATTGAATAGAAACCAAGTTATTTACCTATCCACAGAGGTCAATTGTGTCCTCTAGCATGAATGGAGCACCAGTCCCCATCAGTAAACCTTTCATAAGGTGTGCTTTCAATCATTGGTAACTTTCCACACAGACGTATAAATTCACAGTCAACAACTACTGCTCACAGCTTAATTCTTATTTAAACTTGTTTGCAGTGATCCACTTCTACTGTTTGGCACAAGTCTCAAGAACAGGAGAAGCACTTGGTGACTTCACAGTTTCCTACATCCAAGGGAACCTGGCTCAAGTCCATGGCTCGGTGGAAGCTCCATGGCCCCTACAAATCACAGTCAGGCCACAGGAGACCAAAGGGATCCCGAAACAGGAAGAGGGCTTGAACCCGTTTCAGTGATGAAAAGACAGGCTATAGAGATGACTGGGATATGGTAAGAATCAAGTCTCTTCCTTGCCAGGTCAGGACATCAGTTCAGTCACGTAAGTGACATCCGAGAGTAATGTTGCAGATGAACCTCCATGTTTACAGAAGAGGGATACTGGAGAGATCTACAGATATACCAGAACCAGGGCCAGGATTAACTGATAAAGAGACACATATGGCCTGGCACATAGTAGAGTTTTAAGTATCAAGAGAAAAGATGACTCCTGTTAGCTGTACTGTTGGGGAGCTTCACTAAGGTACCATAAAAAATTAGAGAAGGTGAGAGAAGCGGAAGGGAACCAGAGAGGTTATCTGTGTATGGCCCATGAGGAAACTACAGCCCAGAGAGGAAGTGACATCCCCAGGGTCACACGCAGATTCCCAAATCAATGCTTTTCACATCACATCACCCTCCCTCCCCCTGAAAAGAGAAGGCACTTCTATTTAATGCAACAAATTAATTAGATCTTCCAATTTTGAGGGGAGAAAAATAAGGACCTCCTTTTGTCAATAATACTTGTGAATTCTGACTCATAATCCCCTTGGGCCAGCAAACACCCTCTCTTTGTACCAGTTATGACAGACAGGTATCCAGAGACTCCACGTGGCCCGTCCCACTTCCTTACAGTGACCAGCCATATCTGGCCAGAAGTAAGAGAGGTCCTGAAGGCCCTTAGTAGGAGGTGAGCAGGATGTCGGGCCCAGCTTCTAAGAGGAAGCCCTAATGAATTGAGCAGGAAAGAGACCAAGAGAGATGCTCAAGACAGATCTTTGCACGGACAGGAACAAAACTGTGAGGTAAGAAAAAAATCAGACGCTGCCATGAATTCAGTTATCTCCGGACACAATAAATGCATGTAGGGGGAGAGCGGGAAGGCAGGGAAAGAGGATAAACGTGCTTGAGTAATCATCAGACAGCTGGGGTTAGCTGAGCTGGCCACAGTCTGTGATGACGATTTTCTTGGACGTCTTCCCGCTCTTGGAACCGTAGGATTCTATCTTCTTCAGCACATCCATGCCTTCCTTGACATGGCCAAACACGACATGCTTCCCGTCCAGCCTGTGAAGAAGGGAAGACCACAGAGTGATGAATGGGGACCATGCTCAGGCCAAGTCGGAGGCAGAGTCCCACCCACTAGCTCAAAGTGGCTGCCTCTCTGTCCAGAGGGTGACTGACGTTGGAGCGTCCTACACCCAAGGTGTACAAACACCTCTCTGGCCTCTTCTCATCCTCATAGACAACTCTACCTGAATGTCTGTCTCACCAGTGCCTGAGCCTCAATGTAACTGATTCCGTGTCAGTTCACTTCTCTGGGCTACAGGGGCCTCATCTGTAAAATGGTGGGCTTGGTTACTGAGGTTCCTTTCAGCTCTAAAACTATGATCCTTTTCTTGCCTTTATTAGCATGAGAAGCAGCCAACCCTCCCACCAAAAATCCAGTACTCACCAGTCTGTCTTCACTGTGCAAATGAAGAATTGGGATCCATTGGTGTTGGGACCTGCATTTGCCATGGACAGGACACCTGTAATAAGAACAAGGAGTGAAACCAAGACATCTTGGGATAAGGCCTCCGGCTAACAGGGCAACAAATACCATCAGGGTCTCTGAGAGCTTAAAGAAGACTCCTTAAAGTCAGCAATCCATAAAAGTCCCATGTGGCATTCATATTCCCAACAGATAGGGTGGAGAGAGGGAAACCAACAGGCCTTTCTGTCTTACAGATGTGAAGGGTGAGGACAGTGTCAACAGCACTCCTGAGGTCTAGTATCAAGGCCAAGGCTAAAACTCACATGGCTGGAACTCAAATCAGAGCCAAGATCAACTAAATGGTTGCATGAAGGACACTTCCAGATTTCTAAGATTAGACTTTAGGACATGGAAGAAAAAGTAAATCCCATGGTTTAGCTAAGTGGTTTTCCCAAGCTGCTTCCAGAATTATTTTTTAAAGGAGAGCACATAACTACAAATGTGCCCTCAGAACACATCAGAAAATTGGGAGCTGGGTACCAACCAATACGCAAACAAGATTGTGGGTGACAAACATAATCAGTCACATCTCAGGAGGTAGGCAAGTGAAATAATTGTAGCCACAGGCTGGGGCTGCCCAAGGAGACTGGAAAAGGAGAAACCACACTGGAGAGAACACCTCCATAATGATATGGGGGTTCTCACCTCCCACACAAGTCCTCTTTGAGGTAGAGAGGTCAAAGAAGAAAAGGGGAAAAAGACTGACCAGGCCCAACGTGCTTCAGGATGAAGTTTTCGTCTGGAAATCGGCTCCCGTAGATGGATTTCCCACCTGTGCCATTGTGATTGGTGAAGTCACCAGCCTGGAGAACAGAGGTCAGATTAGCAGTAATTGGTTCGAACAGGGGAGCTGAGCAGCTCACGTGAGAGGGCGGCTTAGCCTTCTCTCAGGTGTCCCCAAATGGAAAGCCAAACGAAAAGGCGTCCCAACAAATGAAAGGTAACAAAGATAAATCAAAACTTGAATTGTTCCCTGTGAAGAGATCAGCCTGGTTCTTCAGAGGCTCTTAAAGTCATAGGATCAGAGGTCTGGAACTCAACGGGACTTCAGAAGCTCCCTACATCTAGTCCAACTGCCTCCCTGTACGTATAAGGAAACTGAGGCCTGGGAAGGATCAGGAGGGACAAAACAACAACAGAAGGCTACTATGTGAAAATTATTACCAAAGGAACCCTTGTCCTTTAAAAACCCTTCACCCTATTACTGGATTATCCATGCTGACTAATGTTCCCCTAAAAGACAGCTGACTAACCTTCCCCAAAGCACTTATAACAAGCAGAAGAGAGCTCCTAATTTTCTGACACTCAGTTCAGTCCACACACACTGTCTTCCCTTCACAGGGACACTGTGGTTTCCTGTCTCACTCACTCTGGAGCACCATGGCTGGATGCCAGGGACACGTCACTGCTAAGAACTCCAGCCTTGCATCACCTAGAAATTTGTACCATGCCCCATGTCATCACATCACAGTATGTCTCCCTGCCCCTCCACCCTGAGAAGGACCAGACTGACATGTGTCAACAAATACAAAAGGACAGACAGAAGGAGACAGAGAGGGAGGGGGAGGGAAAGAGGAAGGGAGAAAGACACAGACTTCCCAGAACTTCAATACCCTCTCCAAATCAGCTCACAGGCTCCCAACATATTTCTTAGAAAGGAAACCCTTAATGTAGGGGGTCTAAACCCTGGGGTCTGTAAATTAAATTTTTTTTTATAACTGTGTTTCAATACAATTGGCTTCCTTTGTTATCAGATAGATTTTATTTTATGCACTTAAAAAACATACTCAGAAACGGGGTCAGTAGGCCAGAGCAGACACTGCCAAAGGGGTCCCTGACCCAGAAGAGACTGAGAACCTGTGCCCTAAATGGGTTGGTCCTGGGGCAGGTTAATTAGCAAACTCCTGGGCCTGGGCATGCCACAGCATGCTGATGAAATATCACAAGATGATGCCAATGATTCAGAGGCATGCAGATTCCGAGTTGATGAAGGTTACCCTGCAACCCTTCCTTCCTTCAAAGAGGCTAAATGCTACCTACCTAGAGACCTATGCTCCTACGTCATCCAACTCCATTCAAGTGAAGGTGAGTGAAATGGGAGGATTCAAAGTTGTCCATGCCCCTACCCTGGTAAGACATGGCTCGGTCAGAGGATATCCGGCAGCCACAAGGCAGGACTACATCCTGAGGCCAGATGAAGACACCCCAGCTCACTCATTACACCTGCCCTCAAGTAACATTCTTGAACTTATGTGACTACAGAATCCTTGGTGAAGTTCGAAATAAAAGCAGAAACCTTAAATGATGATGTAGGGAGTACAGGCATCCTTGGGATAAACACATTTTGGGGAATTCTGAAGCAAAATAGAGGGAATGAAGACTGCTTCATGATGAAAAGTTGTCACATGTAATAAGAAGTTTAATAAAACAGGAAACCACATGTTATCAAAATAGCAAACAGTACAACTTGGCCTGTAGCTCTCTCATGCCAACTCCCCTAGGGTAAGAATGTCAGGGCACCATGGATCAGCTGTGGAGAAACTGAAAGGGATGTCAGGGAAGGAAGACTGACTATCTCTCTCCTACATGGTCTACCAATGGCTCACAAAAGCCAGGAGCCCACAACTGGATTGGGGTGGAGAGGGTAGGGGGAAGAGGTAGAGTAAAAGGAGAAGAGAAAATGAAACAAAAACTTGCTTCCACTGGCTCCTCCAAACTCTCCCAGCACTGACTTAGGGCCTCTCCTATATGCTCCCCACAGTCTAGTTTGTACATCATTATCTGTGTTCCTGGCCATCCCTAACAGACAGCTTAAACCTTTAATCAGAGACAGAACTCAGGTGCCCAGTTAAGCAACTTACCCTTGGAAATTTATTGTATTCTTTTTTTTTCTTTTTTTGGCAAGAAAAGCAGGGCTAAGTGACTTGCTCAGTAACACAGCTAATGAGTGTTTGAGGCTAGATTTGAAATGAGGTCCTCCTGACTCTAGGGCTGATGCTTTATCTACTATGCCACCTAGCTACCCCTTATTTTCAATATACTTTGTATCTACTCATCTATGGGATTGCTGTATGTCTTCCACCCACAGCAGATTATAAACTCGTTGCAGGCAGGAATTGTTTCCATTTTTTTTTGCTTCTCTGATGCCTTTCGTTCAGCAGGTCCTTAAAAAATGTTTGCTAAAGTAAGGCTTGTGAAATTTCTTGCCCAAATCAAACTCAAAAACCTGCCCCTGTGCTAAGGTTGTGATGGACCCAGAGGGATCCCTCATTCAGGCTCTACCATCCCCAAGACTGGAGTAGCTATTCCAGGGGAGAGTACTCTTTGTTCCCCTTCTCTCACCATTAGCGTACATCATATTACATCTCTCTGGGATCCCCCAAGGCACAGCCTAACTCTACCTCCTTACATACCTCTTCTGATCCTCAGTAACTTAAAAAGTATCACCTCCCCTGTCCCCAATTCATTTAGCCACAGTACCAGCCACTCAACTAAATTCCTAGATCAAAACAGGAAAAGAGAGTTTCAAACCTCACCTGACACATGAATGAAGGAATAACTCTGTGGAAAGTCGATCCCTTGTACCCGAAGCCCTTTTCACCTGTGCACAAGGCTCTGAAATTCTCTGAGGACCAAAGAAAACAAAGAATCAGAATTACTTCATTTTTTCTCCCAATGTCCCTTCTAACTTTGAGGTTTGTAGAGATCATGGGGTCCATGAACTTGCTCTGTTAACTGTATTTCAATGTCATCATTTTCCTCTGCAATCCCACTTGTTTTATCCACTTAGAAAACATTCTGAGGCAGGGTCTGTTGGTCTCACCACACTGCCAAAGGCGGCCAGGACACTCCTAAAGTTTAATGAGAAGTCTACAGGAAGTAATACAGGTCATCACCCAGATGTTGCTATCATTTTATTTAAGGTTACACTGGGTCTACTTGGCCTCTTGTACAGGACATGTGTACATGTCTCCCTTATTAACATAAGCTCCCTGAGGGCAGGGATAATTTTATCTTTGATACCTAGGGCTTAGCACAATGCTGGCTACAAATCAGCACTGAATATATGCTTGATGTGTGGATCATACCAGGGCACTCTTCAAACCTGAGACAAGAAAGCTGTGTACACTACAGAGGTGAAGAACCCTTGCCTCGGGTCCCATTTCTGCCCAAAGCTAGCCCAGCGCCCTCATCTCTCTGGGCCCCAGAGGCTGGTACCAGACGATCTGTTAGATTCCTTTCTAATTCTGTTATTTCAAGATGAATGCTGGGAAGCTAGCCCTCTGATAAAGAGATCCAGTTACAAAGACAGAATCACAAGGCATAGACTTTTCCTTTCACTAGACCTTAAATAAAGTCTTAATGGAACAGATTTAGCATATGGCTCTACATAGTTGGGTCCAATACTTTACCTTCCCTTTCTCAGAGGATTCCCCAGCCCAATGGGACTGGTTCAATCAACAAACCCCTAAAAGAGCTCAAAAGGCAGACTTCTAATTTCCCATGTCTCTGGAAGGCCTACAGCAAATAAGCTGTTCTAAAATGCCTACCCATTTATTATCTCATTTAGAACACAGAGAAGCGATATCAAAACTGTACAAGATTTAGAAGAAATGAAATGGGCTTCCCAGACCATCTAGTTCAGGGTCTACAAACATGTTTTGTTTTTTTACTATTTTAATAACTGTATACATTAATATAATTGGTTTCTTTTGCAATCTTTTAGATTTTAATTTATGCATTTAAAAATATTATTCTAGGAAGGGCCCCATAGGCCTCATCAGATGCTGTCAAAGGGGTCCATGTCCCATAAAAGGAGAAGAGGCCCTGGTCTAGTCCATGCCCTTCATTTTAAAGACCTAGCCTACTCTGCTCATCTGAGAGACGAGCAAACAGAGGGATCAGATGACAACTTCTAGATTCCCAGTTACTTTTCTTTCCAGAGGGCCATGCTTCCTGCCCAGCTTGGAACTCAGAACCCCAGACCCCACGGATGCTCAATGGAATGGCAAGGGTTGAATATACTCACTGAGTGTTCACCAAACTCACCTGCAGTCTTGGGCACCACATCTGCTTTGAGCTACAGAGAAGGGAAGAGGGAAAAAATAGAAAAGAATGAGTCAGTTTGGGGGCACATCCAAAAGAATGGATCTCATGGCACTCAGCAAGGGGACAGCCCTGCAGTCAAGAAACCAGAGTTCTAGTCACAGCTGGATCACTAACTAGAGGCCTGACCTTCCACAGGTCCATTAATTGATCTGGGTTTCAAGTTTCCTCGTCTATAAAATGACAGGATTGAACAAGATGTTTAGAAGCAGCATGATATTGTGAAAAGAACACCAGATTTTGGGTCACGGGAATGGGCTTCCAATTCCTGCTCTGCCCTTTCCTACCTGTATGACATCTGGCCAATTTCTTAACCTCTCTGGGCCTCAGTTTCTTCATCTGTAAAATGTGGGGGGGTTAGATCAGATGGCTTCTGGGATCCCTTCCAGCTCTGACAGTCTATGATTCTACTAACTTGGAATTATTATTATTGTAAACAGGGCCTTGTAGTAGCTAGGTAACAGATGCAAAGATGGAGGAAAATTATAAGGTCTCTCCCCTGAAAGAGGTCATTGAGGGGGAAAAGGCTTTGCCCCCGTGGAAACTTCAGAGTGATGCGAGTGATAGTCTGGCCTAGAAAGACCTAATTCTAGTCCAGGACTGGATTCACCCATATTCTCTCCCCACTACCATCTCAGGTTCTTTTATACCTGAACCAAACAAATCTGACCTGGGTTGAATACCACTTTGGATACTTAGTCATAGCTTGAAAGCTGTCATTAACATCAAGTTACAAGCTCTCTGCCTTCACTTTCCTAACTGTAAAGGGGGCATAATAACAGTATTGACATCATAGGGTGGTTAATGGTCAGGTCTATAAAGAGCTTGGGTAAAATTTTAAACACAATTTGGGAGCTACAATTCATGTTATTCTCCTTAATGGTATGAACCAGCACCAAAAAGATAAGCATATATTACCGAGACACCACACCGGCATCCACTTTCCGGATGCCACTAAAGCTGTTTTTCAAGGGGCCCTTAACTGGTCAGGGTCTTTAATATGAGGGGAGAGAAAGGAAGGCCAAACTATAAGGGGAGAAGAGTTTCAAGTTCATTTGCCCAGGATTGATTGTCACAGGAAGAACAGGGGGTTGGAACCCTTGATCAAGAGCTTTTCTTCAGCCCAAAGCAACCTCTCCCCACCTCTCCACTTCCTAAACCACACCTGGATCACTCCATCAGGTCTTTACAGTGAGAGATGAGGTATATAATTCACAGTGCAGTCAGGCCCTGCTTCTGTCACTAGCTGTATGACCTTGAGAAAGTAACTTAAATTTCTCTTCCAGTTTCCTCATCTATAAAATGCAGTAACAATGCCTGCACTGCCTACTTCACACAACTGTTGTAAGAAAAGTCCTTTATAAGCTTCAAAACCCTATAAAAATGTGATTTTTTTCCACAGTACTCTAAGTGGCAAAGCTCTATAAACATGTAAGTTTATCATCTTTCCAACACTTCCATACTTGACAACTATCTATACAACCAGCTTACAGGTTCCTGAAAGGCAAAAATTAGAATAATAATAGCTTTTACAGAAATAAAAGCTAACATCTATAGAAATCTTACTATATGCCAGACACTGTGCTAAACACTTCGTAAGTATTATTTCATTGAGTTTCACAACAGCCCTGGGAGGTAGGTGCTCTTATTATCCTCATTTTACAGCTGAGGAAACTGAGACAGAAGTTAAGTGACTTGCCTAAGATCATTATATCTTTTCTTCTTATAGGTCCTCAAGAAGTCTAGCACCAGGGTTGAGCTCCCAATAAGAGAACCCCAATTTTAAGGCCAGAAGCTATTTTACTAATCTTGTAACAGATCCTTCGCATTTTATGATGAGAAAATTGAGGTTGAGCATAGGAAAAGCGATTTGTACCAGGTCAAAAAGCAAGTTAGTGGCTCCTGACCCTGGTCAAACCCTCTTACATCCTCCACATTTGTGTACTGGCTTGAATCATTTTCTAAATCTACTAATACTCACAACAATCCTGTGAAGTAGGTGCATAAATATGTCCAATTTACAGACAAGGAAACTGAGGGATGCCCAGAATTTTACATCAAACCTGACTGAGCATTCAACAAATATCTGTTGGATCAAAAGGCTACTTGATTCAAGGTGATGGGTGCCAGCCTTTGAGGAAAGGCCCTGCTGGCTCCTATTCACACAAGCCTTGCCTTGGCTCCAAGTTATCACTGGCTGTCCAAGTTATCATCTGAGGTCGGGTGGCTAGAGAAAGCAAGGAGCCTCTGAGTACACAAAAACAAGAGTCCTAGGCAAGCCTAGCTCCAACTAGTATAATCAACAGAAAACAAGGATCTCATTCAGCATTTTGCCAGCACAGGGCACTGCTTAGTTCTCACTACTCAACAGAGCTCTATGCCTTCTCTCATACGCCCTTCATCCACCAGCTCCCTCCAAAATGGAAAATCAAACTGTAAAGTCACTGAGGCAAAGGAATATGCCCTATCTATCTCTACTTCTGTATGTCTCTCAGAGCCTGGTTCAATCATAATTAATCAAATAAATCTGCAAGAGGCCGTAGGCTATAATGAAAAGGGTCCCAGGCTTCAGTTAATGAAACTGGGGTTCAAATCACATCTCACACATTTACCGGCTGTGAGGCAGGGTCTCAAGATTCTCAACTATGGGGATCATCAGAGGTGCTGCTAGCTAGTTCACAAGGTTGTGGTGAGGAAAGCATTTGATACATTGTAAAAGCCTATATAAAAGTGAGTTATTATTACTACTCTATGGAATGAGCTAAGTGAGGATGGCTACTCTTAAACCCCCAGGACTCGAAATTCCTGGGCTTTATGGGGATGGAGTTGCGGACTCCAAAACCACACAAGCAAACAGCTATGCAAATAGTTGCTAGGGCCACGTGACCCTCGGTGGTTTTTTGGTTTTTTTTTCCTCCCCAACCTAGGAGCCAAGAATTCTGAATCCTCTCCCCAACCCCAAAAGCCTGAGCTTCTCTCCAGCTCCATTTGAAGGGCAATTCGGCTGCCTAAGGCAGGGATTCCTGTTAACAGCTCTACCCAACAGTTCTTAATTTTGACGTTTCCCGTTCACCTCTGCCCCCTAGTCCCCCAATCCTTATACAATGGGGCTGGACCTGCGGGCCCTTGACTTCTAAGGGGATGACCTTGAACTGATTTTCCCAATGTTTCTTTCCCTCCACTCCCAGGGAGAGAGGAGCAAGGCTTCCCAACCCCCCACCCCTGCCTCTGAAAACTTAAAACTCATAAAGTTGGGGGCGGGGGTGACCGCTGGAAAAGAGACCACTTCTCCAAATCTCATCAGTTTCCTCATTTCTGATTCGAGGCCCGGCGTGATTAACAGACTCGTTTAAGGCAGATGGCAGACCGGTGGTCCAAGCGCCTTCCCACGAGTCTCTCTCCGCGTAAAGGGTGCAAGAAGCTGCCTAGACGGTGCCCCCTCCCCCCGGGCCCATCCCCCAATCAGAGGGCCAGCGCAGGCCCCGCCCCTCCGCCCATGACCTTGAGCTCGGGACGCCCCGGCGCAGCCCTGCACCCACCTCCAGCACCACCCGGCCGAGCGGCTGCTCCTCGGCGCCCACGTCCAGGTAGACGAGCGGGTTGTTGGCGGCCCCGCCGGGCCCCGAGTCGGAGCTGCCGGCGCTGCTACGGGCGCCGCGCAGCCGGGCGAGCGTGGGGGCCGCGGAGGTCCGCCGCGGGGCCAGGCCCAGGGTCAGCAGGCGGGGGCCGCCGCGCAGGGCCAGCATCGCGGAACGAGGAGCACGCAAAGCGAGAGAAGCGGGACGGAGAGCGAGCGCACCGACCGAGGGCCGCCCGCAGCGTCCGGGAGCGCGAAAGGAGCGCCCGCCCCTCCGCACTCGGGCTTTTAACCCCGCGGCGGCCCCGCCCCTGGGCGTGGGCATGGAGGCTGGAGAGACCTACCAGCGGTTACTTCCTCCAGCCGGGCCTGGGGCCACCTGCCCTGGCTTTCCCATCCAGGGCTCTTGTTGGGCACGGGAGGGGGACTTCCCCTAGGAGTACCTCATCGGCGCAGGGAACTCCCGAATGAGCAAACTCCCTTCACCAATGCAGGTGGGCACTTTCTGTGCAATTTGCACTCAGCACAGGTGCCTATTGTGATAACACAGGATCACAAGAACACTGTATCAGAGGCTGCGCTTGAGTCCAGGTGTTGCCCGAGGGGAACACTGGCCTCATGGCTGTTCTACAAACAAGACCTTCCACCTCTCAGCTCTCCACCATGCTTTGAACAGCTCTCCTTCCTCCACTCTGACTACTCACCCCCTTGGCTTCCATTAAGTACCGATTAAAATCCTACCTTTAATTGGAAACTTTTCCCATCCCCTCTAATTCTAGTGCATTCCCTCTGTGATTTCCTATGTATCATAAATATAGCTATTGTTATCGTTCAGTTGTTTCGGTCCTGTCCTTCAGCCTTTCAGTGACCCCATTTGGGGCTTTCTTGGCAAAGATACTGGAGTGGTTTGTCATTTCCTTCTCCATCTCATTTTACAGACAAGGAAACTGAGGCAGATAGGGTTAAGTGACTTGTCCAGGGTCACACAGCAGGTAAGTATTTGAGGTCAGACTCACACTCCTCAACATGAGTCTTCCGGACTCCAGACCCAGTACTCTATCCACTGCATCACCTAGGTGCCTTCCTGAATACAGCTTGCATCATATACATTTGTTTGCATATTTTATCCCCCATTTTGTTATAAGCTCTTTGAGGGTTAGAACTGTCTTTTTTCTCTTTTTTTAATCCCTTGGCACATAGTAGATGCTTAATAAATATTTATTGAATTGAAGTTGATTGATTGATTCCTGATTCCAAAGACAGCTCCCTATCCACTCTCATACAGTGTGTTGACCTAGAAGTTTGGTTAAAAAAAGACAAACAGGCTAAACGCATATTGTTTATTCCCTTAAAGCTAGCAGTTACATGATCATAGAGCCAGAAAAAACTTCTGACTAATACAAGAATGATCAGGCTTAAATCTGTTTTAGGACAATCCAAGGTTGTCTGTGTCCTCCAGATTTGTGGTCTGCATGAGTGATTAACTATACCATGAGAAAGGAATTTCTTAATTGCATAGGTTGTAAATATAATAAGATGACAGAGTTGACAAAGTTTCAACTGAAATCACAACCAAGGTATCTGTGTTTTCTTTACCATTAACATTCCGTGACATAGTATATGGCCACAGGATATTAAGATATGGAAAAAGTCCCATTATTCAAGATAGTGTCTAGGGTTAAGGGTCTCGTAAGGAAAGCTAAATCAGCCCCATCTGGCTTTGTTGACATAGGAAAAGGTATTCTCTGAGTTTACTTAAGGGAACAAAAAGACTGTTAGGTCCAGGCTCTTCTGATTGATTCATTCAAGCTCTGGCCCTTATTAAAGTCCAAAACTTATATTAAATGATTATCAAATGATAACAAATTGTCTTGGTATTGCTGATGAGAAAACTGAGAGTGGGACAGATGAAGTGGTCTTCCAGGAACTGAGAAATCCCCTGAGACTTGATGGGATCATCTTTCTCTCCCCTTCTCTGAACTGTTGGAGATAGGTAAGAAGTTTTCTCACTCTTTTTTAACACAAAAGGCTCTCAGGTTTTGGCTCCTATGTCGGGAAATAGAGTTAGTTGCAAGAAGGCAGGGACCTATCAGGAGAGTGAAAGAGACAAAAATACATAGTGATGCAGAGAACCTCAGACAGGTGGGGGGAAATGGGAGCTCTTTGCTTTGTCCTTCTCAGATGCTGTTATATGTTATAGTTATCTAAGAATATTCTCCTCTTGGATTGCAGAGCTTCTTCCATGAGGGCAGAGATTGTGTCACTTAAATTTCAGCCCGGAAGCCCTTGATACTTTTCCCAGTTTCATTATGGCTGACTTGTGTAATCATTTATGCATCTTACCACCAAAGTCATCTCATTCAACATTGTTACTAAATCATTCAAGTAACCTAATAGCAAAAGCTTTTAATTAATATACAAAATCAGTGTAACTAATAAGGAAATAATTAAATAATAGGGTCATTTTCTGCTACCCATATACAACTGAGCTGAATATATTTGTCATCCAAAGTAATGGATGGGGAAGAAAACCTCTTAGGAAAAATGGATGAAGAGGTAAAGAAACCTTATCATTGCTCTCTCAATGACCTGCAAGGAAATCTGCTAACCTATCCAGGAAAGCTAGAATTTGCCAAAACCTCTCAGCTGTGGAGTCATTAGGTTCTGCCAGGATCTTGGCTTATGGACACCTTGGTAGTACCTCAGCCTCTTCAGTAGGACTGCATAGATCACAGCCTTCACTTTCTTGTCCATCAAATCACCTAGTCCCATACTCTAAACAACCTTTTCTTTTCCTTAAGTCTCCCCTTCTGTTTTCATCATTTTCCAAGTTTGTGCTTCATCATGAAGTCTGTGAGTCCAGGAGCAAGACCCTTGGGAATCCAAGAGCCCCAAACTTTCTTGAATGGACCACAGGGCTCTGCCTTCTGAAGCTGGAGCCCTATCCCCTGCCTCATTTAAACTCTTTCATAGGGTTGATGTGGAGAAGGTACCTTGTGAACCTTAAAACACCCTATAAATGTGAGCTTTAAAATCATTCTTATTAGTAATAATTAAAAATCAGTGTGAAGTGAGTGCTAAATGATTTGGTTTCTAGTCTCCATTTATTTTCCCAAACCCTATTCCTTATGGTGAGTATATAGATTGATTGTATCCTCCATGAGTATTTTCCATCCTCTTTCCCCTTTCCAGGGTCCTCCCAGCAATGCTACCGGGTTAAAACCTTCTCATACTGCCCCAAAAAGGAATAGGACTATGGATAATATCAGAGAGACACTGTCCTCCCATCTCTCCACAGCTTAAAGTTCTAAATGGCCAAAAAA
This sequence comes from Bettongia penicillata ogilbyi, assembly GCA_023548195.1. Classification (NCBI taxonomy): domain Eukaryota; kingdom Metazoa; phylum Chordata; class Mammalia; order Diprotodontia; family Potoroidae; genus Bettongia; species Bettongia penicillata. The sequence continues at coordinate 1,608,760 of JAJHZJ010000097.1, read as the reverse complement.
TAATAATAATGAAAGGAAAGCTTCTCCCTGGAAAATTAAAAAAAATCATCAGGACTTTAGAGACCATCTAAGTCCCTCATTTTACAGAATGGGAAATGGAGGCCAAAGAGGGGAAGTAATTTGTCTAAGGTCCCTCAAATGGTTCGTTGCTGAGCTGCTTTCTCAGACCCAGACTTTTTGCCATCATCTATATCTCTCAAGGAAGACCAAACCTGGGACAGAGAGCAGGTGCCTTCTCTCACTGACAGAGAGATGGGAGGTCCAAGGGCTGCCATGCAGAGAGGGGAGGAAAGATTTCTGCAATGAGGGGATACTCAAATATTGTATTCCTTCCGTAGAATATATATTCTTTGAGGAAAGATGCAGTAAATCCTACGTATGAAACGCTTAGAACAGGACATGTCAGCACTCAATAAATACTTGCTGCTTGGTTTATAGGTTTTAACACATGTATCCCATTGAGCTGAATTGTATCTAGTCCTGCTGACATCTGTGATGCAAGAATTCTTTCTGAAAACATTGGCCCCAAGTCTAGATGGTTATCAGTATGTTTAACTGTTTCTGCTCATGTAGATCTGAAAGGCTCTCCCACTGGAGCTGCCCAGAACAGGGCAGAAAAACTGTGCCTTCCTGTGATGTCAACTATGTGACAGTGGTGACTGGGTGGCACCTTCTATTTGTAGATACCTCATTAGCCTACTAATTATCAGCATTGGTCCAAATAAGATATGAGCCACTGGAGCTGCCCAGAACAGAGGTGATGACTGTGTGTTTCTTCCCTGTCATGGCCCCTGTTTGACAACTGTCTCTCTTCTCCATGCTAAGCATGTTCCTTCAACCATTTTTACAAGATGCATTTCCCAGAAACTTTTCTATGCTGGAAAGAGTAGAAAAGAGCCTCAGCTCTGGAGACAGAAAAACTGGGTTTGAATATCAGCCCTGCCCCTTCCTTACTGGAGGAATGACCCCGGTTGTTAATTAGTCTGTCTGACTTTCATCACCTTCCTCCCAGCTTTGGAGGTAAGGATCAAAAGAGAATGATGGAGGTCAGGTGTTTTGCAAATAGGAAAGTCACTAGAGGCATCCTAACAGAATGTGACCCTAGGCAAATCACTTAACCCTGTTTGCCTCAGTAAAATGAGCTTGAAGAGAAAATAGTAAATTACTCCAATATCTTTGCCAAGGAAACCCCAAATGGAGTCAAGAAGAGTGAGACACGCCTGAACAGAAACAAAATGAGAAGTGGGATTTGAACACAGGTCCTCTAACTACAGGAGGGCCAGTATTCTTTTCACATTGCCTCACAGTTACAAGACTCAAATGAGATAAAGTATATAAAGCACTATATAAATATGAACTGCAATAATTATTATTGTTATTACTTTTAAGTGCTATAAAAATGAGAGTTATTTTTATCAATGACATTCTTGAAGAGCTGAACACAGTGGAAATTAAACTCCACCCAAAGCAAAGTTCCACTTGGATCTGAGTCCTGTCATGATGACCTCATGACCCTCCACTAGGGGTATTAGAAAAGAGGAGATTTGGGAGTCACTGGCAATACTTGTCAGAGGAAAGTCACCTGGGGTTACTCAGTGCCTAAAATATGTCAGACACTGAGAAATTGTTCTGCGTCCTGTGATGTCAAGCATGTGACAGTGGTGACTGGGTGGCACCTTCTATTTGTAGATACCTCATTAGCCTACTAATTATCAACATATTTTATTCACTGCATAACTAGTAATACTTACCCAGCATAGGAGTGAGGCAGGACAGTAAAACTATGTCCTTATAGAAGTAGAGAATGTTAGAACAAGAAGGAGCCTGAGAGATCGTCGAGATGCCCAAACCTCTCATTTTACAGATGAGGAAAACGGAGGCCCAGAGAGGTAAAAACATCTAACCCAAGGTTATACACCTCTCTGATGTCAGACCTATAATTAGACCCAGGTCTGCTGACTCCCCATCAGGTGCTATTTCTACTACATCATGTTGCCTTGTCACCTTAAAAAACTTTTCCCAGTTCATAGTCACTGATATATTTGGGGAGACTCCCTTCTTCACACATTGATTTGTTGAGTCTGACATTAGGATGAGTCCTTAGTCACAAGGACAAAGATGGTGGAAGAAAGGGGATAGTGTATGGTTGTAATATCAAATAGAAAGCCAGACTCTCAGTTGGAAGGGGCCTTAGAAGCCACCTAGATTAATTCATTACTGAACTATAATCAGTCAAGGAGTCAAGGAGTTTGAAGACAGTTGACTTCTGGGCAGTTTGAGCTGTTTGGAGGAGTTTTCTTATATCTTCTCTTTACATTGCCTCTTGGAAATTTCCAGAATCAGAGAATTTGAAAGACAGAAGGAATCTGTGCAGACATCTCTCTAGTCCAGCCCGTATCAGAAAGGAACCTCCACTATACCCTACTCAACAACTGGTCATCCAGCCTCAGCTGAAAGATCTCTAAAGAGGGAGGAATACTCCCCATACAGGGCTACCCATTCCACTTTGTGACAGTTCTAACGGCTAGGAAATTTTTCCCTAAGGTCAGGCCTAAATGGACTTCTTTGAAACTTTCACCCATCACTCCTGATCATTACCCCTGGGATCATGTTCAGTCTCTCTGTACATGACAGATGTTCAAATACATATGATAGCCCTTCAAATGGAAAGCATAGACTATTAAATGTTAGAAGTGGATGGATCTAGATCAAGCCTACCCATTTCACAGATGAGAAAACCATGATCCCAAGTTTAGTGATGTATGCAATGATATAAGTGAGTATCAAGGGCCAGGATTCAAACTCGGGCCTTCCAACTTCTAATTTAGTGATCATTCTACTATAGTACCTTTTGTCTCTTCTCCTTTTTCTTCCCCCACTTAATTTTTTTTCTTTTCTCTTCTCTTCTCCTACCATAATCCCAGGGCATCCAGGTAGATCAGCTGTTTCACTGTAGAAAAGGAAGGCCTTATCTACAGTAACTATAAACTATAAAGCGAAGAGGATGGTGTAGTGGCTAGAGCTCTGGTCCTAGAATCAGAAAGATCTGAGTTCAAATCCTTTCTCAGATACTGTGTGGACCCTGCACAAATCAACAAACCATCTTCCTCAGTTTCTCCATCTATAAAAAGGGGATTATAATAGCACTTATCACCCAGAGTTGCTATGTGGATCAAATGAGATAATATTGATAAAAGCACTTACCAAGCACTAAAATGCTATATAAATGGTGCCTCCTATCATCTAAACTTTCTCTAAGTTCCTAGCATAGCCCTTGGCACCAGCTACTTAATAAATATTGGCTAAATGAACAGACTACTTTTCTTGAGCATCCATTGTGTATAGGGTTCTACCATAGGTGTGGAGAACAGAATCTAAGACATAATCCATTATTTTAAGGACTTTAGATCAGGCAAATATGCATAAAGAATTAAGTAATAATGATTATACATACATAACCTATATCAAATTGCTTACTCTCTTAGGGAAGAGGAAAGGCAGGTGGAGAAGAGGGAGGGGAGGGAAGGAGAAAATTTGGAATTGAAAATTTTACAAAAAGTGAATATAAAAATTGTTTTTACATGTAATTGGAAAATGAAATACTATTCAAAATTTTGTAAAAAGAGTTAAGCAATACAATTATCATCTAGGTTAGTCTGGTCATTACCCATTTAGGTAACTCGGAGCACCCTCAAAGGAGCTTTGGCCAGATGAAATACCTTGCCTTTAATCCTGCTCCAAGGTCTCCAGCTGCTGTAATTCCTGGTCCCTGTGGGGATCACCTCTCTGGCATCTGAAAAGGAGGACCAACAGCAGAACAGAAACAAAATCCAAAGTGCATTTCTTGGAGTCCAGGGCAAAGGAAAGGTATCAAGGGAAGGATGTTCCTTTGCCCCTCACTGGGTCAGCTCACAGTGTCCACCCTAGACACCGTGGATAGAAGTCACCTAAAAGAGGATGGGAAGAGGATATAGCCAAAAAGAGAGTGCAAAAAGCAAGAAACAGCTCAGTCTTGCCAGTTTTAAAGACAAAGGCAGATAATCCAAGGAAGCTACCCACACCAATGTGGGGAATGGAGGCCTCCATTTTAGACCATATGGACATATTTCATAATACCCAAACTGGGCATGCCAAGACCAGTCTGGTTACACAAGGGTTACCAGAAGGCCAAATAAGACATAGAACCAACTCCAGCAACAGTAATTATATTCCACAAGAAGGAAGAGAGAAGTGTGGGCTTGCAGAAATCTTTGCAGAGGCCAAGGAGACTGGCTGGTGAGATTTGGCCAGACCTGGAAGAGAATACATTTTGGGTAGAGGAAACAACACAGGGGGCACACAGATTTCTAGTGCTTTTCACAGGTTTGGTGACAATATTCCTCTTTTTGTGTGAGCTTGAAGCATCACCTATAAAGTGGTTTGGGTTTGGACCACAATGTAAAAAATTCAGGTCAAAATCCGTAATTCAACAATTCTCTGAGAAAGCAGACCCAGCACAATCAAATGCCCGATCCAAGGTAGGCTTATTTAGCATTTACACCTCTGATGCAGGAAGCTAGTTAAGGAGGTAACAGCTCCGAAGAATGATACAGTCCTTGCCCGCCTGGAGTTTTCAGTCTAATAAAGTAGCTACTACAGAGACACAGATAATAACAATTATACAAGAGAATGCAATAGATGCCATGGTGAGATGTTGCCAATCTGCTTTGTTCTTTTGGAGGGAGAGGTCAATCCTGCTGGATAAAGGAGGCCTTCCCAAATTGGAGACTGAGGTGGAAGGAAACCAGTCCTTATTTTCCAATACACGAGCTAACTGAATGAGGCTCAAATCGTGGCTGAGGAAAGAGATCCTTTGTAAAAAGCACAACAATAAGGGCTTGATAAGTTATCAGAAATCAGAACTGAAACTCTGCAAGATTTAGGCTTCATTGTATTCATTCATTCATTTATCTATTTGTTTAAGAGGAATTGAGGGCCCAGCAAAGTTAAAGTATCTTCAGAAAATGCAGGCATCAAGATCGCCAGCCATCTATCATCAGCTCATATAATAGGTCTTTGCTTCAAATTCTTTCCATGCTCCTCTGTATCCATCATGTTCAATAGACCCCAAACTAAAACCCAGGGCCCCTGACTCCTGAGCTTGGGCTCTCTCTACTCTGGGCCCACTGTCTGCTCTATTACTCCCTCCCACCTCCTGTGAGTCAGTCTGTGAAACAAGCAGCTTAAATATAGTAAGAGGCTGAGACCAGCAGCGGAAAGGCCACTTTGAGAAGATAAAGATGGGACAAAAGGATAAGGTCCCTATGGGGAGGACCTGTAGCTGAACCCTGTCTAGGTGAGGGCTTTGATCTCCTGCCACGGATTTGATGTGGAAGATTACTGTGTCTCCTCAGAGTTTTGCAAGTTTGGATTCTTCTAACCCTGCCAAACTAGATTTAGTTTCTCTTCACTTTGTTCCATGATTTCAAGAAGCCTTTGGACAGGAGCTAATAAGACTGTGGGTTGGACAAAAATTATGTTTCAGAGTCTGACCCCACCCCTTTCTTAAAAAAAAAAATACACACCCTCTTAATCTGGAAAGTCCCGATTTGTTATTCTTTCCTCCTTGGAAACCTGTAATTGATTTGAAGCCAAAAAAATCAACAGAATTTCTTGACCTCAGTGGGGCTAGAGGATTGTTTAATACATGATAATCCCAAATATCAGGGAGTAGGGTGGAGGAATACCTCATCAAAGCTAGACCTAGTCCAAGCCCCATCCTTCCATGAAGTGGTGGCACTCTCAGAAGGTAAGTAGGAAAGACTGAAGAATAGGGAGAAGGAAGCTAGTTCTGATCTGGAAAAAGAGAAGAACTTTTCAGGGTTATATGCTCCTCATTGATTGAATTGAAATGACCCAGAAAGGGTCAGCGAGGTGATACAGTGGATAGAGAAGTGGCCCTGGAGTCAGGGGGACCTGAGTTCACATCTGACCTCAGATACTTACCAGCTGCGTAAGTGACCCTGGGCAAGTCACTTAACCCTGATTGCCTCCAAAAAAAAAATGACCCAGAAAAATAAGATTCTCTTTGCCTCAAGAATTAATTGGCCACCTAGCACTAGTTTCTACAATCCTCTCAAGCTGTCAGCCTCCATCTCTCCTGTTCCCAGATATACTCCTTGAAAAAGCTGTCTCTGCTCATTGCCTCTGTCCACTCACTCCTCAATCCTTCGTAGCTGACTAATTCTATCCACCAACTGAACATGCTCCATTCAAAGACCCCAATGATGTCTTGAAACTTCTGGATCTGATGTCTTTCCCCAGCTCTGACTTTTCTCAGACCATGGTACCGAGCACTTTCCTCACTGATCTTCTCTGGATTTTCATGACTCTCTCCTGGTTTGCCTCCTACCTGTCCATCCTCTCCTCATCTGCCTCCTTTGCTGATTCATTACTTCTATTATGCTCCCCAAATGTGAGTGTTTACCTAGCTTCTGTCCTAAGTCCTCTTTTCTTCTCCCTTTATTCTCTCTCCTTCCTTCTCTCTTTCCTCCTCCAAACCTCCCCTTCTCTGTCTCTCTCCCTCCCTCCTTTCCTTTCTCTTTTTCTCTCTCTTTCTTTCCTTTTCTTTCTCTCTTTCCCCCTCCAAATCTCCCTCCTCTCCTCCTCCTCCTTCTCTCTGTTTCTGTCTCTCTCCCTTCCCCCCAACCCCCTCCTCTGTCACTGTCTTTTTCTGTCTCTCTGTAACCTCATCAGCTCCCATGGACTTGCCTACCATATCTGTGCAGATGACACACAGATACATCCATTCTGGTGTTTTCTCCCTTTTTTCTGTTCCTTACACTCGACACTCCATCTCATCTGTCTGCCTTATATGCCTAGAATGTGTTTTCCCCTTACCTCTTCCTCAGAATCATCTTTTGTTTTTTAATACTCAGCTTGAACTGCCTCTTAAAAGTCCTTTCAGGTCCCTCCAATTGCTATTGTCCTTCCTCCCAAACTTCCTTCTGTTTAACTGAAACTTCTAGGTGATAATGGTACTGAGTCAGGAAGACCTGAGTTCAAATCTGGCCTCAGATAATGACTAGCTATGTGATCCTGGGCGTGTCAGTTAACCCCTTTCTGCCTCAGTTTTCTTAACTGTAAAATGGGGATAGTAATATCCTCTAGTGTTGTGAGGATCGAATGAAATCATGTTTGCAAGGTACTTAGCATAATCCCTGGTAAACAGTAGGTGCTCCATGAATGACCATTCCTTTCTCCTCTGACTGTAGCTCATACAAACTGGAAGTCTTTACCTAAATTCCTGCTCTAAGGAGTCAGGTACCAGAGCAAAGCTACAGGGATAACCTTGAAAGGTCAGGAATGTCTTTTTTCTCGTGCCATGGGCCCAAGCTCCCATTCCAATGATTTCTCCCCAGTGTTAAACCTCAATGAATAGTGTCCCACTTTCATTTAACCAATCAGCATCAATTAGCTTTTACAAGGGGATTTTTACCTTCAAGGTCTAGCAAGGAAAGAAATACACACATTTCACCCTAATATCTGAAGCGTTGCCCTCTCCCCTATAAGACTTTAGTCCTTGGGGGAAGTGGGCTCAAACTTAATACAGCTGCTAAGAACACTTGTCCCATCAAGTTGACAGGATGATGATGATATATCTCCAAATGTGGCATGGCCAATACATGAATGACCGTTGCTCCCTCTCAGGTACTTTCCATCCATGCTGAGCCAAACAAGTTGATTGGACTTTACTGCTTACAGCCAGATTTCCCAAAAAATCCTGCTTGAATTCCAGCTTTCAGCCCTCCAGTGAGGGCTTTAGACCCTTTAGAAGCTCACAAGGTCACAGCTGTCCCCAATACTCCACCTAAACGCAGGAAGAGCAGACACAGAGGCTGAAGCAACAATGAGGCCATGCGCTCATGGATCATATGGCAGCATCCCAGTGTGGAGACAAAGGTTGGAGGGCTTTCTCCCCACCGAAGGCTTAAGGCAGTCCTTGCTTCCTCACTTGAACACAGTCAGGCAAGAGAGAAGAGAAAGCTGCTGGCTTTGGTTGCTCTTGAATGCTTCCCTGTTCTGGCTCAGTAGCCAGTCAACAATCTATCTTGCTGTGTGATTTGCAGACTGGTGCCAGTTATAGAATGCCTGTATGTGCTCCAGTTCAAGAAGCAGGACCCTTCCATTAAATGTCATCATGCCTTTCCCAGGCACCTAGACTCTTCCATGCAGGCTCAAAGCATGCATGTTGTGGGAATGAAGCTACATTGGTTACGCCCTCCGATACATACTTATTTTGTCCATATTTGAGTTTATTCACATTTTACTTGGGCCCCATCTATTTTTATATGTACTTGTTGCCTTTCCCATTAGAATGCAAGCTCCTTACAAGTAGACTTGTTTTTAAATCCAGTGCTGAGCATAATGTCAGGCACACAGAAATACTCTTTGGTTGATTGAGAGCAACAAAATGAAGCATGATTTCAGAATATTTCTGAGTGACAACCTGATATACTCCATAAACTTCTGGACTTGGAATGAGGAAGACCCAAGTTCACACTTGCTTGTGCTATGTGACAGAGGGCAAGTCACCCTGAGTCTCAGTTTCATAATCTGTAAAGTGGGGAAGAATAACCTGTAGTATCTACCTCACAGGGGCTGCTAGGTGGTACAGTGGATACAGCAGGAGTCAGGATGATCTGAGTTCAAAGTTGACCTCAGTTTACTAGCTGTGTGACCCTGGGCAAGTCACTTAGCCCCTATTTGCCTCAGTTCCTTATCTGTAAAATGGGAACACACTAGAGAAGGAAATGGTAAACCACTCCAGTATCTTTGCCAAGAAAGCCCCATGGACAAAAGTCAAGTGGTGTTAGACACAACTGAACAATAATGTCTATCTTACAGGGTGTTTGTGAGGCTGAAATAAGATATGTGTGGAGTGCTTTCTAAACTTTAAAACTCTACATGTCAGTTATTAGTACTTTTATGCTACCTTCATCCCTGTATAGATACACCTACACACACACACACACACACACACACACACACACACACACACCCTCACCTCCAGACAGATGGATATAAGGTGCAGGATGAACTATCCATTTTTGGACTTTGCAAATGTGCAGATTTCTTTTGCTCAACTATGTTTATTTATGAGAACTATTTTTCCCCTTCTACATGAGGAGGGAAGAGGAAGGAAACATTTGTTAAAGCTTACCAGTTCATCTTGTGCTATTTTGCCTGCATTGGTCTCCCTACTTTGGGGGCTTTAAAATTGTGATGTTGAAAGCAATTTCCCCTTTTCTGGAGATTTGGTAGCTCTGCTCCTATGTACAATGAATGGATGGAGTGCTGGGCTTGGACTCAGGATAACTGAGTTTAAATCTACCACAGATACTTGCTAGCTATCTTATTTTAGGCAAACCACTCACCCTCAGGTTCATTATCTACAAAATGAGGTTAGATTCCAAGGCTTCTAAGTTCTTTTCCAGATCAAAATCTGTGATTGCAGAATCTTTAATGCCCCTCTTCTGCCTGCCAGCCCCAGACATCATCCTCTTCATCTTTGTAGTAACTCACATTTATAGAGCAATTAGACTATCTGAGTTAAAAGGGAACTCATAGTTCATCCGGCCCAATTAATACCTTCCTAAGTGATTTCTTTGAAACAACCCTGAGAGATAGGTCAACAAAGTATGACTGCCTTCATTTTACAGATGAGAAAACTAAAGCTCCGAAAAGTAACTGATTCATCTAAGAGATGTCCCTAAGACTTTAATCCAAGGCCTCTGATGCCAGGGCCAACAACCTTTCCATTAGACCACATGGCCTCTCAGATATACAATGGGAGTCAGTATGGTGTGGTGGGAAGAGCTCTGAAGGACAATTGATCCAGTAGTAATAATGCAGAAAAAGAAAACAACTCAGACCAGTGAAATGACCATCCAGGACTCCAGAGGACCAAGGATCAAGCATGCTACTTCATCTCTCCACAGAAGGTAACAGATTAGGGTACAAGATGAAATGCACATTTTGGACTTTGTAAACGTGTAGTTCTCTCTCTCCCTCTCTCTCTCTCTCTCTCTCTCTCTCTTTTTCTCCTTCTCTCCTCTCCTCCACTTGCTTCTTTTTTCTCTCAAATTAAGAATGAATAGCATTTGAGTTTTAGAAAGAAAGAAAGAACATTGAACTTAGAGATCAAGGAATCAGGGTTCCGGTCCTGATTCTGACAGGACTGACTAGTTGAATGCCACTGGCCAGCTAAAGGCCCATTCTTACCCTCCATTTTCTCATCTATAAGATAATGGCTTTGGACTGAGTTCAATTTCACCCTTCATGTTCTATGGACTTAAGGGTCTGGAGGACACCTAGTAACCCCAATGACCTCTCCTGGCCTGCTCTACCAAATCTGAAGTTCAAAAGCTCGACAATCCACCACAATGCAAAGTCTCCTACAAGATGATCCAGGCTCTGGTCTCCACTGTTGGGAAGCGTCTTCCTCACACTCTGCACAGAGCCCAGTAAAGCACAGTAACTGTGGAAGGGAAGGGTCCTGGCCAGGCTGGCATTCATCCAAGAGGTGGGCTCAATTCTGGCTAACTGCCTCACTCTGCTTATCTCCCAGTCAAGGCAAACACAAGACCCATCGTTCATGTTGGGACTCCTGGCTTCAACAATAAACAACTTTCTGCTAACATGCTAAGGACCTCCGTTCTATGGCTAAAAGGACTTTTGTAACCTCTCTGTCTTCTTTGTTCAGTGTAATAGTGACACCTCTGGGGGGCAAGCTGGAAGCCATAGGGGGAAAGGTGACCCATTTATACAGTGGACACCAGTTCCTCCTAAACCCTCAGTTTAAGGAGCTAGACACAGGTAGAGGTGGCCTATTGCTCCTAGAGAATTTGCTGCTTGTGAGTTACTGCTTCTGAGTGTCTCGACTCCAAGAAGAGGTATCAATAAGTTTGGTAAAAGTATTTATTAAAAACTTGAGTAGCAAAAAACCTGGAAACAAAATGGATGTCTATGAGTTAGAGATTGTCCAAACAACATGATCATTGATTTGGAGCCATATGGGACCTTAGAGGCCATCAAGGCCACCCCACCCCTCCCATTTAACAGATAAGTAAACTGAGGCTGAGTTACATGATTTCCCTAGGGTCGTAGAACTAGTAAGACTCTGAATCAGAATTTGAATTCAGGTCTTCCTGATGCCAAACTCTGCACACTCTACACTGTGCTTTCTATTGGTCTCATGAATGTAATGGAATATAACTAAGCTATAAGAAAATTGAAAAAAGAAAAGAAATTTACATGTTAACTTTGTTGTCTACTTAAAAGGAATAGCAAATTGTACATAATAGATTTGTAGTTTCATGTACAATCATATTTTTATTATACTATGTTATAGAAATGCTTGTTTTATTCCATGAATTAAAAATAAAATAAAAATTTGAAAACATTAATATGATGTATGCAGAGAAGCAAGGAGTAAGTCAACTGAACTGATGCAAAATGAAGTGAGTGGGACCAAGTCATTTCCCTATGACAACAACAATATAAATGGAAAGAACAATTGAGGTGATGCTGCAAAATTATAAAATTAAGCTTAGACCAAAAAAAAGATATGAGAAGACAGCTCCCTCAGATTCTTTTTAGAGATGGGAGATCATGAACAGAGGACACTACATCTAATGTCAGACTTTTTTGAAATGGTGGTCAATTTTGCTGAAGTCCTCTCCCCCTCCCTTTATTATAAGCGATGTCTCTCTGGGAAAGATACATTGGGAAATATAGATTATTTTTAAAATGAAAGATATTAATAATTTTTAAGCCAACTCTGTTCAAGGTGAAATACATCATGGTATGGTGGATAGAGGGTTGATCTTGGACCCAGGATAGACCTAAGACCAAGTTGTGTCTCTGGTATATAACGGACATCTAACATCTCAGTGCCTTGAGTCAACTTTCAAAGACCTGTTGTTGTCTTTCGTTCAGGAAGAAGACCAAAATGACATCACCATAATTGAACTGGTGGAGAGAGTTTCCGTAATGGGAACTCTCCCCTCTCCCCCAGTAAAGTCACAGGTCTAAATTGGGGGAAAATATATACAATGCACTGTGTTACCTCTACTCTGCTGTGCACCTCTTAGCTGGTTGTGTTCCCCTGGCTAAGAAGAAGGTTGTGCTATCCAGAGATCCCAGAGAGATACCTCTGTTGGCTTGAATCATTTGAGCTTGATTACACAGCACCAGAAATGTCTGAGAAGTTCTTAGCCCTGCCTATATAAACTTGGCAAGACAAAAAAGCAGACACTCTGGGGAAAGGAGCCAAGTGCACCTGAGAATTCAGTCCAATGGGGAGAGAGCAGAGAGGAGAGGCTAGCTTTAGGAGAGACCACTTCCAAATGAAGATATCAGGGGGACACCCCACATGCCACATTGTCCTGTTTATTTGAAACCTCAGTTCTTCCTTGTAACCTCGTAACCTGGGACAAGGTCTGGGACTCAGTTTCCCTAAATGTAAAATGAGGGACTTGGTTTTGTCCAGGATTCTTGACCTAGCTACTGTGAACTTTTAATTTTTTATTATTAATGTTTCAATTGTATCTGTAAAATCGGTTTTCTTTATAATCCTATGTATTTCTTTTTATGCATTTAAAAACGTTATTCTGAGAAGGGGTCCATAGGTTCCACCAGACTTCCAAAGAAGTTCATGACATAAAACAAGAAAGATCCCTTGTACTTAAAATGAAGTGAGCTAGGTAGCCCAGATTTGGACCTAGAGTCAGGAAGACCTGTGTTCAGAATCTGAACTCAGCTATTTAGTAGTTACGGTATCTTGGGCAAGATTCTTCACCTCTGTTTGCCTCAGTTTCCTCATCAGCAAAATGGAAATAATAGTAATAGCACCTATCTCCCAGGGTTGTTGTGAGGATGAAATGAGATAACATTTATAAAATACTTTGCAAACCTTAAGGCACTTGTATAAATGCTGGTTATTTAAAATGTTCCTTTCCAGTTTTAAATGTCATAATTCTGTGATCCGGTACATAATGATGGGGGTTAATCACTGGGAACCAATCAATCAAAGGCATCCCCTGTATCCTCTCAGCAAGGGGCTACAATTAATGTCTACTTCCAGTGGAGATGCCCTTTCCAAAAAGGTCTACACCTGCACCCTCATCAAGTTGATTGTGGGACTCATCAATTTGACCAACAGCATTCCTGATCACTTCCTTTCCCCTTCCCATCATCCTAGCACATTATATATGAACCATCAAACATTAGACCTGAAACACACCCAAGCAATTATCTAATTTAACCTCACCACCACCATCATTTTACAGATGCATTTATAGGGTCCCAGAGAGTGGTTAGGATTTATGCAAAATCACATTAATCAGTTATGATTACTGGAGGTGTTTGACAAGGAAACCAGCCACTCCCTCCCCCAAAAGGATGGGAAGACCAGGAATCTAGCCAGGAGTTAGAAATCGCCCTCAAGAATAATTTTCCCTGAAGAGCAGAAGAGGACTGTGAGCTTCAACCAACCAAGTTTGACAGTCTCAGCGTACAAGAGGCAATTAGCCACCTGGGCATCTAAATGGGCCCCGACTGGCTGAGATCCAACAATCTCTGTTGAGCAACCCCTTTGTATGCACCCAACCTCATGACAGGTGCCCTGGAGAACACTGACACAGGGATAATTGCCTAGCAGTCCAAACTTTGTACCAAATCCCAGAGGACTCACCATCCTTCCTGTTTGGTGGCTCACTCACATTACATCTGGACCATTGTAGCCAGCTCGAGGTGACACATTTTAGGAAGGACCCCTTTGGCAGTCAGTCTCGCAAAGCCTATGGATCCCTTCTCAGAGTATTTTTAAATGCATAAAATAAAATACATAGGACTTCAAAGGAAGCCAGATATGTTGAAATACAATTATTGAAACATTAAACAAAAAGTTCATGCACCCCAGGTTAAGAACCTCTGCTCTAGAGGTCCTATTTGGAATACTCCAAAGAGCCAAGAATTGTAAAACCTCATTGTGGATTGCTTGTCCTGGTTTTTGGATGAAAGTTGTTTCTTTTTCCTCCAGAGCTTATATAGATCTCTACTGGTCTCTCTCTGCTAGTTTAGGAAGAGTCTTTCCTGGAAGCCAGAAGGTGAAGATAGCTTCCCAAGGTCCCTGGAGCTCCTGTCCCAAGGGTTCCCTGTATGCTGACTCACATGATGAAGCATGATGACATGCTAATTACTACTTGGGGCTCCACAGGCAAGTTCAGTCTTCTTGCTGGCCTTCCAGTAGCATTTCTTATGGAAGAATTTTGGATCAGCTGATGTCTTGCTGACCTCCCTACATTCCTAACCAGCTATACACCACTATATGCCTAAGGAAAAGAACACATCTGGGAAGAAAAGACAACAAACTATTTCTTTAACAGAGATAAGTAAGACTTCTCCCTGGGTATCAGGGTGTTTATAATAGAGTAGAAGGATACAACAAATATAGAAATAATTGTAAAACAAAAATAATGCACAAATACACAAGCTAAGTGTGTATAAATGAAGTATTGGCAGCTATTTGTAGTCAATGGAGTGCTGGATTTGGAGCTGGAAAGACCTGCTTTCAAATCTAACCTGTGATACTGGCTGTGTGACTCTGGACAAGTTGCTTAACCTCTGTTTGCCCTAATCTACTAGAGAAGGAAATGGCAATGGTATGGTCCATGAGGTCATAGTGGGAGGGGAAGAGAGGGAAGGAGAAAGAAGCGGAAACACGGGGAAGGAAAGGGAGGTGAGAGGATTAGCAGGTCAAGAAGAGAACCTGTTCATAAAGACAAACTTTATAGGTGGCCACCCAATCTGTCCATGACTGGGGCTGGCTCACCTGTAGAGTTGATAAGAAGATCAAATTCAAATTTAACAAATAGTTGGTTTGCAGTGAAAAGGTTGGGAGGTGAGGTGAAAACACTTGTCCTAGGGTAGATTTGGGGATGGGGCAATGAGAGGTGACTCAACCCTGAGTCAGGGAAATGAGTTCCTACAGGTCCCTGAAACCCCTTCAGGCCTTTGATAGTAGTGCCTGGCCTGTTCCTTGGTCTCCTTGTCCAGTTGTAGTACTGACCCAGCCCAAACTGGCTTATCCACTTCAGAGAAAGAGGCCAGTGACTCCTCCCTGTCTCAAGGTGTGGACACAATGGGCAGATCCATGTTGTTTCAGGAAAGTCTGGCAAGGAGCTAGAGTCCTGGCTCTCCCCAGGTCCCCAACCCCATCAGCCTCCTAACTGGGGTCTGTCTCATCTCTAGACAGTATTTTAAAATGTTATTTGATGTCTTTTGCACTTTGGTCACATTCATCTCCAAATAGGCCACCACTCTCATTCCCATAAGTCTTTCCTTATAACATAGACTAAACATCGCCAGAAGTAGTAAAACCACCGCCATGGTTTTGTCTTCCATGGTTCTCCACCTTTTCAAAAAAGGCTGTATTTTCTTATCTCTCATCTTCATCTACCTACTGAATTTGAAGCACCAGTGGGATAGCCAGATAGACATGTCCTGTAGGTTGTTATGAGTAAGGGCTTCAGTAGACATCTATTTTCTAACACCCTTCACATATCAAGTGCCCACACTTCTCTGACACTCCTGCCCCAAGTCCCTCAACCTGCCTGGTCCTCAGAGCCCTCTTCTGTAAAATAAGTGGGCTGGACTGGATATCATCTGCCATTCCTCCTAATTCTACATCTATGATTCTCTGAGTCACCCTTTCATCTTGACCCTTCTGGGGTATTTAAATATACCATCTTCCATACGTAGAAGAGACTGCCCATTCCCCATCTCTACACAAGCAATGGTCAGCAAAGGTACTATCTTCTCTATGAAAGCTTCTCTGAACTTTCAGGGAAGAGACGTAAATGTCTCAGCCCACTCTGATTGAACTCTCCTGGGTATTTATCACTTGTATTGGAGTAATGTAAGGATGTGATTCTTTTCCTCTACTAGATTGTAAACTCCTTAAAACCAGGAAGGGTGTCATTTTTCATCTTGTTTTCTGAAGTTCCTAGTACAGCCTCCTGTATGTTGTTGGTGCTTAATTAAGTTTTTAACAATAGAGTTGAATTGAACCTGTCCCTCACTATGACTGTGTGTTCATTCTCCCTCGGGGGTTTGCTGGTGAAGCCTGACTTCACATTGTAGAATGAAAGACTTTGTTTCCTGGTAAAGGAATTTCAACACTAGAAGTTCATGGAGGTGTCTGGGGCAGGTAAGGTACAGTTGCCTACTCTGTCTCAAAGTAGGAGACAAACATGCTGTCTTCAGAGGCCAAGATGAGAATGTTCTCCGGAAGAATGAACTCATTCACACCTGAGCTGGTATCATTATGCCAGCTGAGTCATCTCTGTGAGTTTTCCCCTCTACTAACCAAACAGACATTGGGGAAGATGTCAAAGAGTTGTCACCAACCTTCTTTCTTTTCTGATGAGTAACCATGGTGACGGGATCAGAGATTCAGAACTGGAAGGGATCTACCTGAGAGGTCCTCCACTCCAATGCCTTCATTTTATAGATGAGGAAACTGAGGCATTGAGAGTTTAAGTGACTTCTCTAAAGTAGGTGACTGAAGTAGGCTCCTATCAGCCAAGGCCCAAACAGAGAGATGAACTGGGGGCAGAGGACACACCTCTCATGATAACCTTGTGGTTATTTGGCACATCTGGATAAGGTCAGCAGCTGTGAGGGTGACCGCAGTGCCCGAGTAGGGAGAAGTCTGTAAGCTCCCTAAGTGAAAGGATAGATGTGCAGGAGAAGGATGGGGGGGGCAGGGAGGGAGAAGGAGCAGAAGGAAGAGAGAGACCATGTCACCATAGGGAAAGTCACTTGTTCTTTCAGAACGTCAGTCCCCCCCTGCATTAGATGACCTATAAGATCCTTTCCAACCCCCAAGCTATGATCCTAAGAAGAGAGACTAACACAAAAAAGGCCAGAAAAAATTAGAGAATTGGAAAATGAGCGGCGGAGTGACTGGTCTGGCTCTCAATCCCTAGGAGTTACCTCCATTCCTTCCTGTTAATGAATGCCCTCCTACCTTCCCCATGAAGCGCTACTTGACATCTCTGATCCCTCCGAGTTTAAACCCCTTTGTACATGTATGACATTCCAATTCAGGATCTGAACCCAGGTCTTTCCAATTCCAAGACACATGGAAAGTTAGTGGTATTACCTTCCAAGGCAGAACTCCATTGTACAAAAACCATTCTCACTCATACCAAGGTGTGCATTTTAAGCCAGAGGGAGTCTCCTCTTGTCTCTGTCTAGGCCCCTAGGCAGAAGAATGTAAGTCGGAGACACTGAACTACAAAGAAAAAATTAAGACCTTTACTCACTGACCTCCACCTCTGCCAGTCTCCAGCCATGTTCCTGCTCTCGGGACATTGCTCTAGGATCTTCTGCCAATAGTAGAAAAGCCAGCAAAAATTATAGCAAAAAACTAGCCAAATGTAAGACCTTTGAGAGCAGGGATTATCTTACTTTTGCCCCTTTTTACTCTGGCACATAGTAGGTGCTTAATAAATGCTTACTTAGTTGAAGTTTGTACCAATTTGTGTTACGTTTGCATTTATTCACTTTATATTCATAGCACATTTATGTTCTACGTACTCGTTTTCTCCCTGTTGGAACTAAGCTCTGTGCAAGGAGGCATTGTTTCATTCCTTGTACTTGTATCCCCAGTGCCAGGCACACAAGGTGCTTAATAAATGTTTGTTGACTGGTCAAAGTAAATCCCCCAGACCAAAGTCCAGCTGAGTGGGAATAGAGCTGAACTGTAACGCTCAGTTTTAGTTCCTGGTTCAGTTCTCTTACCTGCAGAAAAAGTCTATCCACACAGGTGAAAAGAGTGTGGATTGGGACTGGGCAGAGGGGCTGGGAAGCCCAGGGCATCAGGCTGAGGGATTGGAATGGGGTGGGAAGGGGAAGGAGGAGGCGTGCCTGGTCTGCAGTGGGGCAGAAGTTCATCATGCTGAGCCAAGGGATTGGGGCAGGTGCAGGGGAAGGCCTGCAGTTCTTAGGTGAGCAATCTCCTGCAAGTCCTAGCAAGTGTATCCTGCCAGCTCACTGTTCACTGTGGTCTCCACAATACTGACAGCACATGTGACCGTGATGCAAAGCAGCATTCTCTGGCATGACAGCAGCCATATCTGGAAAGTATGCATCCCTACTTCCTGTACCAGTGACCAGCCGGTCACCAAGTTTGGGAGACATCATGTTGGTGGAGAATGGTTTTGTTCCTTTTCTTTTAAATGTTCTTTTTCCTCTCCCCAGAGAATGAATGAATCCATGCATCTAAACAGACAAATGAACATCATTTCTAGCAGTGCTGCCGCTGGCCCCTGCACACCATAGTTTCCAGAGAAATGAACACGAATCACCCAGTGAGCATAGGAAAATGTACAGGGAGGCTTAGCAAGCTGCAATATAGTGCAAAGAAAGAATTAAAAAGACAAGAAAAGGATGCTAGGGAGGGAGGAGCAAGGAGCTGTCTCTGTGGTCCTTTATCGTCCTCACAATCAAGAGAAAGGAAGAGAGGCTCCCTCAGGAGACCTTTTGGGAGGATGTGAACAGAAATCACAGAGGATGGGCTGATGAGGAGGGCTCATACAGCGCTGCAGGGAATACCCACAGAAGACCAGAGATTCACTGGGCATGTGGCCTAAGGACAGGAAGCAAAGCTGTGATTTCATTAATATAGTGAAGGAGAAGGAAATAAGCATTTATTTTTTAAACTCCTACTGTATATAAGTGTCACTGTTCTAACTGCTTTATAAGTATTACCTTATTTGATTCTCAGAAAACTATAGTGAGGTAAGTGCTATCATCATCCCCCTTTTACAGTTGAAGAAACTGAGGCAGATAAAGGGCTAGTAACTTGCCCAGGATCACACAGTTAGGAAGTATCTGAGGCCAGATTTGAACTCAATTCTTTTTGACTTCAGGGACAGTGAATTCATGAGGAAATGAAGAAATTCTTCTATCAATTCAAGGTGTTGCCTTTTTTTTTTTTTTTTGGTAACTCATAATTTTAGTTTCCAAGAGCACTGAAAGGTTGATTGTCCAGGGTCACACAGACATAAGTATCTCAAACCTGGGCCTTTCTGTCTCTAAGATCAGTTCTCTATCTACTATTCTATGTCTCCCTACTGCAGACTTCCTGCTAGTTACTATCTCTCTCTTTTGTCTGGGAACTCTTTTAAACATCATGGTAAGAGTGATCGAGGACAATTTCAAAGCCCCCAAGAGGACTTTCCTCTTGGACTTAGCAGTCAAACAGGTACTAGAGAGATGGAGATAATGCATTGAGAATAGGAGTTACATGCATACTGACACACAACAGCTGGAGACTGATTCCCTGGAGAGAAGATCTGGGCATATGTGAGACCCTTTCAGGGAACCATGTGGCCTCTGGGATGGTAGCTGACAGATGCCCCCACAACATTTCTGGCTCAATCTAGATGCCATAGGAATGCAAGTTGGCAGCAGTGATGGAATGCCCAGACTGAGCCTCTTGGACCTGTTGAAGGAGTTCTGGGACCAACCCAAAGGTGGTGATATATAACATGAAGAGTCAAAGCCACAATGTGTAGTAGCAAACAATGACCTTAGTCTTCACTTGTACTGAGTTACACGAGTTATATGCTTCCTTTAGGAAAATGGGACCTACCAAAAGAGATGAGTTCTTTCCCTTAAGGGATGGCTGAGAAAGTTAAAACTGGGGTGATATAATCAGTCAGAAGGAATGTATATGTCCCTGGGCAAAGTGGGTCTCATCAGAGAGAGGAATTGTCTCACTTGTGTTTCTGAGCTCTAGTCTTCATTACCTCTTGTGCATATCCCAGATGCCACAGAGGCATTTCCAACTTAAAATGTCCAAAGAGGAACTCATCATTTTCCACCTTAATTCCTTCCCTCCTTTGAACTTCCAGCCACCAGCATGTCAGTCCTCTCATCCACAGTCTCAGTCATCCTTGGACTCTTCTTTCTCTCTCCTCTTCTTTCCATCATATGGTCAATTGACAAGTCTTGTGAATTCTACTGCCACAATACCTCTTGCATATATCCTCTTCTCACCATCTACTCACATAACAACCAACCTAGGTCAGGCCCATGATCACCTCTTACCTTATCTATTGCAACAGTCTCCTAACTTAATTCCTTGCTTTAGGTCTCCCTTCTCCAATCCATCCTCCATACAATTATCAAAATAATCTTCTAACAGCATGAGTACAACCATGCCATTCAAGAATGTCATTTCAGTGGCTCCCTGTTTCCTTTAGGACAAAATAAAAAAAATCTTCAACTTGGTCTCCAGACTCCTTCAAAATCTAGCTGAAAAGCAAAAAAACAAAAAACAAAAAAACAGTTTTTTAAAAATATGAAGTATGATTATAATAAATAAGAAAATGTATTAAAAAGCTAAAAGTACCAGTTTAACATAAAGTATTACTGTTTAAAAGGCTATGAACATACTCCAAATTTCCCTTCATCCTCTCCTAATTTGTTCCTTGATCTCCATACTAACTTCCCATATTCCACAAAGCACTTGTGGTAGAACCATAAAATGTAAAAGGTAAGAAATCATCTAATATCTTTGTGTAGCTGCCTTGCATATTTCAATGATAGTCACTTTGCAAGGGCAGGGTCCATGACCAAAAGAGATAATTTTCAATGACTGTTGCTTGATGTAACACCCTGGCCTTAACTGTACTGACTCCCGTTGGGGGCTATAGAATCAATGAAACAATGCTAGATGCCTCACAGTGAACATGACCTTAGACCAGACACTGTGAGGACCTACAAAGCAAATGTAAAAATAAATGTGGGAAGAGGCACCCTATAGGATGTAGTAAACATAAGAAACCTGATCCTTGAAGGGTCCCTGGTCTGACCTTCTCTGTTATTGGGGAGGCCCCAAGCAATTGGAGGAGCCAGACTCAGTCTTAGAGGATTTCCCAATCTGGCAGAGGAGACATCTTTACCAGAGAGCCTCCTATCTGATGGCCCATATAGTTCATGCCTTTAGGGACTCAGCAATCTGATAGGAATGTCAGTCCTTGACTTCAGGGAGCATCTAGTCTAAGAGGAGAAATAATCCCTGCATTTAGGAGTAGCTCAGTCTTATGGGGGAAGGTAGGATATCTCTGTTCTACTGGGGAAGGTGAGAGAGTGTGGACAAATAAACACCTACACATATAAACATACAAACAAAATCTTCCAATTCCTCAGTGTGATACAAAATTATCCCTGGGTTCTACTAAGACTGTATCAAAGGACTATTAGCCCTGCTCTGGGGAATTCTCCCAAACTAGAAGGTTTCCAAGCTGGATCTGACAATAGATTGTGTGTCTGTCATCTGAAGATGGGCTTGTGACAGTGTAACAGTGACTTGTCACTAAATGTTAACAACAATACAAATAATGAAAATGATTATAATGATAACATTTACAGAAGTACTTTAAGGATTGCAGAATACTATATATGCTATCTCACTTGATCATTCCAACAACCTGAGAGGTGGATACTATTATTATCCCCATTTTTCAGATGGAAGAAACTGAGGCAAACAAAGATTAAGTGACTTGCTTAGGGTCACACTGCTAGCAAGTGTCTGAGGCAAGACTGGAGCCGAGGTCTTCCTGACTCCAGGTCTAGCAATCCGTCACTGAGCTAGCAGGTCTGGTCAAGTGTTACACTTGGGTTTAAAAAATGAATTTCACTAGTACAAGAGAGGACAGGAGAAGCTTGATTGCAGTTTGTCTGAAAAAGACCTGTGCATTTTTGTAGACTGTAAGTTTGATATGAGTTAGCAGTGATACGGCCATCAAGAAAGCTAATGCTTAGGCTGTATTAAGTAAGGTGAGCATGGTGTTTGGTACCAGGTAGGTAATAGTACTACTGTATGCTGCCCCGGTCAGACCACAACAGGAGTATTGTGTTCAGTTCTGAGAGTCATATTTAAGGAAGGAAATTGATAAGCCTGGAGGGCCTAGAGGAGGGTAACTATGCAAAAGGACTCTAATTCTTGCCACCATAATGACTGACTGAAAAAACCGGAATGTTTACCCTAAAGAACACTTAGGGGTGATATAATGGTCAAGCATTTGAAGGGCTATTGGGAAAATTAATTAGGCTCATTCTTTTTTTTGGTCTCTGAGGACAGACATAGGATCAATGGGTAGAAAATATAAAGAGGTAAATTTAGGTTCAATAATAAATGAAAAACCGTCCTAACAAGAGCTCTCCACAAGTAATATAGTGCATTCCCCATCACTTGAGGTGTTCAAGCAAAGGCTTATTGGAACATGTTAGAGAGGAGATTCCTGCTTAGGTTTCAGTTAAGCTGAATGTCCTTTGAGGTCGCTTCTGACTCTGTGATTCTGTGACTGGGAAGTCAGAAGATGACTGACAAGAATCCAGACAATGTAATACACACACACGTGTGTGTGTGTGTGTGTGTGTGTGTGTGTACAAAGAGAGAGATGGAAAGAGAGAAAGGGAGAGAGAGAGGAGAGAGAGAGAGGGAGAGAGAGAGAGAGGGAGAGGGAGAGAGAGAGACAGAGGGAGAGAGGAGAGGGAGGAGAGAGAGAGAGAGAGAGAGAGAGAGAGAGGGAGGGAGGGAGGGAGGGAGAGAGAGAGGAGGGGGCGGGGAGAGGGGGGGGAGGAAGAAAGGAGGAGAAGACAGTGACCAGAAAGGTGATCAAGAAAGGGCAGTGAGGAGCAAGGAGTTTGCTGTTTTCTCCTCCTGGTCCAGTACGTGTCGACATGAGAGACAGTACTCATTAACAGAGAATGTGGCCAGGGATGCCGTGCCTTTCAGAGGAAGTCAAGTTCCTACAAACATGAGCTAGAAAGAGCATGAGAGGAGGGCATTTAGAATTCAAGGGAGACTGTTAATGGCAGAGAGGACACACTGGAAAGAGAAGGCTGAGGATGGTGACTGTGAAAGGCAAGGCTGAGGGTGATCAAGGTGAGAGAATGGGAAATGGTACTATAACAAGGAGGCCTTCTCCCCAACATAGAGCAACTCTGAATCCAAAGGAAGTTGGGGAAAGGAGGTAAGAGTATCTTCCTCTGATGACAGGGAAAGTGCCAAAATGTGGCTCCATTCCCCCTCAAACACCAGGTGAGAAGGGATGGAGACACAAGGACTCTTGGCATGTCTGGGATGGTAAATACTTGGTGATTGCGCCCCTAAGATTCTGACCATTGTACAGTGGAAAGCATAGTGACTCTGAAGCCAAAAGACCTTGGTTCAAATTCTGCTTCTGCCATTGCATAGCCTTGGACAAGTAACTTAATGTTTCTGTTCATTTTCTTTGTCTGTAAAATGAGGGGATGGGATAAGATTACCTCTTTTCTTTCATCTCCAAATCTATGATCTCTGTTTCAACTTTAACCTTATTGCCTGAATTTATCTCAAGATAATGCAAAATGATGCACAAGAAGATGATGCACACTTGGGACCTGGTACTGGAGGCCCTGATCTTGGATGGAGTCCTGGCATCGAGAGACCAGAAGTCTGGAGACAATACAGTCATGGAAGGCTGAAGCATTACTGCCCATCTTGCCTGGAAAGAGGGGGAGAAAATTCTGAATCTCTACCCATATACTAGCTGCTCCAAAGTTCTTTGAATTGCCACAGGGCATGGGGGCGTTCTTATGAAGCACTGGGCCCGTCACTTTGTAGTCTATATAATACTCAGGGAATTAAAGTATTATCTATCAAATAGAGTGATAATTAGTGATTTTTGTGTCTGTGGCAAGCTTCTAGAAACCCTCAATTTAGTTAAGGGGTTGGGGTGTCAGAGACCTCAGCAAACACCCCAAGCCTGCTGCTCAAGAAGTAATAGAGGAGTGGGAAAAAATGTTTAATAATATTCAACATTTTCATGACCTGGTTATATCCTTTGCTGGTGTTTTTAAATACTAGACTGAAGATGAAAAGAAAATGAGGTCAGGAGCTTATGTGGAGGGTAGCCATTGGAAGATACCATTTGACAGCATTTTACTTTAACTGATTATTCTTACTGATGGTATTTCTACACTGCTGAAGTGCTAGATGTCCTTTTAGTGGCCCTTGAAAAGGCTGGTATCCTGGAATGAAGCCGCCAATACTCTGCCCTTGTTATGGCTCAATTCATCAACATTTATTGAGTACCTATGTACCAAGGCACCTGCTTGGGTGGAAAGGCTGTCACTGAGAAGTCTGACCTGGGTCCCCTTTTGAGCCACCAGCTTCTAGAAACAAGGGCCCAGGTTTGAGGGTCTACTAAGGCAGGGACGAGAGATTACAAAAAACACAAGTGAAGTTATTGTTTTTTTCTTTCTTTTATTAATGCAATCACAGGATTCTGCTGACCACCACCAACTCCTCCCTTAAATCAACTCAAGGTTTTACTTTATTATTTCCCCTTTTCTAGGTAAGATTGTGATCAGATTCAAATATCTGAAGAGAAGATGTCATTTCAATGCACGTTTATTGTAAATAAGATCCCTTGCCTCCTCCCTCAAATTAAATTGGTTATTTCATCAAAGTACCCATGGCTACACCATGGAAAATGAGTCCCCCAGGGGCAGTACTGAAGTGTATCTTACAATAGCAGACACACATACACATACGCACATACGCACACACGCGCGCACACACACACACACACACTCTCTCTCTCTCTCTGGATCAATTGCCTGTAGACACTTCCCTTCTTTCCTCCCCCCACAACTTCCATCCCTCCTCTTACTCTTGTACCTTCTTCTCCATCAAAGGCAGACCCTGCTTTCCTTTCTCCTCCCTTACACTCTCTCCTTTCTCCTCCCCTCACAATTTTCTTCTTCTCCCCATGTATATCCCCTTGAAACCATTACCTCTCCCCCAGAGGACAGCAGTGTTGTACACAGACCACTCCCCACCTCTCTCCACAAACACTCCCTCACACAACGCCCTGAAACCTCCCATATCTCTTCCCCCCCCCCCCCCCCCACCGCTGGCTCTCAGACCCATCTATCGTCTCTGCTCTCACTCCTCAGATGAACCTCGAACACTCACCTTCTCACAGTATTCTTTTTCTGGAAAAAAAGAAAGCAGACTCTGAATCTCACATCTACTGCTTCTCTCGCAGACTCACCTCCATTTATTCCCCCTACTCCACCCCGTCCCAACAATATGATACTGGGCAAATCACTTAACCTCTCTTGGGTCTCGGCTTCCCTAGCCTTAAAATGGGAATAATCACGTATCCACCTCACAGGGTTTTCGTGTGGGCCCAATGAGAAAATAAATATAAAGCACTATTTAAACCTTTGAACCCTACATACGTTTGAGCCAGTATTTCACTCACATTTACACATTTTTGATCTCCAACAATTTCTTCATGTCTTATTCTTCTAACCACATTCTTATTTTCTCCCTCTCTCATATACAAATACAATTTCAACACAGGAAGCTAGCGACTGCATTACTGAGACTGGGGAGAAAAGAGGATATATTTATAGGCCTGTATGGATACTAGACCAGACTAGAAAACGAGCTCAGTTCAGATGGATTTCCAAATCAATTATTTGGCTGGGGAGGGAGAAGTTGATGTTTTCCTTTTTCATACCCACTTCTTAAATTCACAAAACAGTGGTTAATTCACCAAAACCTTCATTTTGAAAATTTATTTAGAAAAAAAAATTAACATGGGCAAATGAGATACTTCAGTGTTACAACAGAGTATAGAAATGTCTAGCAATAGTCCAATAATTTGATTTTTAAATACAAAATAACCACATGAACACCTAATATACAGGTTTTGTTTGAATACATATTTATTAGATAAATATTAGGTTGTCACATCATCTAACTACATACAGTTTTGCAAGACTAGAAATCACAATTAGTTTTCTGACCAGTTTAAAGTATGAAATGATTGCATTGTACATACGATGTACAGACAAAGACAATGACCATTTCTGTAGAAGTGATTTCCAACTGTACTTACATGATTGCACGTGCACGCACGTGCCTGTGTGTGGGCATGTGTCATTCACCTCTGATCATGATATCAAAAATTGTACAAAGTATGAATTTGGTTACAATCTTTTTAAATCTCCTTTATTTTCTTCATTGTTTCTTAGCACCCTAAAAATACACAGGTGAGAGGACTAGCACATTGAAGCTAAAGAGTACATGTAGATAAAATAAAAACAGAGCAAAGCAAAACTTTCCACACAGGGTCAGCGTATATTACAGAGTGTGAATCCAATGCGGAGACTTCACAAACGCTAACAGACAGGATCTATTTTTTTTTTTCCACATGAGATGGAGCTCCAAGCTTTTTTTTTTGTTTGTCTTTTTTGCAAAATAAAATCAAATGCACATTCCAAGGAAGATGAATGCATCTCTGTTAACAGGTCTCTATTTCTCATTTACATATGTACAGACGTGTCCCTTGAGTCTCTGCTGCTGACATGGCGGCATCTGGATGGGTCAGTCCTAAGTTCTATCAGTGAGCAGAAGTGTAGATCTCTGTGGGTTTATTAGGGCTTCCATTGGGGGAGAGGGGAAATATATATATACATATATATTTTAATCTGGAGAAAAAAAATCTACTGGGAATTTGATACACAAATAAAGCTTTAAAAAGCCCAAAGGGTGGGGGTGCTCATCTTTCTTTCATGGAGCTTTCCCACCCACCCCCATCCCACCTTGTAATTAACTTTGGCAACATGGACACAAACATGCCAGTAGATCCCATGGGCAGGTTTCCTTTAGTTGCGGCTGTTCTGGAGCACTGGGCACCCTGGAGATTCTGATGGCTCCAATGGCTCTATCCACCAAGACACGAGCAGGAGGCGCCATTTTGGGATTCGAGAGCCACCCTTGCTTACAGAGTTATGACTTCCTCTTCGTGGATCTTACTCAGGGTAATAGTGTCTTTGACAGTTTCAAAATAAAACAAGAAAGAGCCAGACCCCCTTTCATTGTGTGCCTGTCCCTTCCCCTTGTTCCCAACATGATGTGGGAAAGGCTCCCTCTCTAAAGCTGTCAGGCTCTCTCCATCACTGCCTATTTGAGAAAGCTGATGCTTATGCCTAGAAGGAAAATGCTTGGTCGAGACTAGCTTGCCAGACAAAGCCAGGAAACCTGTTGTCTTCCCTAGGAGAGGAGCACTTAGAAGTAGGAAACGGATTTGTCCTGGGAAACTCTGCCACAGCGCAAATGGGAGTGTGGCACCGGGGGGAAGACAACTCATCACTCGTGGGTAAATCAGAAGGGTCCCCAAAGATGGTCACGATACCTGGCAGCTAAGGACCCTTCGATTCTGTCTACGGGGTTGACCTTCCCACAGAGATCACCCCCACACAGAAGACAATGGACTGGCCTTTCTTCCCCCCACCCCCCAAATCCCATTCTATCCCAAGTGTGTGTGTGTGCATATGTATGTGTTTGTATGTGTGGTGTGGATGGAGAGGGGGTGGAAGATGGCAGGGCATGCCGGAGATAGTAACATCTGGAACACTACTGAGAGTAATCCAGATCTTACTTCATGCTGCTTGTTTGCTGCTTGCTCTACTGCCAAAGGGTTTGAGAAATGGATTAAAATGGGAGAGCTGACATCTTCAAAATAAAAAGAAATTTCATTCCCTTAAGTCTGTAAAAAGAACCTTTGATTTTTTTTTTTGTTTTACTTTTTTTTCTAAAAAAGGACTCATTTTTTTTCATCTTCAGTCAAGGTATTTAAAAACACCAGCAAAGGATATAACCGGGTCATGAAAATGTTGAATATTATCAAAGACGATACTAAAATATTCACAAAGATATTTACAATAGTGATTCTTAAAATAATTGATTTTGCATACTGAACAACTTGTCATCTGAGAAAAATGCAAAAAACCAAACCAACCAGTACAAAGAAGGTGTGATGGCGAATTGTCCACAGAAAACCTGGTGGTCTGAATATGGGAGACAGGAAATAAATGAAAGTGACCACCGTTTCCTGTAATATCTACAGCAAGGGGCTAGGGATGCCCAGAGCAGGAGAGAAATCAAGATTACCTCTGGGACAAGATTAGCATGGGACTTGAAGCAAAGAATTTGGGAGCAAATCTAGCATCATCTGGGCCCAGAGCAGGCCACTGACAGAAATGTAAGCTAACTCCAAATAAAATCATACATTTAAATGGCTATGGGAGAACTGGGGCAAGGGCATGAAGACCTTGGAGAGTGGTAAATAGGAGAGCTTTGAAGAGACAGATGGATGGATGGATGAGCACAAAACACTTCATGTCACACTGGGCAAGGAGTGTCAGGTCAATTTTAAACCAGTGAGGGCAAGGAACGGTCTATGAGATAAAGCTGAGATAGGAGAGGCTGGCATGCGTGCATGTCTTCCCTTGTAGCTATGTGTAGTGCTCCCTGGAGGGCATGGCACACCAAGATGGCCAGGGGAGCAAAAGGGAGTCAGGGCTGGAGATACAGCCCACCATGTAGTATGGGCAGAAGAGACAACACACAGCAATGGCTCTCGATAGACTCCAAGTCCTAGTCAAGCTCAATCTCAATGCTCTTCTTTCCCTCTGCAAGCCTTGACATTTAACAAGACAAAAAAAGGGACTGGGAAGGTTGGGGTAGGCAGTGTGTGTGTGTGAAGGCCAGATGACGTGTAACAGTCCTGGAGTCCTGGGGGTTGGTGAGGGGCGCAAAGGAAACACAAAAAAAGGAAGTCGCTCATCTATCAGATCCCAATGGTCCTTTCTGCAGATGATTCAAAATTGATTTTGTCTTTGTATTTTTTAAAAAAGGAGTGAAGTTGGGAGTAAAGGTGTACATTACTGTGTCTGTCTCCTGACAGGTCTGTCCTCTTCCACATTTTCAAACCTCCCCCATCCCACTCCTAACCCTTCTTCCTCAACGAAAGGGGCTGAGGCTGTCTCGCATTTCTGGCTGAGAGAAATGGAGGGTCCTCTTGTGATTCAAATGACCCAGTGGCCATTCTCTATTGTCCATGATCTTAGAGAGAACCCCATGGTTCCCTCCTTCTGCTGGAACCCAAAGCAAAAGCAACTCTCCCTCCCCCGTTCTTTCAAAGGCCCTCATCTCCATCCATTCTCTTTGAGCCTCTGTGTAGCATGACCCCTTGGCAGGGTCTGTCGGGGCTAAGAGGTCAGTGATCAAAAATGGCAACCCTCAGCTCCAGGAAGAAGTGAGGAGAAAGCACAGTCTGCTCTGGCCTGGGGAGGTTCTTTCTTGGACGGTTTGTGCTTTTTCCGGAGGTGGTGACTTCGGCAGCTCTGGTCAGAACCCACAGGACTCACTCCTGCATGGGAGGTACCCTCCCTAGAGCATTGTGCCTGATCCATCCATCTCTCTCCATGTTTCTGGTTCTGCGGTTGCTCAGGTGTCCAGGCTGGGAAGTTGGTGGATGGGGAGAATTCTCAGTTGCAAAAATGGAAGACCCCTGGGTTAGAAGGTTGTTTTCTGACATTGGGTCAGCATGGGAGGAATTGGGGTGAGGAGGGAAGAGCCACTTTCTGATCCTTGCTGAGCTAGAGATGTAATGGGATGGTTTTCTCCATCATAAGGCTCTTCTTTTTAGGACTGTGTTGGACATGGGCAGAAATGCAGCTGCCCTGGACTTTCGGCTTTGCCATGCCAAGGTCAGAAGCAGATGCTCTAAGGGCCCCCAAACCCATGTGGCCTAGGTACCACTTCCTCTTCTGCAGTCTCCCCACTGAGTGCCAATGGTTCTGAGAAGGTGATAGCAGGGAGAGGTCTCACCCCAGCTCCACCTGAGAAGTTCTGGGGAAGAGAACTTGGGAGGACATGGACTACATGGGGTGGAGAAGTATGTGTGCATGTGTGTATGTGTATGTGTGTGTATGTGTGTGCATGCATGTGCATGTGTGTATGTGTGGGGGAGGGGAAGGGGACTGATTAAAAGCTGAGAGCTTCAGTTATTCTCAAAAAGTGAGAGTAGGTCATCATTACTATTGCTCGGCAGGTCAGGAGGGTCCAGGTACGAGAGCAACTCATCTGGATTCGTGAGTTCTGGAAGAAGCTGGAAAACAAAGATGGAGAAGGGGATGAGGATGGGCCAAGCACCATTGGCTGCTGGTCATTGAAGGCAGACACTTCCAGGGGCCACTCTTCCTCCTGCAACTCATGGTGCCATTTCTGTCCCTAAAGAAGGAAGAGCTTGAGCTCATGAGCCTCAGGGTTAGTTCAACCCCTTCTATTTTGTGGAAGGGGAAAACAAGAGGCCCAGAGAGTTCATAGGATTTGTCCAAGATTCACACCATTGTTCGATGATAGATTTGGGATTTGAGTTCAGGTCCAATGCCTGCCACCCACCACCAAAACATATCCTGTCCCAGTGAGACAGGGACAAAAGACTGGAAAACATGTTTAGCTCGTGACCCATCTCAATTCCCTACTGAATTGATGTGGTTGGAATGGAAGGTGATGTCACTCTTCCACAGTTAGTACCTAATACTTTGAGCTGGAGCTTGAAAAGGAAGCTTACTCAAGGTCTGAGAAGGTGTTTCTGCTGAGTGCTGGTGTGTGTGTATATGTGTATTTTTTAAATTCCCAGCCCCATGTCTTGCTAATTTCTACGCTCAGCTCTGGTATTCACAGCACGTCAGTGCATGTTCCATGGAGCCCGTACACACACTTGGTCACATTCCCAAAGCCCCACCATATGAGTTTTTGCATCTGTCCTGTGCCAAGTGATAACAAGCTACCATTTAACTGGGAGATGAGATTGGTTTCTGTTCCTTTGCAGACTCCTCATCTACATTCCTGCTCTATCATCCTGATGAAGAACCCCTACGGGGTTACCTACAAACTGAAGAGGAATCTACCATGCCTGTGCGCCTTCTTCTCCCCTCTGCTTTAGATCCCTCTTCAGCTGAAGTCCGGGGTTTCTGGGAATCCCAGGACCCATTTGTGACATTCACATCCTAGCTCACCTTAATTGAAACATTTACTTAAAGCCAACCCTTTCTCCCAGAGGTATCGCTCTGAAAGCCTAGAGAGTGGGTCAAGGGCAATGCCTGTGGAAAGGGACTGAGGGAGGGAAGGGAACACACATCTGGAGTTTTTAGGAGCCGAGCTAAAAATTTCATTACGAGTCTGTCTCAAAGAGGAGAAATTCTACAAAAAAAGTGATTTTCAAAATTAAGTGACATTTTTTTTTTGTGGGGGAAGGGAGGTGTAAGTATGTAACAGGGTGAGAGCTTGATTGATATTTCACCTCATTCCCAGTTTCTAACCCTGGTGTACCCCCCACTACCCAGTGCTCCAGGACAAAGGTGTCAAACCTGCAGCCTACAGCACTCCACAGTGTGGCCTGAACCAGATTCAAATGTAAATGGGAACTATTTCACAAAATCAATAAAAATACAGTAAGACAGATCATATTAATAATGTGGTTTTCTAAGTCAATATGCAGCTTGCAGGGGAGGGGTCTTTATGTATTTAGTGGCTCCTGTTTCTATGGGAGTTTGATACCTGCTCCCAAAAAGGAGATACTAGATGGATCTCAAGGACCAAGGCAGCAGCTACAGGCAGCGAGGAACCATGGAGTCAGAGGACCTTGCTTCAAATCTCTCCTGCTACTACCTGTATGACCTTGGGAAAGTCACTTAGCATCCCCAGGCCTCAATTTCCTCATTTGTAAAATGAGGGGGGTGGGCCTAGATGGCTTCTGAGGTCCCTTTCAGCATTAGGCCCACCATGGGTCCCATGGCCTCCTTGCTGGAGAAGGGATGAGCAGAGTCCCAAAGCCCTGTGTCTAGAAGGTTCTGCTTTATCTAGTTCTAGATGCTCAACTCTAAAGAAATTGACCCTTTTACCCTCTGATGTTTCTTTATCCAGCCTCCCCTTTTCTACAATGACACCCTGGGTTTCTCCTCTCTCTGTCAGCTTTTTACTATGCCCAGCCACTCTAAGGAACAACGGATCCATCTCCCTGGGACCAGCAAGGAGAAGGCACTAATAGTGGCCCAAAGGGGAGGTGACTGATTTTAAGTCATTGGCAGTCCCTCTCACCCTGGATGGCAAGGCTGAGTTGAGGAAAGTGCAACAGAAGAGGCTGAAAAGCAGGCATGGATGATACATGGACCAGCAAATCAGAGGGACACATACACACACAGACAAGACAAAGGGATGCCCAAAGCTCTCCTGGCTTTTGCTAATATCTCATCCCTCTGGTTCCCTTCACAGTGAGAGACAGAGCAGTACAGACGGCAACAAACCCAAAACAGGAGAGAAAAGAGGGGAGAGGGGAGAAGAGAAAAGGGGGAGGAATACCCCTTGAATGCCTCAAATTGCTGTAAGCTCAAAATGGAAAAAAAAAAAACCAACAAAAAACCCAACTCCTAACCCCAATCCCATAAAGCTGAATTAAGAAGGTGTATGTTTGCAATTTCTACCCAACTGAATTTCTGTCAGTACATCTGAAGGCCCGATGAGTCAGGCAGTTAGAAGAGACAAAGGGTCTATTAATGAAGAAAGGAGACCCCCAGATGAGAGCCGAGAGAATAATCCTCTCCTAGCCTGGGGATCCCCAGCCTTTGTCTAAATGGAGACAGGATATGAGAAGAGATGTGTTGACCCCATCCAACCTCATGAGCCCGCTCATCTCAACCACCCACCTCCCAGGCAGGTGAGGAGGGTGGATCCCTCTGGCTACACATCCCACCTCCTCCTCTGCCCCCTGCCCTTTTCCTCCCTCTTCACCCTTCCTCCCTCCAGGCCCGCCCTGTCTCTTGGGCACATCCAGTTGCCCAACCTAAACGCAGGCAAATGACAGTGGTGACCCAAACTTACATCCAGCGAAGGTTCCGGCATGTCGGACGCTCCCTGTGCTCCGGCCTGACCCTCTAAGGCTGTGGAGGGGTTAAAGGTCAGGTCGCTGTGTGGATGGTTGCTGGGAGCAGCCTGAGGTGGTTGCCGGGGCGGCTGGGAAGGTGGAGGTGGAGGTGGAGGAGGAGGAGGAGGAGGAGCCCCACTGTGATGTAATGGTGGCCCTGACTGGTTGCTGGGGTGTGGTACGTGCAAACCTTGTTGTATGGAGGTATGGGACTGATCAGAACTGCCAGGATGTGGGATCTGCGGAGGAGGAGAGAAGCAGGAAAAAAAGAAAAGTGAGGTGACAAGGTACAGTGCACGAGATGCCTGAAGAAAATGAAAACCAAATCCAAAACAAACCAAAAATACCCTTTACACTGAAGGCTTTTCAGTCAAGAAAACTGAAAAGCCAAAGACGCCCCCCCAAAACAACCGACCAGAAGAAGGATCAGGTCACAGAGCCATGAAGAAGAGGGACCACACTGGGTGTCTGTGGGGGAGACAAGGGAGGAGACGAAGGACTCAAAGAGACAAGCACGGACATGAGAATCGGAGGGACCCGGCCTCTCCTTCCCCATCCCCGGCCCAGCCCCCCTAGTCTCCTCCAGCCATGACACCATCACGATGAACGGGAGTGTGGTCAGAAATGGAAAAGCAAAATGTGGATGTTTTGGGGTTTGGGGAGGCATGTCAATGCTGGCCCTGGTCACAGCCACAGCTCAAGGGGAGGGGTGCCCACAGACACAGAGAGCAAAGCACCAGACAGGTAGCCCGTGGCACCCTGTGACAGAGGAGTAGGGAGAATTAAGAGCCTGGAAAACCCAGCTGCTTCACAAATGCCAGAAATGGCTTCCTCGGCTGACACTGGGCACCTTCTGAGAGGTTTCAGTGTACCCCTGGGGTGTCCCACTGGGTGCCACTGGGGCAAGGGGACCTGAGGAAGAGGAGAGGAGTTCGACAGCCTCTTCTCTCCTCCTCAAAATGGTCCCACCGTAGAGACCATGGCCAAATGGGATTCTGATCAAAAGCCTGCTCCAGAGTCAGGAAAAAGCCTAAACCCAAGGGGACTTTCCTAGTCCCCTCTATATATTCTCTTAAGAGAGAAATGGGAAAGCTACAATTACCACCCCCCAAGTCAGAGAAGGCAGAAACCCTCTGGATAGGGGAAGGGGTACCCAAGAAGGGAGAGAAGAGCGAGAGAGACATAAAGCCCAGAGACAGGGTTGTTTATGCTGCAAATCTCACTTGTTTGAAAGGAGGAGAAAGGCATTCTGAACTACTTCCTTCTGAAATCATGGAACATAGGGAAAGTGACGCCACCTTTTAGGGGAAGTCCTTCCCCATCCTCCTGGCTGCTTAGGCAAACAATTTGCCTTTACACTTGTCTACACTTACATGTGTACGTGTTGTTTACCTCCAGAAAATGGAAGCCTTTGGAGGGCAGGGAAACTTACATTTTCATCTCTGTACTCACTGAACCTACTGAAGTAACTAGCACATAGTAGGCCCTTAATAAATGGGTGCTGATTAATTTACCAGAATGTTGTCTTATCACCTTTAAGGATACACAGCAGATCTGTTCACCAAAGTGTAACCTGTAGAGGAGGCTGTCTGTGTGTGTGCAGCGGGGAGAGATGCTTTAATGAACTGACAGCATTTAGAGTGAGCACAACCAGCTGAATCCACAGAAACGAATCATAGCAAAGTGGATTCTCTTCTAAAGGCAAAAGATTCCTTCTCTGATTATTTGCTAACCATGCTTCCTTTTCAAAGAGTCTTAACAGATCATAAGAGTTGGAAGGAAAGAGACTTTCCCTCACAGGTCACTTATTCCAACTACTCATCTCTTATGGGAATCACAGGAACGCAGCATTTAAAGCTGATGTCATCTGATCCAAACACCTCATTTTTCAGATGGGGAAAGTGAGGCCCAGAGAAATGAAGTCTTTTCTCTAGCATTTCTGGTGTCACCATCTATTTGCATATTTGGGATTATTGGGGAAGCCAATAAGTTCTTGCTTACAGTGACTCCCTAAAATTTTCAGCAGGTGTTCGTTCAGTAAAGAACGGATGGTGGCTGGATTCCAGTGCACTTCAATCAGCTCTCACAAATCCTGAATTAGTGAGACCTGAATGCACAGATGGCTACTGAAAACAATGTACCTGTTCTCTGTTCTGTCCATATTTTCAGTACCTAACACCCAAACTAAGCGTGGGATAGCCAGGAGCCTCTTGCATTTAAACAAGTATCTCTTGTGACCTGGGCAAGGGCTGTGCTGAAGGATTTAATCCCTGGCTATCACCAGCCTGAATGATGGTGACTTTTGAGCACAAATGCTATCTTTATTTTCAGAAGCTGATTCAAGGACCCGAACCTTTCTCTCTCTCTCTCTCTTTTTCATTCTCTATCTTGGTCAGAAAATGCCTTGGAAAACTTGTCAATCTCTCATTTGGAGCAGAGAAGGTCCAGGTGCTCAACCAAAACTTCACCCTTCTCTCTTGTTCCATTTTACAGGAAAGGCTCTCTGTAGGCCTCAGTAGGCAATTTATCCCTGTGTACTAGGAAAGGGGGGACAAGGGAAGACAGGAAACACTTTTAGAAGCTCCTAATAAAATCTCCAAATATTTCACCTCAGAGACTCAGCTCCCTAGCCTTTTCTTCTGTTTTCTCTATTTTCCTGGGGTTCACTCCCCAGACTGGCACATGTAGGTGAAGGTTCTCATATAAGCCAGAGTGTCACATTTTTGACTTGTTTTAAAATCACAGACTTTGCCTAAAAGCTGACTCTGTGCTACAACTTTGAAGTGTGACACTGACCTCCTGGCAGGTTCCAAGGCCAAAGTGACACCCTGTACCTTCTCAGTACATTTGGGATTCCTCAGAACACACTCCCTGAGACCCAGTCTCTGTCCTTTATCCAACCATAGACATTAGCAGACCGTCCGAAGAAGCTAGGCATGGTGATTGACAAAAATCAGAACACAGACTTCATTTTTGTTTCTCCTCCTTCTGGTCCTCCTCCAACAAATCACTTTTGGGTTTTTACCTCCCCTGAGGTACTGAGGCTTCTGGACCATGAGAAATTCTAACATATATGGAGCAGGCTAGCATTGTTAACATTAGGTAATCAGAGGGGAGGAGACTGGCTATATGAGATCATATAAGCTCAGCTACCCAAAGAAGTTAAAAAAATCCAAACCAACCTGAAAACAATTTTCCAAGCCATGGTAGAGGCTACTATTTTATATCAAATGTCTGAAAGGTCAGAGAATACACAGCCCTTTTTGCTCAGCCATTCGTGTCTTCAAAGACTACTGTCTACAATGCCCTTTCCTACTCCAGGCAGAGGACAGAACACCACCATGGGGATCCAGGCTTTAGTTCCGGCTCCAGAGATAATTAGCAGGTCATTTAAAGCTTGTGAATCTGTTTCCTCATCTATAAAACAATAACATTCATGCCTTATATCTAACTTATGTCTCCAAAGACCAAATGAGGCTAAAATCTCCTCACTGTGAAAAATATAAAACAACTACCTCTAAGTGGTAGTTTGTACTTAGTAGATACTAATAATGATAGTTCTTGGCCCTTCATTGAAACCTCTCCTCAGGGAAAAATATGGTGCCAACACTGTATTCTTGTGAATGTCATCCCAACAAATCCAGTTTTAAGTGGCTGGGCATTTGGGATTCTGTCTGTTCCTCAGATCCTTGCCCTCCTACTCACTTGTTGGAGGAAGAAAGGAGGAAGTGACAGCCAACTAACTGGCTGATCTGGAAAGGCGGCCAAGGCACCATGACTAGTCAGGTGGAAAAGACTCAGAAATGAACAAACCTATGTCCACCATTTCCCTTCTACCATACCCTGTACTGGTTCTGGTGTCACCTCGGAAAATCTTCTTTGCTTGCCCTGACTCACATTCATTTTCAAGATGGGAGAGAGAGTGGCATCAGATGTCAGTAAAGCCAAGTCCAGATGCTGGTCTAATTCTAATTAGCTAATTAATTAATCAATTCTAATTCTAACCTAATTCTACCATCTTGTCCTGTATGGCTTTGAAAAAGTCATGGCCTTTTCTTTGAGCACTGGTAGGATACTCAAAAAATTTTCTTTGAAAAAGGATAACATACCATACAAACAACAAAATAACATTATCATGGTGAGTAAAACTCCAAGACAGTTGGTTTGTGTTCATTTTGGGACTGAGAAGGATTTGGTTCCACAGTGAATATTGGATTTGGGACTTGAATGCTGAGTGGATGAAGGCTGAATAAATCAGGATCACATGAACTAGAAGGGACCTTTGGCATCATCTAGATTCCAGCCCCTCTCTTCCCTTTTACAGATGGGTAGACTAAGTCATAATGAAATGGTGCCCAAGGTCAAACAGACAGTAACCAGCAGAACTGGTAAGTGAACCCTGGCATGTGAATCTAGGTTGTTTGAGCTCCAGTCTGAGGCCCTTTCTTCTACACAATCCAGCGTATGGTGACTTTGTTGTAGTGTGTGTATATGACAAGGGAAGAGAGAGACTACTTTTTGTCTTTGAAGAGACCTACAGAGTGAATCTCAGAGCTGGAAGAGACCTCAGTAAGGCCACACGATAGAATTTTAAAATCTTAGAGGTAGAAATGGGTTATGCTGTCCACTAGCTAATACTACTTGAAAACGTTGGCAGGACTAGGTCCCACTGCCCACTGGCTCCCATTCCCACAAGTTGGCCTCTATCTCTGCTGGGAAAGGAATAAAACACCCACAGAGAAGCGTCTCAGACTGAGACCCTTGCTCCCCAGTCCAGTTCAGTCCAATCCAGGAAGAAGGTAAAGGATTTAGATAGGAAGAGGGGTTAGGTAGGTCAGAGAAGGAAAGGGAGGATGGTGGTGAGAGGGTACTTACAGTTTCTTGCATGGGGTGACTGAGGGGTTTCTCCAGGGCAGCCATGTTGCTGGGCATGTCCGGGGGGTGGGAGAGCTGAGGGGGCCCGTGCATGAAGTCATTCATGGACGTCCCTCCGGGATTCCCATG
Source organism: Bettongia penicillata ogilbyi (assembly GCA_023548195.1). Lineage (NCBI taxonomy): Eukaryota > Metazoa > Chordata > Mammalia > Diprotodontia > Potoroidae > Bettongia > Bettongia penicillata. The sequence continues at coordinate 1,570,862 of JAJHZJ010000097.1, read as the reverse complement.
GGGGAAGTCAAAGTTACCGTGGCCTTGGTAGCTGTTGCCTGAGGGGGTGAAAACAAGGGGAGGGGAGGGGGGGGTCACCCACTAGACAGATAGCATTTGGGCATCGGCACCTCTGCATGAGGCATGGGACGGGGCTCAGGAAAGTCTGGAGGAGGAATCTGGAGCCATCTTCCTTGGGTTCAGCTCAGGCTGTACATGGAGAGACACTGCCTGTCCTCAGATTTTTTTGGGCCTATTCATCTGGGAAGGGAAATGAAAGTACTCTGGTGGGGATAGAGGTCAGGCAGAGGGGGTTTTCACTGACAAGCAGTAGGAGGAAGAGAATTTTCCTGATGTTCTCAAGCTATGGTTGCTGCTTTCAGCAGTAATATCAGTCACTAGTGTCTGCCCAGCCCTTTCCTATAGGCACCTTCTGAGGGCTAGGAAACTCATCTGAACCAGCCTGGTAGATAAATGACCAAACCACATGTACAAATGGAATCCCTCCATAGATGCTCAGCACCATGGGGAACAGAGGGGAGAAAAAAATTATCACAGTGGAATAAGGCTAAGAGAGCATCTAGTCCAACTCCCTCATTTTATAGATGGGGAAACTGAGGCTCAGAGAATTAAAGTATCTCATCCAAGGTCACATGGTAAGTTAGTAACAAAACTTCACACCTAGAATCAGGAACTCCAGGCTGTAATTCTCCCTCAGTCACTAATGAGCTGGGTTACCTTGGGCAAGTCATCTCCCTTTTCTGGATCTGTTTCCTTATTCATAAAATGAACGAGTTGAAACCACTGATATCTCAGCGTCCGCCTGGTTTCTATGATTCCATGACTTCACGACTCTTTCCACCTCACTCCCTTCCCAAAGCTGTGTTAAGAGGAAATAGGATGAGGCCTTTGTCCTGGCCCCATTTTTGATCCTGGTTTGCTGTGTAACATTGGGCTACACAGTATTGTGTGACTTGACCACAAGTGACCTGGCCTTTCTGTGCCACCCACTGCCCTATGGGCATCATGATCTCTTGTTTGCTAAGAGGATGAGAAAGACAACATGTAAGATGCACTCAAAATTCCCTACAAGAAGACCGCCTGGCAATTCAAGCTCATTTACGGAATGGGATTGCTTTCCCAGCAGTAAAATAATTCCTGAACTTAGGAACATGTATGGGTACGCCACTGTGGCAAGGATGAGGCTCTCTCATCAGACAGCACTCCACTGATGGCTCCTGACTTCAGCTAGGGTGGAGTGGCTCTCTACTGACCAGGTACGGTTGAAAGTATGAGCCCAACGAACTTGAACAATCAGGTTACTCTGGGTCAAGGGCAGGGACACATAGGGATATGGCGAAGACAGACACCCTAGGGAAACCAGGTCTTGTTTCTTTTAAAAAACAAAGCCCTCTAAAAGAAAGGACAATGCACCTGTTTTTTCCCAATATATCATCCCAGCTCTGTAAATAAATGCAGCAGAGCTTTAGGCTCATGCAGGGATTGTGACACCTGCAAAGTGAGACACACTGAACCTGGGAGACAGGATATGACCAATATGGCAGTTCTGAATGGTTCTGTGCTGTGACTAAGCATGATGGTGATGACACAGCATGTGGAAGCATTCTCTCCTCCCCACCTACCCCCGTTGCTTCTGTGGGGACTCATTTACCTGGGGAGTGAAAGACTGAGGTGTGTCAGTGGGGGATGGGCATGGGAGAGGAGTGTATATTCACAGTTCCAACTACAATCCAGAAAAAGAGGAAGCTTGCAACATCTTTTGTGTGGACCATCATCATCCTTCATGTCCTTTCCTCCTCTGTCACATGGGTAAGCCAAAGGTACCCAATATCATGAAGTTGCTTTGGATGATGGCTGCAGGTGGGACAGAACGGCACTGGGAAGCAGGGTAGGAAGGATGTGTGCTTTAGGCTCTCTGGAATCCAAAGTCTTAAACTCGGCCCTATCATGCTCTGTGGGCCTCCTCAGACCCCATTCTTGGTGAATTGGGGCTGGGGGTCAGACGTGTTGCTGGTTTCACCTACCTTGGCTGTTATACTCATTGGAGTTGGTGCCCCCAGGCGGAGGAGGAAGTGGATAGGGGGACGGGCCAGGGCCCAGAGCTGCAATCATTTCCATGACATTGGGCATGATCATCTGGCTGGGGCTCATGGTCTTAAACCTTTTGGAGGGGATGCCATCCGGGTCATCCTTGATGTGGATATCAGATTTGATGGGGACTGGCCTCCAGCTACATGTGGGGTCGATGGTAACTTCTTCAAATTCCGAGCTGCAAATGACAAAGGAAGATGGCTCAGGTTCCTTATGGATCCTCTGCAGGAAGGGGGACAGGCTCCCTCTTTCTAGAAGCCTGAATCTGCCCAAGGGCAGCTCCAGGTCAGATTTTTAAAGCATTTGAACATATGTTCTTTCATCTCTTCTTCAAAACAAAGTAAACTAGTTAGTTGGCCATCAAGTATATGTGCCAGGCACTGTGCTAAATTCTAGGGCTACAAAGAAAGGTCAAAGCATGGTCCCCATCCTCGAAGAACTCACATTCTAATGGGGGAGACAACACATTTGCGGATAAGATTGATGGAGAGTAAATGCAAGGTAATCGCAGAGGAGAAGGTGCCAGCAGCTGGGGTGGGAACCAGGGCAACAGGAAAGCCCCACTGCAGTTGGTGGGGTTGGAGCTGAGTCCAAAAGAAAGTAACATCAAAAAGCACAGGTGAGACCAGAAAGCAATTTCAGGGCAAAGGCACCAAGTCAGGTGAAGAAGTGTTATGAAGCAGGTTGAGGTGGACGCAGAGGTTGGGGAAGTGAAGCGAGTCTAGGATTGGAGGAAGGGGTCTGTTATGAAGAACCTAGACTGCCCATTGGGAGAATTCAGGTCTGGTCCTGGAGGTAGTAGGGAGATCCTGGAGCTCATTGAGCTCAGGGGTGCCAGGGTCAGGTCTATGCATTGACAGCTGAGTAGAAAATGAATTGACTTGAGGCCAGGAGACTAGCCAGAAAGCTACTCTACTAGTCCAAGGAAGAGGCGATGAGGACTCACACTAGGGGGGCTAGGTGATCAGAGAAAAAGGGATACACACGAAAGGTGGTGTTAATGTAGAAACAATAAGACATGACAACAGACTGGATACAGGGCTAAGTACAAATGATGAATGAGCCTCATTTTTCTCAGCTGCAAAATGGCACTGGAGACTTGCACATCATCCCAGAAGGAGGCAGGGGCAGAGCTGGGACTTGGTTTCTTGATTCCCAGCTCAATGTTTTCTCCATTATGCCTATATTTAAAGAAGTAGGTTCTGTTTTTCTCCATGTTGCCTCTTCTCCAGGCCAACTGTTTATGGATATCAGCAGAAGGGAGAGGAAGGAGTGGGGAGTTTTGTGTCTTGTCTTGGGGTCTAAGTCAGACTGTACTGGTCACCTTTGGCCTTGGAGGGCCACTTGCTCACCTGCGGAGGGCTGCCTAGGGCCTGGGGACTGAGGCCCCAACACTCTCTGACTCTTCATTAGAGTCACTGATTTAGAAATGGAAGGGACCTAGGAGGTCCCAAACTAACTTAATCCAGTAGAATAGAAGCCCTTTGAGGCTAGGGACTGAGTTTTTCTGTTTATTTTATCTTTGTAGCCTGAGCAAGTGCCATTTAATAAATTTTTATGGATGCGATTGTTGTTTGCCCTCTATGATGTCAGGAGAGTAATGTCTAGATTTGCAAGCGAATTGGATTTAAGTGAGGCAGAGCTGTGCAACATCATCAGCTGCACCCTCTCCTTCAGAATTGGAGTTCAGCAGCAAGACGGGTCAAGACAACTGGAGAAGACCCCAGAGGAAGTGGGAAACCTTGCCTTTTTAAGCTAAGCTAAGGGTGGGGAACCTGTGACTTTGAGACCATACATGGCCCTCTGGGTCCCCAAGTGCAGTCCTTAGACTGAATCCAGACTTTATAGAACAAATCCCCTTAATAAAAGGATTTGTTCTGTAAAACTTGGACTCAGTCAAAAGGTCACACTCAAGGACCTTGAGGGCCATGTGTGATCTCCAGATTGTAGGTTCCCCACCTCTGAGCCCAGTTCTCAGTTTGTCTGAAGTAACACCCATTCAGTCATTTAAGGTGATAAGAAAGAAGGCAAAAGATGGCCTTAGTTAACCTACTAAAAAAACAATACAGTGAGGTAAATACAACAAGGAAGATGATATAAAAACTGTACCGTAAAGCTAGCTGGCTCAGTGAATAGAGCCTGGCCCTGGAGTCAGGAGGACCTGAGTTCAAATCCGGCCTCAGAGACTTGATACTTACTAGCTGTGTGACCTTGGCCAAATCACTTAACCCCAACTACCTTGCCTTTCCTCCTCTTCCAAGAAAAAGAAAAAGACAACATAGAAGGAAAAAAAGCCCCAAACCCAAACCAAATTGTGTAGTGAGAATGACCAAGCTGGGTCCATGAGAAAGCATGAGAAAGTGTGGCACCTTCTCTTCCTTCTGGACAGACATGGAAGGCCAAGACTCTCCCCGTGCCCCATCACCATTTCACCAATGGCTGGTTATTTGGCTAAACCCCATCCTCCCCACGCTGTTATTTTCACTTTTACCCCTTCCTGTTTTTATTTTTCAGCAGAAGAGGTAGGTTCCCTGGGCAGGACATAGGAAAAGGTCTATTTGGAAATGGAAATGTTTTTAAAAGAGTAGATATCAGTAAAATTGAAACTAAAGAGTGATAAATGTTAAATAAATGTTCATTGAACTTAACTGAATAGAGGCCCCAAATGTGAACCCAGACACACTGAAAGGTGGGTAGAAGTGGCCTCTATTTTACTGGAACAAATTGGTAAGAGACAAAAGGCTAGCCACTGCCTTTTCAGAATCCTAAGCCAACCACACTCCCACTCCCGCCACGGTGTCTACTCAGCTCAGTGGGACTTACTTCTGGATGGCATTCAGGATTCCCCACATGTACTGGTCGACTTCCAGGCCTTCAAGCAGAGCAGTTTTACTAGACAAGGAGAGAAGCCAAGTCATTGATTGTTTCCAACTTAGGCCAAACCCAGGATTCAGGCTGGTATATCTTTCTAAGTGTCTTTAACCTGGACATCCACCATTCTCTCTCTGTTCACAAGGCTGACTAACTTACTCTCTGGGCTACTGATCTCACACTAGACAGAGAGTGGATTGAGGAGGTGTGTGTGTGTATCCTATTCTTAAAAGTTCTTTACAGAAAAGGTCCATGTTCAAGACTGCTAACAATCTATTTCAGTTTGGTGATCTGTCTTTCAATGTGTTGAACCATGAGCCTGTCTGCATCCCATCCCACTTAGCTAGGCCTCACTCCTGTCTTCTATTCCTCTTTTGGATGGTCACTGGGGTTGGCTAGGGAGTTGGGGGTGGGGAGGAACACCTGGCTACAACTGTCCTTCCAAAGGACAAAGCCAGAGCCAAGCTGGCAATGTAGAGGGGCAGGCCCCAGTAGGTTATCCAGCTAGCTGAGATGAATGAATTAAAGATGCCAGCCTTTGGGGATAGTCTCAGTTCCTGGGACACAATCTTACTCACTTGCACACTGGACACCTCCAGGTCCCCCTCTCACAGTTCAGCTGCAAGTATGACTCCAAATCGAAACACTGAAAAGATGAGACATATAGAATGAACACGTGGGACCTAAGCACAGAAATGCAAAACCCCAGAGGCAACCCATGCTGCCTTGAGGCTTGGATGCAAACACTTGCAACTTTTTCCTTTTTCTTCCAATACAATGCCTCTGGGTCTCTGAGGGAAGCTTCTCTGCACAGTCCTATTATTTCTTAGCTACAACACTCCCATTCTCAGAACTGTTCTAACACCTCTTACTTGGGCCACTGTCATCGCCTCGCTTAACTTACTACACCCCTCCCCCCCCGCGCCCCCCGGCTGTCCTAATATAAGAACACTTACCCTTCAGGCTTCAGCTTAATTCCTACCCCTCCTTCAAGCTTTCCCTGATAACTCCCAACCTGAGGGATTATTGTAAGGTTACGATCCCCACCATAAACTCAGAACTATTTACTGCTTCCACGACTCCTTGGTACTTAGAAAGTTAGAGTCTTGTGACGGCCCTTTGGACATTGTCTTGGAGTGTTACTTTCCCTGGTCCTTTTCCCAATGAGACTGTGGAGTCCCAGAGGGTGAGGACCACACATTTCTTTTCTCTGTGCCACCCATGGGGCTGGGCACACACATTCACAAGAATGTAGCTTGAGGATCGGAAGGACCCTAACAAGGTTACCTCGTCCAACCCTCTCATTTTGTAGATGAAATTACTGGGGCCAAGAAAGCCTAAGTTACCTAGCCAAAGACACAGAGGGTTTGTGCGCGTGTGTGTTTGTGAGTGTGTGTGTGTACATCATGTAGCAGAGATGGAATTCCAAGCCAGGTGCTATGTCTCACATGGTTCACTGAAGGTGAATCCATAGAAATTGATTCAGAATCTGAACAGAGCACCACCTGACTGTCTGAGAGAGCACAGGACAAGAGTATCTAACTCTGGAAAATTCTTAAGGACAAACATGATGCAGTAAATCATGATGGCTGAGAATGGTTCATTGCTTAGGAACAGGGCTAGATGTAAAAATTAAATTTGGGGATGTCACTTAGCTGCTCACATTCAAGTAGCCCCCTATTACTTCTAGGATCAAATATAAAACCCTGTGTCTGACTATCAGAGTCCTTCACAATCTGATTCCTGAATTATTTCTCCTCCAAGCTACGTTCTAGCCAAATAGTTTTCTGCCTGGTCCTCCCAGACACCCCACTCCCCACCCACCCACCCTAGTGCCTTCCCTTCCAAATCTCTTTGGATCTATCTTGTATCAATCTCTATTCATCCGTGTTACTTCCTCCAGCTGGTCTTTAAGCTCTCTGAAGGTGGTGAGGACTTTCACCTTTGTCTTTCTATCCCCAGGACCCAATACAGGGCTTTTATATATGATTGATTACCAGTAATGGGGCCTCACTGAAGGTTTTTGAGAAGGATAATTAATCACAATGGTAAAGCAGGAAGATCACATGTTGATTGAGTGATTGGCTGACTGGTAATTGATTAATTGAGATGGAGAGAGTGACAGAGCACCAACTTGGCTAGGACTGGGGAATAGGGAGGGATGACTGCCCGGATGGGAGCGCAATGATGACTGTATGTTAGTCAGTGGGGTTTCTGAATGACATTTGCATGGGACAGCAGCTGGGGCAATGTTAAGCAGGATGTACCTGTCACTGGCCCCTAGGGCAAAAAGTTGAGGGGACCTCCCTCTTCAGTCCGCCCACTGACCTGGACGTGCTTGCAATCATGACCTCTCGCTGGTAGCTGAATTCGCCGGAATGTAATTGGACACTTCAGAGACACCTTGATTGCTGTCTGTTCCACGCCATCCTCTCCGTTGAGCGTGGCATTGCCCGAAGAGGCAGCCACACTGCTGAAATTCCGCTTGACTATTGCAAGAGGTTACAGACACAGAGATTAGGAAACAGCCACCCCTGGTTGTTCCTCATCAGGGGATAATAAATCTATCAGCAGAAAAGGTCCGTACAAATACCATCTATCTCTCCTGCAGATTTAATGACTACCAGTGCCTCATCAACAGCTCTTCTCCCTCCCATCCCTCTCCACCAAAGCCCCAGCATACTTCCATTAATATTTGAGACATGTCCCTGCTCAGCTACATGGCTTCTAGGAGACACTGCAGCCTCATTAGTATTTAGAGCCGCTCCTCACTGGCCCTGATGAATGCCTGTGAATGTAGGTACGAGCCAAATGAGCCTTGGGCAGACCTGGAAGGCGCACCTAGACATTTATCACACTGGCTATGTGGCTGTCCCAGCCCTATCTGAAAGGAGACCTGGACTGTTGCTGCAGTAGCTGCAGTGATCTGTGTTCCTTACCAAATCCTAGGAAATGGGAAGCCTTCCATTAATAGGGGGAAGGTTAGTTGGAAAAACTTCAGAGAATGGGCCAGCAGTTCATTGTACAAGGGTAGCAAGGGCCATCTCCCTGCTCAGGGAAATTCTCTTTGTCAAATATATCCCTACCATCAGAAAGAAAAAACTTCATGGCAGAAGAAGCAACTTGAGTCTCTAAGTGATTACTTGTCCAAATGAGCATGTTACCTGAACAACTGCCAGAGTAATTGAATGATGGTGGAAATAGTGGATAGAGAGCTGTTCTCAGACACTCAGAGACTCAGAGACACACACACACACACACACACACACTAGTTGTGTGATCCTGGGTAAGTCACTCAATTTATCAGTGTCCCAGGAAGTTCTAAGAATAGTCAGTATTTGAGTAAATGTTTAACAATCAGCTTTTCAGGGGGGAAAAAACACTGCATTACTAAAATTTTTGCCAACACTTTCTTAAGACTGGAAATCAATAAAGTAATAAATCATGCTCTGATTTGTAGCATTTGCTGAAAATTTAACAACTGGCTTCTGAGGCTGGAATGAGCTGGCCCCAGAACACTGTTTTCTAAGACTAGGAACTACTGAACACAGTTCTAATCTGCACTGGTCCAAGCAGTTTCCTCACTGGGAGTACCTTACGACAATGACATTTGAAATTACAGGTGTGAAACCTGTTTCCCCCACAAAAGAGTAAGTAACACTCTGAGCCAACCCCACAGAGGAAGGCATCAGGAGTTCCATGTACTTTCTCCTGTCATTTGTGAAAGGCCTCTTTCTTACATGCTCTTCTCAGCCTGCATATACTTGGGGGTGACGGATAATGTGCATATACGTGCACAGCCTGTTCCAGGCTCGGACAGAAGTTCCTCCCTGATAGAATCAAAGGGGATTCCCTTGCTATCCCCTAAGACATCTGTTCCATTGGTTAGTTCTCCATTGATTTGCCCAAGGTCCCTCATGCTGACTAGCTTTAAATCCCATCTTTCATCCTCAGTCTTTGTGGGGGTCAAGGCCAAGTGGCCTTGTGTATCAGGCAGCTTCTGGTTAGTGTCTCTCACCTTAGCATGGGTGTCCCCTCACCTCTAATCAGGCCCTTTACTTAAGAAAGGCTAAGAGACCTAGGATGTTCAATACTACTTTTGAGGTCTTCCCTTATATCTGGAATTCCCCTCCCACCTCTTCCCTCCCTAGCTGAAGCCCCCACAGCCTTCAATGGCTTCTCCAAGAAGTCCACCTTGCTGGATCACCTCAGCCCTGACAGCTCTGATTCCCCCACACTCATGGTTGCTATGTTTCCGACAAGACTTTAGCAATCTGCAGTTGGCTCATATGTTATCCACACTGCTTAGGACAAGGGACCACATCTGCTAAGTCTCCTGATTTCTGAACTTTCCCATGCCTGGCACAGTGTTGAGTATACAGCAGGGGCTCAATAAAGACTTTCTCACTGGCTAATTAGAGCTGAAGATCAGGAGTCTTTCCTGGATCCGCTGTGGTTACTGAAGTGGTAAGTCCTTAAACATTTCCCAGCCATGAAGACCAAAGGAGAGCCCTGTGCCATGGCTTCTGTGCCTTCCCCATCTCTCCCATGCTGATTAAGCCCCCTGAAGCCAGACTCACTCTTTGTGATGCAGTGCTCAGCAGGCAGGAGGCGTTTCTTGAGCAGGCCCTGAAGGACGGAGCGGACTGAGGGCCGGTGTACTAACTGCAACACGAACAGATGTGACTGTCGAAGAAAGGGAGGAGCAAGTCATTTCATGGAGATTCAGTTTCTTTATTTGTAAAATGGGAATAATACTTGGTTATCTACCTCACAGGGTTGTTATGTAGTGTAAGAGGCAATCACCACTGCTGCTGTCTAGATTATGTCCCTATATCCGCACCACTACCCACATCGACAGAACCTGTCTCAGTTGGGAGCCCACAGTACAAAGTTCAAGTAACCAAGGAAAGAAAAGGGGCCAAGAGACACAGGAGCTGATCACCCCAGGGGATATGGCCTCAGAAACCAAGGCAGAAGTTCAAAGAACCAACAATGAGGGCTAATACAAACTTTGGAATCAGAAGACTTGGGTTCTAGTCTTGGTTTTTGTCATTTGCTACCTGTGAAATCTTAATGTAAGCCATTCAAATTCTTGGAGCCTCAGCACTCCCATTTGAAAAACTGGAATATTGCACTGCTGACCCCAAAGAGTTATTGTGAGGGTCAAGAGAGAATCACAGAATCTCCACAATGAAAGGCTCTCAAAGACTCTCTTCTGTTCCTTCAGGAACAGAATCTCCTCTGCCAAAGGCTCGACAGGTGGGCAATCAGCCTCTGCTTGGCCTCCCATAGAAGCTCACTCTACTTTAGATTAATTCTCATTGTTAGCAAGTTTTTCCGTATTAAATAGCCTACGTTTGCCTAAAAATCCCTTGTTCTGTCTTCTGGGGTCAAGATATAGTACCTAACACAGTACCTGGCACATAATAATTGCTTAATAAATACTTGGTGGATTGCTTGATTTGTCACTAGCGGTGGTGTTTAGGATACAAAGTAACAAAACACACAGTATGTGCCCTCAAGATCAATCAATCCATCAAAACACATTTATTAAACACCTACTATGCGCTAGACACTGTGGATATAAATACAAAAGTGAATGACTTCAAGGAGCTTACATTCTTCTGTAGGTATACAACATGTTCACAAATAAACACAAACACCAGCACAGATGTTGTTTCAGTTTCTTTTTTCAAAAAGCAATGAGTACAATGTCTGCACTTGTGAATTTGACTTTGATCCCCAGCAAAATTCTAAAGCATAGTATCTAAAGGATGGTTAGTGAACATTTAGAAAAGGAAGCAGTGATCATTAAGGACCATCACATTCTCATCAAGACCACGTCCTTTTTTGATAGGGCTACTTGACTTGCAGATCAGGGGAAAAAGGTATAGATGCATTTTATCTAGATTTCCATTAAAAACCTGGCAAAATTTCTCAGGTTTTTCTTGTAGACAAAAATTAAAATTGTTGTCTAGGTGCTGGGAACAATCCCTATTCTCAGTGAAATTACATTCTAACTGGGGAGAAAATACATCTAAATATATACGTGTGTGTGTAATAAGATAGGATGTACTACAAAAGAATTTATAGCATAAATATAAGGTTAATAATATAAATATATAAAAATATTTAAATAAGAAGTTGTTTAATTTGTATAATATGGGATGACTGTATGAGCCTCAATAGTGAATGAGCTGGCAAAAAAATGTATAAGGTGACCAAATTAAAAGCAATTTGTTCAAATAGTTGTCTGGTAACAACAATGCTAGTAACAGGTGAAAGCTTTAGAGAAAGTTTTTGGTTCCCTTCCTCCCTCCCTCCCTCCCTCCCTTCCTTCTTTCCTTTCCTTTCTTCCCTTCCTTCTTTAATGTTTTGTTGTAAGAAACAGCTCCCTGGGAAAAGGGGTGGTTGGATATAAGGGTGAATCTAGGTGATCTCAAAACAAAAGGTCAAAAAAATTATTTTTAAAAAGTTTACAAAATACAGAGTACAAAGGTCTCTGGTCCTCCTGGGTCTGAGAGAGGACGCTGCAGCCGATGCTGTCCACACCCCCCCCGGGAGAACCTCTGAGGAGTGGGGTTGGTGGTGGGGGTGATGAGCATGCCCTACGTGTACTCACACAGCAACATGCTGTGACGGTGATCTGGATGGTGTTTCTTCCCGGCTGGCAGACATGCTTGAGGTGCAGGGGTTTGTGAGAGGTCTTGTTGTCTCCACGCTCGATGGTGAGAGGGGTGGCATTGACGCTGACCTGGACTGAGGCTGGCCAGTTGGTATTCATTTGCCTGTCCTCGTGATGATAACACTTAAACTGCAATTCCAGATCAGACCTGCAGGGCAGCACAGTGGGGTTCAGGGTCTTTCTCCCCATCTCAAGGGAGACTTCCTATGCTCAAGTTGGCCATGAAGGAAGGAGAGATAAAACTGAAACGATTTGCCTCCTCTAAGTCTGGCCACATTTCCCAATCCTGCCCCTCACAACCCCAAAGACTTCTTCCCCCCATACCCTCCCACAATCCTAATCATGTTTTCCCCAGCCCTAATCATGTTTCCCCAACTCATTTATACCCCCTCTCACTCCAACCACATCCCCCTACAAATGTCAATGCTTTCTCTAATGCTGATCATATCGAATGACAAGTCTACCCCTCTCTAATTCCAAACGCCATCCCCCTCTAATCCTGACCACATCCTCTGAACCCTGGTCATTGATTCCACCCAGCTTGGCCTGTGTTTTCCCTAGGGCAAACCACATCACTTGCAGATCCCAATCTTCCCAGCCTTACTGCAAACCACATCTGTCGAACCCAAATGCACGGTTCCCTCCTCCCAACACCCCTGTGGAGTTTGGAGTTGAAGGAAGGAAAGCGAAAGAACATTCTAGAGCAATATCCACTCTGTAATACTCTTAATTCCCATCAACCCAGAGTCACAAAAGTAAATAGAGGATAAGACAAGGACAGATGGCAACTTCTAATTCAGCTGGTGCTCGTGCCTTGTATAACAACTGTTGCTATATTGTTATTACTAAAGGGTTTTCATTACTAAATTACCTTTCCTAGTTTCCTTTAGATAAAAGGACACAACTACAAATGACCATAACAGAAATTCTGGCATGACATTTCAGATAGCTGAACTTAGAGTCAAGCAGACCTGGGTTAAAGTCCAGCTGTAAAACTAATTTAGGTAAGGTATAATCTCTGTGAACATCAGTGAGCTGATCTGTGAAATGGGAATATTATTATACCTGGGCTCTCATGAAGATGGCCAGGTTTGGGGTAGGGGGTCTTCTTAGAGGCAGAAGTGTCACAAAGTCACATGTAGAAGTTGATTCCTGGGGTTTTAATGATCTTAATTAGGAAGAGGAGGTGGCTACAGGTTAGGCCAGGTAGCCTTCCCTCCCTAATAGGTAAAAAGATTAAGTTAAGGGTATGTTTGTGAACATGTACGTGTGTAGGTATATGTATATATACATATTCATACATGCATACATGTGTATGTACACATTGCATTATATTATGCTATGTTTGTATGTTGTGTTATGTTATGTCATGCTATGATTGGAGGGGAACAGTACTTGGGACAGAGCTGGTCCGGTCCAATAGCCACCATTTCCAACCACAGGAGGGCTATTTAAAAGTTACCATCCCAAAGTGCCATCGACCCCAATCTAGAGTTGGAGGGGGCCCTCGGAAGCCATCTAGTACAGTCCTTTCATTTTCAGCAGTCATGTCTGATTCCCAGCCCACCATCCACCAGATATTGGTGTGGAGGTGGGTGCCTTTAGGGGTCACCTATCCTCCCAGAGCTCAGGGATACTCAGGGTTGTCAGGATGCTCGGCTGAGATATTAAGTACCAGTTTTACACTACAGCACAGCTCCATAAATCTCCTGGATGGGTTTGCACAATCCCCAGCAGTTATTACTTATTAATAACAACCAGCCAATAGCCTCCCAGACTGAGGGATGCTCAGCTTAGGGTACTCAAGAGATAATGAAATGCCAGTAGAGTGGTAATGACCTATGGAGGTAGGTGTTAATTACAGGCTATGATGTATCTGTGGATTGGCCCTTCTCCCTTCTGGTTCTGAAACCTTTCGAGACAAACTACCTGGCTGTGGTCCTGCTACAGCGTCTCCTCCACTGCCTGGCCATGGATGGGCAGTGCCCTGCCTGGCCATTACGAGTTTATAAGCACTGGAGTTTATGTGCTTATGTTATTTTCACATGTAAGACATTTATTACATCAGAGCAAGAGCTCCAGGAGGAGGTGACCAGCAGTGTCTGGTGGAAGGTGGACTGGCTATCAGATATGACTGTTGATGTCTAAGTTTGGGAAATGTATTGGATGAAGACAGTTTTGCCCCATCAGAACATTCAAAATTGTAAATATTTCCAAATCACAATGTCCAGCCTTAATCCTCCTTCACACTCATTTCTTAGGGGAAGCTTGGCATTTCACTTCTGCTCCAGTTGTAGTGATAGATTGGACTTGGGGTCACAGGGGAGCCCTGGGGAAGAGCTGCTTTCATGCTGGGAATCCCCATTGAGTGACCCACCTCCACATCAGCGTCTGGTGGACAGTGGGCCTTAGGTGAAAGACGTGGTTGCTGACAGCCAGGTTGTGCTCCAACCGGAAGGGCTCCAACACCACTCCGTCTCGCACAGGGAAGGTCAGCCGGAGCTCATCATTGTGGTTGCCTGGGAACAGAAAGGGAGAAGAAGCTCAAACTTCACATTATTTTATCTGGGATTCAACAGCACTGTGCCTACCTCCTCAGCATACTGACAGACCAAGACAGTGGCGGACTCCTGAGTTTACCATACACACACAGCTGTGCATGAACAGTACACTGGTATACATGTTAGGTGCACATGCAGAGATGTGCATGGCCCATGCACACATACCCACACCTGTGCATGCATACACACACCCCTGCACATACATATTTATTTGTACACACCCATATCTGTATGCACATATGCATTCACATATACACACACCTACACATACATATTCATTTGTATACACCCATACCTGTATGCACATATACATTTACACACCTGCACATCCATATTCATTAGCACACACCCACACCTATATGCACATATGCATTCACATCCCTACACCTGTACATGCACACAAATATGCATCTGCACACAGCCACACCTGTGCATCTGCACATACCTGCACACACACACACACACACACACACACACACACACACACATATATGCAGGAAAAGAATCAGAAAGAGCCCTTGCCTGCTTAAAATTCTTTTTCTCCCTCAATTTAACAAATATTAATTCAGTCAATCCATACACATCAAGTGCCTACTAAGTGCTAGGTACTGTACTAGGCACCAGGGACATAAGGACAGACAGGAAAAGGAGCTCACCTTTTACTAGAGACTGAAAGGCCCATCCCAACCCAGACCAGACCTCTGCTGTCCTTTAAGAAATAAGCCAGCCTCATGCAAGGCCTAGGACTGTTTCTGCTTTGCCTTTGTGTGCCCAGTGCTTAGCACGGGGCTTGCCTGGCACACAGTGAGCACCCAAATGCTTGTGGATGGATGGGGCTGATAGTGCCTTTTCTGGTGAGCCAGATTGCAAGTCCAACCAGGAGAGAGACTATGTCTTCACCTTCCCAGGATCGGGCACAAAGAAAGGAAGCTCGCAAAGAAAACTTGATGAAACAAACCGGTCTCAGGGATCTGCTTTATTTACTACTCTTTGGTCCAGTCACCTCCCTCTCCTTGTGCTCAGAGACATCTGTTTGGGGGAAAGGCCAAACCCTCCCCGGCCCCATGATGACTTAGGCTTATGACCAAGCTCAAACTGAGACACGCTGACCCAAACAGCGAAGCTCGGGTCACTGGGATGTTGCTATTTTTTTCTTGATCTGAACAGAGGCAGGGAGAGGGAGTGTTTTAGAAAGGAGGGAGGCCATCAAACAGCCTGGAAATATGGCACCACCTCCACCAACCCTGCAGAGCTCAACACATTCACCTCCTCCCACCCGCTTTCCTACCTGGCTCTCTCTTTGTTTTTGCCTAGAGAGGACTGTTGTTATCGAGTTGTTTGAGACATGTCCAACTCTCTGTGACTCTGAGTCTTTTCTTTCTTGACAGATACTGGAATGGTTTACCATTTCCTTCCCCACCTCCCTTTACAGATAAGGAAACTGAGGCAAACAGGGCCCTGAGTGACTTGCTGATAAATGAACTCAGTCTTTCTGAGTCCAGACCTGGTACTCTATGCACTGTACTGCACCCTACAGAGAAGAGTCCAAAAATGCAAATGCCCCACTCTCCCCTGACATCACCTTCACTCAGCTCAGAACCCAGAGATCCTGTAACGTAAGAACCAATGGCACAGACCAGGTGAGAGGCAGAGGCAGTGGGCTGCAGAGCAGAGAGCAGACCACATCCCACGCTGTTCTACTCACTTGGAGGTGGGGGTAGAGCGCTGATATTTGGCTTAATGTCAGGAGGGAATGGTGGTTTGACATCCTGGCTGGGAGACAGGTACGGAGGGATACTGCTCCCAGGAGTCATGGGTGGGGTCGGGTTTCCTGGAACGGGCGAGTGAGGGTAGTTTGCCACAGGTACTGGCCTGGAAGGCTGAAGAGAAAAAGAAATCATTTGTGTGTTATTCCAGTAGCAAGGAGATACAACCTTTTTCTTTCTCTTGTGTCTCGCTCTCTTTTTCTGTATAGCTTGCTTTCTCCTCCTAAAGTTGATCCAGAAAAACTCCTCCCTCACTGGCTGGGCTCAGGGAAACAGCCCAGAGAGGAAGCGCTGACCACTTTCTGGAGCTGGAAGCCAGACCCCGTAAGTTTCTCTTCCATTACTATATCAAAGTATACTTTGAAGAGTTTTACTCCCCCGCTATGCCTCCAACACGAAGTCCTGTCGCACACAATGAGTACTACCCTGCCCTTCCCCATAGCTCATATGTGGACATATGTTCATCCAAATCAGCACTTACCCTATTAACATTTCCTTGGCTATAATTACTGTAGCTGCCTCCCGAGAAGGTGTTATTCTGTCCATTAAACTGATCTGGCTGTTAAAGAAGAACAATCAGAAAGTGAATAAAAGTTGTAAAATGGAATGAGCTGTTCAGCCCTCATTCCTACCCCCCAAGCAGATGCCTGCTGCTCCAGTACCGACCCTAAGAAGGTAAAGAATGAGGGAGAGCACTTGGGATTTTCCAGAGCAGCCTCAAGTTTCCAAAGACCTTTTCTGAGGGCAGCTCTGATAAGAGCAGGCCCTCTGGATGTTATTACCCTGTGTGGAAGAGGAGGAATCTGGGGCTCAGAGGGGCTGATTGCTCAGGCTCACACAGCTAATAAAAGTCAGAGTCAGGACTGGAAGTGGGTCTCTCGTGGCTTCAAGCTCCTAGCTCTGCATACTCAAGGCCATGCCAAGCTCCTTGAGGGCAAGGACAGCGTCTGTGTCTTCTCTGGCCAAAGCTGTGGGCAGACAGTTATAAAATCTATCTGGGCCTGAGGAGCATGGATTCTGGAGTTCCTTCTGGCCTGTCAACAGCTGGGAAGAAAACTAGCCTGGCTAAAGAATCTTCCCTCTCTGTCTGGCCCACAGGAGCTTCAGTGGATGGATGCCACAGAACACACATAAGGGAAACGGGGTGTCCAGAATGCGGAGAAGTTGGTGCTTTTTTCCTGAATGATCTTCTCCATGTTCTTTCTGGTCATCCATTCTTCAATACTCTTAGAAATGGTTTTTACTGGATTGTTTTATGAGGTGAAGGAAAGGGTAGGCAAGAAAAGGTTAAATAGTTCTCTGTCTCAGCTCCCCCAAAACGAGTAAATTGTAGCCACAAAATGTACACATCAAAGCCAACCTGACGCCCAAAACGAAAGAGAATAGAAGCTAGCCAGAGCACTTGAATGAGCCAATAAAGTTGGGGCTCCTTAGGCACACTTCCAAAGAACCTCAGGCATGTCAGGGAGGGCCAAGATTCTGCTCAGGAGTTGGCATGACCAATCTGCCAAACCTTGCTGGTCTGAGCAGTGCAGAAAGTCCCCGGGCCCAGGAGGATGTCAAGAGCCAGACTCACCTTGTAATACTGCCCCATGTTGACGGTTGGGGGTGGGTACTGCCCTGTGCTCTGCTGGCTCGGCATCCGCTGCCCAGGATAGTTGGGAGATGTGATAGGTCTTGGAGGGTTGGGGGTTGGGTACTGACCAGGTTGGGTTGGGAACTGGCTATTTGGTCCATATTGCTGGTTTCCATAGTTGGGCTGTTCCCCAAAAGAGACGGGAAAAGAGGGAGAGAGTGATTGTTAAAGGACTGGTGGCATCTTATACAACGCTAAAGAAGACAGAATAACGACCTGCTGAAAGATACTCATTCCCAGCTTCACACTTTTACCTAGGCTAGTTTCCTCCTGAGAGTGTCCTTTTCAATGAAAAAACCAGTTCTGCTTCTTCCTGAAGACTCCCCTCATGTCCCATGTTCCCCCTGAAGCCTTCCCAGCCAAGGTTTCTCTCCTCTGAACTCATACAGTGCATCCCTGTCTGCACCGCTAAAGAGGTATTGGGAACAATAATGATGATTGATGATGATGATAGCAGCCAATATTTCTGCTATAGAGCTTTTAGGGTTTTAGAAAGTGTTTTATGTATTTTATCCCACTTATCCCAGCCCTGTGAAGTCAATGTCAGGATTATCCCCATTTTATAGACGAGGACATTTCTCTGAGAAGTTACGTCATCTGCCCCAAACACAGAGCTGGGGCGTCTGAAATGGCATTCACACTCAGGACTCCAGGGCTAGCCTTCTCTTAAGAACAGAAAATCCTGTTCCCTTTTGCACAGTTCTATTTATATTGTTAAGAAGTGACATGTATTAGTTACAGTAAAGACACAATATGTCTCCGGTGGATAGTACTCTCCAGGGGGCGCAATTTACAAACCTTGCTCCCACAAGTGCCTGGTCCCAGAGCTGCCTAGCCCATGTGGGGCTTGGTCCATGGTTATCACGGGCACTCACTGATTTCCCTGGAATCGAGTAAGTGGGATGGCACTGTGGGCCTAGGTAAGGCTGATCCTCAGGTTGCGCCCACAGCAGGGGAAGTGAGGGCCCCACTTTGCTTGGCTCTTCCTCCATGGGAAGCACTCTAAAGAATACTGAGGTTCTTTTGGATTGGACTTGGGATTTCATTAATGTGGAGGACTCCTGGTGAAGAACTTTCCTCGACCGAGGCAGAAGAGCTCTTGTCTGTGATTTATAGTTTTAAAAAGTTGCTTGGGGGGAAGAAAAAGGGACAAGATGGGGGAGGGTGGGTTTAAGAGATTCAGTAACCCACTCAGGGTTAAACAGTAGGTGTAAAAACCATAAAAGCTCTATATTACAAATACCAACTATTGTTACTATTATTATTAGACACTACAGAAATTATAAAAGGCGATTTGAACCCAGGTCTTCCCCAGTTCTTTGACTTCCACGCAATGCTATCTTTGTTTAAATTTAAAATAATTAACTGACTTACCATAAACAATGTTTTTTAAAAAAAATATTGATTTTTTATTTTTAATATTCTTTCATTTTTAAATTTTGAGTTCCAAATTCTCTTTCTCCCTCCCATCTCTCCTCCCACTGAGAAGGCAAGCAATATACATATCACCAATAATGCTGAACCTCAGTTTAACCAAACACACAGGAAACCTGCTGGTACTTGAAAAATAATTAATTACATGACTGAATGATTTAAACTCCAAACTTTTCAGTCATTGTTTCTCTCTAAGGCAGCACCAGGATTCT
The DNA here is from genome assembly GCA_023548195.1 of Bettongia penicillata ogilbyi. Lineage (NCBI taxonomy): Eukaryota > Metazoa > Chordata > Mammalia > Diprotodontia > Potoroidae > Bettongia > Bettongia penicillata. The sequence continues at coordinate 1,551,603 of JAJHZJ010000097.1, read as the reverse complement.
TTGCTCTCCTTATCCTCTTTTCCCCCTTTATGGCCACAGTTATTAATTAATAATTACTCATATTTTATATTATCTTATATTGTTTATATTATTATTTACAATAATAAATAATATTTCTTAGTAATTAATGGAGCAGCTAAGTGGTTCAATGGTTAGAGAGCTGAGACAGGAGTCAGAAAGATCAGAGTTCAAATTTGACCTCAAACACTAGCTGTGTGACCCTGGGCAAGTCACTTACCCCCTTATTTACTTCAGTTTCTCATTTATAAAACAGAGACCAAATGGACACATATCTCTCTAGCATCCTCATCAAGAAAATCACATGGCCAAATGCTTGCAGTATCAGGTAGAGTCAGACACAACAGAAAACAATCTAATTAAGAATCATTAATTAACCTCCCCTTCTGCCTCTACTGTTTTCTATTCACCTAGTTTCCTGATGTTCCTTCCATCCTTCTTTCAGTCACACACTTGCCAGCCGTCTTTGTATCTGGCATTTTGCTCCCTGACCTCTTCTCCTTGAACCATTCCCCTGTGGTTGGGCATTTCTTTTGTTTCCAGTTCTTTTCCATGACTAATACTGTTGCTCTGAAAACCTCTGGGCTGTGGCCCCTTTGCCTGTTTGTCATTGATGGTACTTAGAGGTGATCTGTCCAATGAGAGAATTCTGGGCCACAGGGCAAGATGGTTTATGCAACTTTTCCTTTGTACTGGCAGTTGGCAGGCCCTGGCAGCATGGTGTGAGATCTGGAACCCACATCGTATAAAGGAAAACTGAAGTGTCTGTGGATTGGAGAGACTATGGGGATGGGGAGGGGGTGCTGCTCATGAGACTTTTCCAGTCTTTTCCCAACTGTCTAGATGGTGTGATAGAATGCTAGGCATGGAATCAGGATCTCAGATCCATAATTAGCTATGTGACTGTACAAGTCATTCTATCTGCCTCAGTTTCCTCAACTGTAAAATGGGGGTAATAACAGCACCTACTTCTTAGGGTTGTTGCAAGGATCAAATGAGATATTTGTAAAAAGTATTAGCACAGTGTCTGGTACACAGTAGGTGCTGTATAAATAATTATTCATCTCACCATGTTATTTAAATTAGAGATTATACGTACTACATACATACATATGTACTACATACATCCAGAACTAGGTCTAATCAGTAGAAATTAAAGGGAAGCTAATTTTGGCTTAATATAAGGAAGAATTTTCAAATAACTTGAGTTTTCCAGGAATGGAACAGACTGCCAGAGTAGGTAGTGAGCTCCCCATCAATGGAAATGTTCAAGTAGAGGCATCAGAGATACTACAGAGATGCCTGAACGGGCTGGGGGGTTGGACTAGATGACCTTGAAGATCCCAATCAACTCTGTTTTAGGCTAACAAATAACCACAAAGGGGCCATTGTTATGGTGAGGGAGCCTGAGTCCGGGAACCTGAGGGAAGCAGAGAATGATCGATCTGTTGATATCAAGCCTTTAATAGTCATGAAATCCTGTTTAATGAAGACAATGATTTTAACTTATTTAAAATAATCGGTCACCACCAGCCCCCTGGCCTGGCAGCTGAAAACTGGTGAGCAAGTCATTCAGAGGCACCTCCTGAGTTCATATCAGGCTAATTACAGCAGACGCCATTCTGCACTATTGCCCTCCGTGGCCTTTCTTATAGCCTGTTTGTTCCTGAGGAGCTAGGCAAGGAGACTTTTCTGGGTTCAAACAACAGTGGGCACAGAGAGGCTAAGAGGGGAAGGGTAGGGATGCCATCCCACAAAGCTCTGGAGACCTAACTGGCAAGGCAAAGAATCGAGGGCACTCAACAGAAAAGGCCGCCAGGAGCAAATGCCTTCTCCTAGGGTAGCACCAAGGCTCTGGAATGGGCAAGAGTGTCTATGGTAGTGGGAGATAATTTAGTAAGCACCTACGGCGTGCTAAGCTCCGAGGACAAAAAGGAAGACAGAAAAGCTGATGGCACGCCCTCCTTTCTCTCAGCCCTGGGATTTCAACACAGCTTCCCCTCCTTCAGTGGCCTTCTCTACTTTCCCTACTTTGGGACACAGCACTTTAGGGCTGACTAGAAGGTGAGAAGTCTTCCACTCTCCCTACAAAGTGGTTTCATGTTTGACTCTATTTTCTGTTTGTATTCCACATTCATGTGAATCCACAGGTCCCTACTGGTCACTAGAAGTGCATGGAGGGCTATCTTCCTTGGGTAGATGCCAACACAGGGCAGTTTGTCATAATAGCTAGCTTTTGTAGAGTGCTTTTTGTGTGGTATTTCATTCAATCACCATAACAATGGTGCTATTTTACAGTTAAGGAAACTGAACCTGGGAGAGTTTAAGTGACTTGCTCAGGGTCACACAACTTGACTTCAAATACAACACTATCCACCGCATCATCGAGCTACCTGATTTGTGGCCACTTTGTTGTGTAATAACCACTTTTAGATAATCATGGTTCCACTCACCCTCCAAGTCCCATCTCCCAAGGCACTACCACCCCTGTTTCTGGTATACCTAATTAACCTTACATTTGTAGAGCAGTTTGCACTTTTCAAAGCCCTTAGGTTCATCTGACTTTTCTAACAGTAATGCAAATTAGGGAGATGAAGTATTATCACCCCCATTTTACAGGTAAAAAAAACTAAGGTCTAGAAATGCTAAGTGATTTAGCCAAGGTCTCATAGCTAATGGGCATCAGAGCTCAGCCTAGAATTCAGGTCTCCTGACTTTTATTCTTATTTCTCCCATCTCTGGGGCCATGAAAGCCACATACTCAGCACCAACAAAATTCACCCTGTTCATCCTGCATCATTAGCGTGGTACCCTCCCTTCTCCTCCTCCCAGTTCACTCACTTCTCCTGGGTACGGTCTCTTTATGCTCTGGATGGGAAGAGACTGGGGTCGGGGACCTGGATAGGCCTGCTGCGGCATTCTCTGTCCGTGCGTGCTGAAGGGGCTGATCCCAGGAGGCCGGGGCTGGTTCATGCCCATGGGGGGGCCACTCATATTGGTAGGTGTCATGCCAGCAGGCATATTGGTGGGATTCATGGTCCCACCCATGGAGGCAGGCCCTCGGGGCCCAGGCTGGTTCATGAACTGGCTGTTGTACGCCTGAGTCGGACCCATCTGGAAAGAGGAACACACCTTCAACGGGAGAAGAAGAAGAAGAAGAAAAAAAGGATAAAATGTGACATGCATTGAAAGTGTGAGGGACGGAGGGATGAGGGGAAGGAAGCTGAGGGATGAGGGGTGGGAGATGGGGTGCATTTTCTTGAGTTGCTGCCATCCCTTTCCCAGGTCTCTGAGGTCAAAGAAAGGTGGAGAGTTACCAAAGGAAAAGGGAGAACAGTCCTATCATGCTCTGGGCATTCCAGCTCCATCCTCTCCAAAGGGGAGTGGGGAGAGCTGGTCACCCCCATGCAAGGTAGCATTCTCTGGGGCAGGCAAGCGGGGATGGGGGAGGGGAGGGGGAGAACAGTGGAATTCAGGGAGGGAAATGGAGTGCGAGTGACTGGGAAGGTATATGGGTGATGCACATGAGAGGATGGAGGCAGGCCACTGGCCTGCGGCATAGACAGATGAGCCAGGAGCAGCTTATACTGGTGAGAATGAGGATGGGCTGTCCAGCAAAGTGACCGTTTGAGGCCAAAGCTGGGCCTGCTCTTAATCCTCAATCAACAGGAGAGCACAGAAAATCCACAAAATTTGTTGTAGCTACAAATTTGAACTCTCTTCCCCTTCCAAACTTTCCCCCAGTAGAGTCTCTCTGGTTCATGTTCCCTCCCTTTGAACACTATTTGTCCCTCCCCTATTCTCCTCTTCTCACACCTGAAACCAGGACCTAAAAGCATCAAGGGAAGGAAAGCAGAGGCCAAGGTCTGGCCTGGAGCTCACAGGGAACAAGTGGGATGAGAAGGCGCCTCCCCCCCATATCATGGTGAAGACTGAGAGCCAGTGATGTGGATACATAGAAACACACACAAAACACATACAGACATATACATTTGTTGTTCTCCTGAATGCCCCCTGGTCCCTGTGTTGTGCTCTTAAGGACACAAAGGGGTTGGGGAGGCAGAGACCCTTACCGGTCCATACTGGTTCATGTCCTTGTTCTGGGTCTCCTGGAGAGCTGCTACTGTGGCCGTGGCTGTGGCTGTGGCCGTGGCGGCCGCTGCCGCCACTGCAGCTGCGGCCGCGGCTGCTGCTGGCTGAGTGAAATCTGCGGGTGGTCGGGTGTGAGGAGGGATCCCCATCCCCGCAGGAGCATTGGGACCGCCGGGATAACTGCCAGGGAGAGAAGGAAGAGTTAAATTCAGCTGGCAAAGGGGGAATGAACTTGTCTGGAAACTGACCCAGTGATGGATGGTGTCAGAATGAGACCTGGGCAAGGTTGACTCAGATGTGGAGACCCTTGTTGAAATTCCCTGTGGTATGAGGGATGGAAAGGACATAATGATACTTGGAGGGTTAGAACACTGGAAGTCATAGACCTTGTTCTATCTGAATTTACAAATTCTAAAGGTAGTATGGTGCAATGGAATGAGCACTGGCCTTGCAGACAAAAGTGAAGTGGGGGGGGAGGGCCAAACATATATAAATGCATACTTTGTGCCAGGTATTGCATTCAACACTTTACTGATATTGTCTCATTGGATTCCCCCAACAACCCTGGAAGGTAGGTTTTATTATTATCCTCATGTTACAGTTGAGGAAATTGAGGCAAACAGAGGTTAAGTGACTTGCCCAGGGTCACACAGCTAGGATGTATCTGATGCTGGATTTGAACCAGGTCTTCCAGACACCAGCCCCACTGCTCTCTCCACTGTGTCATTTAGCTACCTCTAGGATTTGACTCCTGGATCTGATATTTAATACTTGGGTAATCTTGGGCAAAACCCAAGATTGGGCTTAACATCTCTGGGCCTCGGTTAAAAGAAGAGGGCTGTACTAGATAGTCTTTAAAAACACCACTGGCTTTAAAACTATGAGCCTCCATATACTCCTTGCCACTTGTGCTTCCTGGAGCACAGTATAAGAAAGAACCATGCTATGTATTTACTGAGTTATAGCTAGCCTTTTTAAAAAAAATTGTCTTCGAGAAGTGACGCAGATAAAGCTGGACCCAGATCCAGGAAGATCTGGGTACAAATCTTACCTCTGACATTCACTGCCTTTGTGACCGTGGGCAAACATCCCATAGTACACCTACATCACACATAAAAATACCCACTCATAGCACACCTTACCTCCTCTGATCTTCCGATAAGTATTTGAGAGTATAAATTATAGGACAATTTTAATTTGCTTTAGTGAAGGAAGTTTTCACAACAGAAGTTCCCATAGCCACAAAATCACAAAGAGATGTGGCCAGCAATGAATGTATTAGTTACACTTCAAGACACAAGATGTAACCTGTGGTACAAACTAACATCCTAATAGTTCTGGTGGAAAAAATTCTTGTGGAGAGAAGATAGGATTCAGAGTTGGAATACCTGGGTTTGAATCCCAGTTTGAACACTTCCTAGCTGTGTAGCTACAGGAAATTCATTTAAACGCAGTCAGTTTCCTTGTTCATAAAGCAAGGATGGTAATTGCTGATATTACCTACCTCACAGGGTTATGGGGAAAGTGCACTGGAAACAGTACATGTAAGCTGCTGCTATCATGTTAGATATCCTAAGTTTATAAGGGCAGGGCGTGTGTCCTAAGATTATTATTAAGTCTATCAATACTCTGATATAAAAGGAATGGGGTGTCCAGGGAGCTCTATTTGGGATCAAAGAACTAGGGTAAGAATGAAAGTTTCCCAGGCTTCAAGAAAGACACGGTAGATGGGGATCATCTATGAGGACTGCCCTCCCACTGCTGGACTTCAGAGGAACTGTAGGTCTTGGAGGTCAGAAAGCGAGAGGGAACTCCAGGCTTCCCCCTTTCCTTCCCTTGCTTTGCTAAAGCACTCTCCAGGAGAGTACGCTAAGTCACAGAACTGTACAGGTCATAGGAAGGATTATACACTGGGTATGTGAGTGTATGTGCATGGGCTGGGAGCAGGGGAGGGGCAGGAGGAAGGCCAAGAAGCCAATCCTTTTGTGTTCATTAATCTGTAAACAAAACTCCAGTATTTTGGAAAGACAATCATTATTGACCATGAACTTCCTTGTTGACGTAAGGTGAGAACAGAGGTGTCTGTTATACTAATTACTGCCTGTGAGATCTTGGTAAATCTCACCCTCTCCCTTCCTTCATATGTAAATCAAAGGGGCTAAATTAAATTTCTCTAACTATAAGCCCATGCTCATCCAGGCAAGGAAATGGGTTGATTGGCTTTACAGCCTCAGAGTACTGAAGGAATCCGCGTGGAGGCAGGCTTCCTAAGGTCCAAAGGTGGATGGTATCATTTCCATAGCCCATCCACGCATAAAATGAAAAGGTCTGAAAATACACACAGTGGGGGTGAGTTAGAAACCCCAGCTCCATCCCTTCTAAGAGCTGTCTCTACAGCCTGGAAGGAGCAGCATATTGCCTTGAAGGTCTGTCACACCAAAGGAATGACTGATGAAGAGGGGGAAATACACCGATGAAGCACCTACTATGTGCCACACACTATGCTATGCTTTAGAGATAACAAATACAAAAGCAAAAACAGTCCCTGCCCCAAGGAGCTTCCATTCTAATAGGAAAAGTCACACATATAGGGGAATGATGGCTAGGAAAACAAAATAAAACAAAACACAATCATTTGCTTCTTCTATCCTGGGAAACTCCCCCTTAAGACAGTCATGACTTTTCTAGCTTCCTCTTCCTTTCTTTGCTCTGAAGCCACAGGCTCTCTGAGATTTTTTTCCACAAGCAAACCTTGTTCCTAATTCTTCAAATTAGAAGTAACATCAGATTTTTCATCACAGAATCCTAAAGTTGAGAGAGATCGAAAGAATCACCTGCTCTACCCTGTACCCTCAGCAACCCTGCTGAGAAGTCATCATCCAGCCTCTACTTAAAGATTTCCAATAATAGACAACTCCCCAGCTCTGGAGGCATCCCATTCCATTTTAAAACAGCTCCAATTGTTAAGAACTTATCCCCCAGAGATAGACAAAATCTCCTCCTCTCCAACTTCCACCTTGTTGCTTCCAATTGTGCCTTCTGGGACCAAGAAAAACAAATCTGCTTCTCCCATATATCATCCCCTTGAATTCTCTAAGATCATTCTCATGTCTTCTACAACCCCAAGTTTTCTTTTCTCCCGATTCCTTCACCAATTCTCATCTGGCATGGTCTCCAGTCTCTTCACCATCCTGGGTGCCCTCTGCTGGACCTGCTCCAGATTGCCAATGTCCTTCCTAAAATGTGGTGCCCATAAATAGACACAATATTCCAGACACAGGCTGAGTAGGGCAGAGTATGGAAGGCTGGAACCTCCCATGCTTTGGACACTATTTGTCTATTAATGTGATTTTTATTATTTTGTTGGCTTTTTTTTTTACTTCATATCATATACCTGACTTATATTTAGTTCCAATTCAATTATAGTGGATGGAGGCAGGAAGACCTGAGTTCAAATTCAGCCTCAGCCACTTACTAGCTGTGTGACCCTGGGTAAATCACTTAATCTTGTTTACCTCAGTTTCCTTATCTGTAACATGAGCTGGAGAAGGAAATGGCAAACCACTCCAGTATCTTTGCCAAGAAAATTCCAAATGGGATTTGAAGAGTCATGAAGAATTGACTCAAAAATGACTGAACAATTGACCTTTTTTTTAAAAAATAACTACTATTTTATCCACACCTCCCTCATGTTGTATTTATGAAGTTGACTTTTTAAACCCAAGTATAGAACTGTATACTTGTCCTTTATTAAATGTCCTTATATTAGATATAACTCATTATTCTAATCCGGCAAAGTCTTTTCAGATCTGGATTCTGTTACCCAACAGGTCAACTATGCCCATCAGGTTCACACAATCTGAAATTTTGATAAGGATGCCATCTACACCTTTATCAGGTCTTCTCTAGACAAACGCTCGCATGACATTTTGACTCTCCTGATGCTGGACTGATATTGAAGTTCATGGTCAATAGTGATTTTTGAAGAAAGGGAGTTTTTACTGTTGGGACAAACTCTAAATGAAAGTGGGCATATGATTGCTTGGCATGCTGCTTCTGTAAGGCCACCAAGCCCAAGTATAAATGTCTGGTCTAGTTTATGCCATTGGCCTTCAGGGTCCCCTGTTCTTCTCACCTGCCCCCGAACCCTCCACTGCCCGCGTAGTTGGGCCGCCCATACATCCCCTGCTGGATGTAGGGCTGAGTGGAGCCCGCCTTGGCTGAAAACTGCTGCTGCTGCCCAGCAAACTGGGGGGAGTTGATACCAGGGTTGCTAGTCGTCATTCCAGAAGCCATGGGGTTTCCGCCAGGATTCATAGGATTGTTGGCATTGGCCATGGGGTTTCCTAGGACCTGTGAAGAAAAATAATGGTCATACTGGTAACCAAAAGGGGGAAAGATGAGAAATGATGAGGGAACAGAAGAGGGAAGGAAGAATGCCCCAGGGGAGTTGGAAAAGGAGGGAAGATGTATTAGATTGTGTCTTATGCTGTGCCCTAATTTACTAAGAGGGCGTTTCCATGTTAGAACAGACCGAAGATGAAGACTTGTGAGTCTAAATAACTGAAAGCTGAGAGAAGACAGGTTTGAAACCTGTAGAACTGTGGATACCCCAAAAGATGGGAAGGAAGAGGTCTTCGTTGAAACTCACGTAAGGTCTACATAGAACAAATCAAATGAAGGGTTTGGTTTTTTTTATTTTTGCCCAGCAGATCGTAAACTTAATGAACTCATTACTCTCAAGGAGACAGAAATGCATTCTGAGAGTTCAGACACTTTTCTGAATGACAGAGACATGAATGGTTACTGAGAGGAGCTGAGACTCCTTTAAACTAGCAGGTGATATCAGCAGAGCCCTCCATCAAGCTGTTGAGGAAAGAGTCTTGCATGGCACGTCCCATGTTCCTATGCTAATTCTGTCTTCTTAAACATGGTCCTTGAGGGAAGGGATTGTGGTTTATACCTCTGTATTCTCCACCTGGCCTAGCATAAGAGTGAGCAAACAGTAGGTGCTCAATAAAGACTGGGTGACTGATCAAGAGAAGGGGGATGTGGAAAGATCAGTACGTAGAACAGGATAGGATATGCTCATTCACAGAGGTTTAAGTCACTTGATTTTGCAGCAGTCGATTCATGGACAGATTAGTCCGAGAAGGTCTTGCAAAGCACATTCCCTTAGTTCACCCACTGCTTCATATGGTCTGTAACAAATGGGATGCCATGCTTCTCATATAGCCAAAGTGAGGTTCATATGGGGTAAGGGACTCATATCTACTAGACTACCACCTTGTCCTATTAAATCAATGGCAAGTGCTCTAGACCCAATCCACAGTGTAACTGAAGAACACCCTTCCCTCTGGAAGTAGAATCCTTCCTTATGGGAGGGTAAACAGGGGCAGGGTCTGATGATGGGAAAAGGTTTCCCCAGTGCTAATTCCTGATTGATTTAAAGAATACTTGCATGTATTTAAACTAAAGTATTTCCGAGCTTGATCACATCCTGGTAGCCTGAGGATGGCATTCGAAGCCCCTTGGAATGTAAGGATATTAACCAAGGGATTTTCGTATCTGTGAAGCATGAAGGAAGAATCAAGGGAGGGACAGTGTCCAACTCTTACCTGGCTCTGGGACGTGTTAGTCACTCCCCAAACAGTAGTGACCACGGAAAGGGATCCTGGTGGCTGGTTGGTGTTCTGCTGCCAAGGAACAGAGTCATAGGGGAACGACCCATCACTGTAGAAGGAAACAGAGATATGGGGGGGCGACAGTTCTTCAGGGTATCTTGGGTAGCAAGGGCTCACTCCCAAGTAGAGCCTGCACCTGGGGCTGTGGAGTCCATCTCCATAGACACCTGAAGCCTAGAACCTAACACACACGCCCCTACCATGATGTGGCCAAGGAGATGAGCTGCTGCTGGGAATATGACCTTACTCCTTGCTTCAAGACAGAAGAATTCAGTCATTCACCCCTGGATGTAATTCCAAGACTATAAGGGGAAAGAGGGGCATGGTGGAGGGTTAAGCTACACAGGGGAACACTGGCTCAAACACAGCAAGTGTATTGAAACCTGTTGTCTTGGATTTTCCCTCTCCAACTCTGTCCCCTGAAAAGTCTCCAACTATTCCACAGAAGCCACGGGGAGAGGAGGGCTCTTAAGTCAGCCCTGTGCCCCCAAACAGGCAGAGTTCCTAGGATTTTTCTCCAATGATGATCTAAACTAGGTGCTTGGTTCTTGATTCAGTGCCTAAACAAGCAGCAGTTGGTACCTGTTATATAAAACCAGGAGCTTAGCAGCCAAGTAGTTGTGTCAAGGACAGTGGGGAAAAATATAAAATCATAGAGAACTAGAGCTGAAGTATCCTTAGAAATCATCCAGTCAACAGAGGGAAAGATAGGTGATGTAAAAACAAAAGATATCCATAAAAATTTATGTAAAAAAATAAGCCTGACACCACCCCTCCCTCATTTTACAATGAAGGAAACTGAGGTTCGGAGGGGTCAAAGGATCTGGGGCTAATCTTTTTAAAACAGTTTTCATCTTGGTTAATGCTCTGCTCATGAACTTTCAAGGGCTTCCCTGCTGAAGCCAAAATCCTCTGGCCTGGCATTCAAGACTCTTCATAATTGAATCGCTGTCTACATCTCTACTATTTACCTCCCACTTCTTTCCTACGCTAGCCAAAGTGCCTGGACAGATCTGTCCCAATAATTCTTCAACATATACCTGCTTTCCCATATAGTAAACACTTCTGTGATGTCCAGCTCTCGATGTGTACCAATTTCTACTTCCCAGACACTGATGGGCAGGGAGAGCTTTCTCCCTCTAGTCAAAGGGGAATATTTTAATCTCAATTCCATTTCCTCTGACATCCTGACCTTTGCTCCCTACCTCCCAGATCATGCCCTCATCACTTTACACCTAGGAGCTATTGGTTCCCCTGTCCTTAATAGCTTACCCCTCCTATTCATGATACACATGGCTACCAGATCCATTTCCCTGACATGCTCTTTTGTATAATCTCATTATTCCTTCCTAGGCAAGAATCTTCATTTGCTCCCGGATGAATTCAGAATCAAATCCAACTCCCTCAGCCAGTTCTTCCACCACCTACCCTTCACTGCTAGCTTCAAAATTATTCCCCACACATGCCCGTGAACATTCTGACCTTTGCTTATTTTTTTCTTCTTACCTAGAATGTCTCCTCTCCCATTCTTTTGAGTCTCATTATACATTATTCTCCTTCATATATTCTATGATCATGCTGCCCCTCACATACAACATTACACACTCTCTCAAGTCTAGACTATTCTTTCTCCTTTTAGAAATCCAAACTTCCCTCAAAGTCTAATTCAAGCTCTACTTCCTACTTGAGGACCCCTGCCCCACTCCCATTGGTAACTGCTCAGACCACTATTTCAGGAAAGTCCCAGCCACCATACTTTACTTCACTCTCTCTGCTATGGACATCTCCTAGTAAACCACTCCTTCCCACCTTGGGTATATCCTCCCCTCTGCTCTTCCCAGTTCTGGCACCATGAACTGAGACCCATCAATTCTGCCATTATTCCTAGACAGCTTGTCAATATACTCCTCCAACAGCCCCCCATGATCTTATAAGGACCTTGTAAAGATCACTTTCCAGAACAAAGCCCTCCATCCTGGCAATCACTCCCTTTTGTGTGTAGCCACCACAATGATAATGTAAGCTCTTGGAAGGCAGACTATATTTGCTTTTGTACTTGTATTCTTGGCACACAGCACTGTCCTTGGTACATAGTAAATGTTTGATGAATGTGTTTCCATTCCTTCCTTCCTTCCCTCATTCATCCATTCATCCATCCATCCATCCTTTCCTGATCTCCCAGTTGCTAGTGCCTTCCTCCAGGGAAATTACTTTGTACTGATTTGACTACAAGTTGTTGCCCCGAAATAGAATGTAAGCTTCTTGAGGCAATGCTCTTCCTTTTTAGCCTCAGAATCTTGCACAGAGCCTCAAACAAAACAAGCACTTAATCAGTGCTTACTGATTAGTGAAATATTACCACTCCTTCAAGGCCTAGGCTCGATTCCCAAGGCTTCTTTGAGAACCTCTACAGCATATCTTATTTGCGCCATTCATTGGGCACCAATACACTGGGCATATGTTGCCTTGCTTAGCTAATCATCATTTGAGTCTATATATCAAGCTTTTTTGAAGTGCTTGTATTCTCAGCCTTTGTCCTTGATATGGAAGGGAATACTAGCTTGCAATGGATAAGGAGGAGAATGATATAGAACTGTAGCTGCCAAGACTCCAGAGAGAGAGGGGCTGGATAGATAGACACCAGAGTCCCTAAATCTTCTAATTAAGATGACTTTATAAAGGCTGTCCCACCAGAAACATGGGGACTGATGTCATTACAGTGGACTCCCAAAAGAGAAGAAAATTTGCAACAGACCACCTGAAAGTCTACTCATCTGATTAAATGATTTTGGACAGGAGTGAGGTGAGCTAAGCATTTAGCTAAGCATAAACACCATGCACAGATCACCTGCCTTGATTTAACTCATCTGGGTCAGTTACTCAACTACTGTCTGAAGGTCTCTGCTAAGACTTCGTATAGGGGGAGAAGGGTTGGCTCACCTTTTGCAGGAAATTTTAATGGGGATCAGGTGACTGAGCATGTGAGCATTTTAAAAGTAAAATTCCTTCTGCTGAAAAATAGTGTCTCATTGACAGATTGGTTCATTTGAAAAATATCACAAAATCAGAGTCTTGTCTGGTCCAAACATCAGTGTTGGCACCTGTGCCTAAGTCCAACCTGGAAAGGAATCCCTTCCACAGCACCCTCGACAAGCCATCACCTGAATCTGCCTGAAAATATCAAGTACAGGAGAACCCACCACCAATGGTGACAGATTTGCTAATTAGTTCTACTAATTGCTAACATCCATTGGAATGTCCAAGGCTCCCACTTCTGCTCTCTGAGGGCAAGCCAATTAAGTCCAATCCCTTTTCTGGTTTTGATAGTCCTTCAAGAACTTGCTAAGTTATCACATCTCCCCTAATATCTCTTCTTCTCCTGGCTAACCATTCCCAGTTCCTTCAACATACTTTTGTATGGTATAAACCACTGGGACCTTCACCATGCTGGTTGCCCAGCTCTGGGCAGTGTAGCTGATCAATGTCCTTCCATGAACTGTACACATCGCTCCAGATGAGGTATGATCAGGACACAATTCAGTGAGAACTCCAAAATATGACCCCTGACCTTTTGACCTTGGGAAGCTACTAACAGCTATTATCTGGCAGCAGATGGTAAGCACCAAATGCAAAAGCTAAGAGCTTAGAGGAGAGAGAGACATAGGACTGGTTTAAAGAAGGTTTCATGGGGAAAGGTGGACCTTGAGGAATGGGTAATATCTGGATTGTCTGAAAAAAAAGGGAGAAAGGCATTGGGGAAGACAGGAGAGAGCATGACAGATAACAATAAAAGGACCTTACCCCTTTAGAAACCCAAGGAAACAAGCAAGGTCCTGCCATTTCAATCTGAGGTCAGCCCTTCTAAAATTCCTGCATTTGAGTACTTACCCCTATCTCCCACACAAGATCCACATGTACCATGATTAAATAGGTACGATCTTGGGCAAGTCTCCTCTCTAGGTCTCAGTTTTTCTGTCCATAATATGATGGGGTTGGACGCAAACCGATCAATTTCCCTGGGGACCTCAAAGGAACGGTAAACCACTCTTTTCAAGGCAGTCTGGCTGGGGACATAATCCACCTGTCCTCGAGGACACAAGCCTACAGCCAAGCTGGTCCTTGAAGCCAGCATGTGCCTGTTTTTCACCTTGACTTTCTAGAGTTGAAGAAGCAGCTGAAGCCTACTACTGGATTAAGCTATCAATCAGTAAGCATTTAGCAAAGGACAAAAATTGCTGTTGTCTGTTCTACCTCCCAAGAAGCTTATATTCTACTGGGACTACTCTCTGGAGCAGACACAAAATTCTCTCCTCTCCTCTTTCAATGTTAAGCTTACTACCTGAAATACGCAGCCTACTACAGTGGAAAAAGTACTGGATTTGGAAATCAGAGGGCCTGGGTTCTAACCCTGGAAATGTCATTTCTTAAACTGTGTGATCCTCTTTGGGACTCAGTCTCCTTCTTAGGGATTGGTCTAGAGAGTTCTCAGACTTTCTGATCTCAGGACCCCTTTCTACTCTTAAAAATCATTGAGGGCTCTCCTCCCAAGGATTTTGTTTATGTAGTTTATATTTATTCATATTTATCATATTAGCAATTAAAAATATCTTAGTATTAGCATGAAAATAGTTATGACCTTATGGACCCCTTGAAAGGGTCTTGGGGGGGGGCCCTTGACCATTCTCTGAGAACCATTAATAATCTTTAATCTGGTCTTTTTTGAACAGAAATCTATGATCCAAAATGAGGATTTGGGATGGAAAAATCTGAGAAAATTATGATCTGGTAAACTTGGTACACTTACTTCCTGCTCACTGACCCTAAGGACCTATAGCATACACTGCTGACTTTCTGGTTTTGAAAAGACCCATTGGATGTGGGGATATTGGTTAATACCTTTCTACCTGAATAGGTCGAAGGGTGGAAGGCGACAAAGGCTTGGTAGTTAGAGCAACCAGAAGCCTGTTCCTCCCAGCAAAATCTTTTTTTTTTTTTGACAAATCATGGAATATAATATATACCTCTATATCAATGAATATGAAAGAGGAACAAAAAGCAAAGGGGAAATTTCTTTGATAATTTTTTCCAATTGGGAAAAGAGATAGCAGGCATCCGGCTCCACAACCATCTCAGTAAGATAAATCATCTTCAAAGTCCTTTCTCCCTATAAATTCGGGCCACCCAATACACAATTCCCAAACACTCTTGGTTTCCATTTTAGTCAGTTACAGACAGTCTAGCATTAAAAAAATGCAACACCTGGACTCCCCAAGGTAAGATCTGTTTGCCCTCGCAGGGAGGGCAGCCAAACCCAGGGATGGGGGGGAAAGGGGGACTCCTTGACCAGTCTAAGAAACATCACGCTCAAAGGCTGGAAGTCGCTTTTGGAGAGGAAGGAGGCAGCTGCTTAAACAGCAAAACCCTGGGGAAGGCATGGAGGAAATAGGTGGGAGGTTATGAACCTCAGGTCATCTGGGAATTCTGTAAGGGGCTCACACAACAAAATTCAAACAGCAGCACTGATAGGTCCTAGTGTTCCATCAAGCCACAGGTGTTGTTAGCCCTCATTTTTCCGGGTGGAGAAACATCCCTTTTTCAATCCCATCCTTCCCCCATCCCCATACAACCAAACCAGAATCGGCTGTAATTATGATCATTGAATAAAGCACTTGCATTGTGGATGAGAATCCCACAGCCAACGACAAAGTTAAGACAGAACGCTGGGATAACCCCGAGGGCACACCCCTCTACACGTGCATGCACACACATACATAAAGGAGGCATGCATACATACACAGGCAGGAGGCATGTACGCACAGGTACAAATCTCTATCGGTGTAATTTATCTCCCCTCTCGGTAGAGAAACGTGTCCCCGTGCAGGCCGAGGGGCACAAAATGCCAGAGAGGGTGCCTTCCCTGGGGCTGAAGACACAGCAGCTGAGGGTCTGCCCCGCCCGACCGTGGAGGTGGAGGTGGTGGCACTTCCCTGCTGGCAGCCCAGGAATCCTCGATCCCTGGGGCAGGGCCCGGGCACGCGGTGACGGTGACAGTCCCTGCTTGGCTGGGTCACCTCGCTGTCTGTCTATCTGTGCCTCGCACGCCACCTGTTCTCTTCCCAGAAAGAAGCGGCTGGCGGAGGCTGGCAGTTTGTTCGTGTTTCTAGAAAGGCTGCTTCGCAGTCCCGGGGCTCCGGCTCGGGGTTAATCTTTATTGCCCGCCAGGGATCAATCGGAGGTGGGGAGCCAGTGGCACGTGGGTCGCGCTGCTCCTGCCACCCCCCGGGGCTCCCGTCGGCCCTGCACCGGGGGCTCCCGTAGCCCCCAGCCGCCGGCCCCCCGATCCACCCGCCCCGGGCGGGCGCGCATCCTAGCGGCGGCGCCTTCCTCGGCCCCGGCGATCCCGATCCGCACGCACCGGCTCGCAGCCGCCGCCGCCTCCGCCGCGGTCCCCGGGGAGCCCGCAGCTCATTGTTCCCAGCGAGCCCGGAGCCTCCTTCCCCTCCCTCCGCCTTTGTTCCCGGCGGGGCCGGCAGTGCCCTGGCTCGACTGAGGTGGGAGATCGGGGAGGGGGCTGCCGAGCGAGCGACGAGCAGCAGCCGCCCCCCGGGGGCGGGGAGAAAGGAGGGGGCTCTGGCCCGGGCCCCTGCGCCACGCGGGCGGCCGTCAGCGGGCGAGACTGACTCACGGGCTGGAGGTGGAGCGGCAGGGAGGCGGCGGCGCCGGGAAAGCTTGGAGGCGCTCGCATTTCCGAGATAGATGGAGCTAATTGTCACTCCGAAGGGGGGGGGGACGACGACAATTTTGCCTTTTCCTAAAGTCACGCGAGCGCGCGCGCGCACACACACAGACACACACACACACACAGACACACACACAGACACAGACACACACACAGACACACACAGACACACACACACAGACACGCGCGCGCGCACACGCGCTTACTGGAGCACGGCGGGGAGGTGGGGTGTGAGCGATTTAAAAAATCAGCAGCGAGATGGATTTCCGAGGGTGGCCTTTGGAATTCAGGGGGCCCTGACTCCTGAGTCTGGGGGGCACACACATAGAAACCCTAGCTTGACCCCACCCCCACCTTTAATCGGAGGCAACTCCTCTCAATTTTGTCTGGTCTTCCCAGCCAAAGTGGAGAGATCTCCTCAGAGGCAGGAGGGCAGACAGCAAACCAGACACGACGCTAAAACCAGAGACTGCAGAGGGCAGCGAGGGCGGGGGCGGAGGCAGAGGGCAGCTGGGAGGGGCCTGACCAGGGAAGGAGGAGACGTTGCTTTTCTAAACTTTGAATTAGACCTCTCAGGAGGAGAGGGGAGATGGAAGGAAAGGAAAGAGGAGAAAATAGAAGGGGGGAGAGGACAAGGGAAAAGGAGAGATGAGAGGAGAGAAAGGGAAGGGAGTGTGGGACGAGGAGCCTGGGGAGGGGGAATTGGAGGAAGGGGGAGAATGAGGGCTGGGAAAGTGTGTTTAAGTTGGGAAGTAGGAGGGCCAAGATTCTGAGGGGGTGCCCCCATGCTTGAATTTACTCAACAAATCAGATGTTGCTTTAAGGCATCTTAAAGGTAATGGTGGTCACTGGCATTAGCAAGTGGTCCCAGTGCTAGGCTAATAGAGCCCCAGCTATATGGATGGGGGCTCTGAGAAAATTCATTTGCATCTGTTACTGCCACATCATATCCTATCCAACCATCACTGCCTAGTCATAGCTCATTCAAAGAATGATTCGAGGTAATAGCACCACCTAATCATAATTCCATAGCAGTCTAGCCATATAGCATATCATATCCCAACCATAAAACCACAGTTTATACCAACCATGCAACCGCATCACAGCCGCATATGGATGGCCCAATCACTTTCTATATGTATATGCACAATAACACCATACCAGAATATGTTGTAACATATCCAGGGAGAGGCAGTTGTGGTGTGTCAGTAGTGGATAGAGACCAGTCATAGAATCAGGTCAATTTCTGGGGACAGTCTGCCTTTACACTCTATAAAGTCAGTCATTTAACCTCCCAGTGCTCCAGGCCAGTCTCCCAGGACCTTGAGTTGCAGAAGAGTAGGGAGAGGTCCCACCTAGATGAAATTACAAGTATAATCCTCCTCCCCTATCCTATCATATCCAGATAATATCACTTCTTACTTACTTTAAAACATGGTTATGAGGATCACAGTCTCCCTAGTACCCAGCACAATGTCTAACCCCACAGTGAAGGACAAGTTAATGATGATGATAACATTCAAGGGCTACTACAGTTACAAGCTTGGAATCAAGAAGACTCATCTTTCTGAGTTTAAATTTGGCCTCAGACACTTCCTAGCTGTTGGACCTTGGGCAAGTCATTTGACCTTGTTTACCTCAATTTCCTCATCTGTAAAATGAACTGGAGAAGGGAATGCCAAAACCACTCCAGTTTCTTTGCCACCCCAAAGGTCTGAAGACTTGGACATGACCAAACAATAAAAGAAGCATTGTGCATAAGGTGTGCTAGTCAAATGCAAGTTGGTATTTTTTTTTTTTTTACCAATCTTTAATAAGGTAGGAGTTTCTCCCTCAGGTGATCATTTGGATCTACTGGCAAAGGGGGGGTGGGGCAAAAAGGGGGAGCCCCCTGGCTGGTCTGATATTATTTTTTCCTCTTCTAATTGCCTCTTTATTTGGGAGAAATAACCAATTCCCATTAAAGGCATTGTCAGGCCCTAATTAATTTCCCTGATACATCTGTACAGGTTCTTAACATACTGTCTATTGAGCAGAGCTTTTGTTGTTACCACTAATGAAACACTGAGCCCAGAGATTGGAGTTGAAGCTCCAACCCTCTTTAATTTCGGTGAGCCATTAGAGAGCCTCTCCATCACCACAATTACTGGGGACTATTTCCTTTTCTCCCTGCGGTGAAACTTAGAAACTTGAGCATCTAACAGCATATTAGAGTTTTTGTTTGTGTGTCTGTTTTAATAGGAAAGAAAAAAAAAAACAAACCAAGAAGAATCAAGCATTTAGGAAACACTCGGATTGAGGGAGCAGGAATTGATTCATCCCCAGAACCTCTCTCTTGGAGTTGACACTTTGTTTCCTATAGATTGGAGGAAATACCTTTGACCACTGGTATCACTGACTGCAAAAGTGGCAGACCTCAATTATTGACCGAGACTATGAAAATGAGGGCTTATTAGAGCCCCAAGAAAGGGAAAGGTCTGGGGAGTGGGGATTTTGTTTTCCAGGGGTCCTTTTCTCTCACCAGACAGGTATCTGATAAGACTGTAATATCTCCTTAATGTACACACTATTGATTCAGAATGTGTGATAGTTCCAAGCTGAAATTTACCATCCATGAAGAAAGGATTTACTAATTAAATTAATAGGGTAAACAAGATTTATTTAACCTATTTTAGAGCTCAAATGTTTTAAAATTAAGTTAGCAGCCCTTATTTGCATATGAACAATGTGGGTGGATAATGAATAGAATCTCTTACATTTGTATAGTATTTTGGCACTTTATCTAATCAGTCTGTTCCTACAATAAGCTGGTGGGATAGAGAGGACACTGTTGGGTTGTTCACTCCCCACCCTACACCCATCCATTTTTACTGAGGAGTAAATCGAGAATAGGAGATAAAGGGACTTGTCCAAGGGCATAAAGCCAATTAGGGGCAGAACTGTATCTCCAAACCAAGACCAAACCAAGAATTACGATCTGTTACAACCAAGCTTTACCTATGAATCAATGAATTGTAACCGAGTCTTACTATGACAGGATTCTATTGAAGTCAATAAATATTTATGCCTACTATGTGCCAAGCACTGAATAGTTCAGGCATGTTACTTAGCAGTGTTCTGCTGGCATTTGGTCTGACACATGCAGGCACATACTTAAATGCCATCATCTTGCTTTTTTTTCAAAACTCCTCTATTACCTAGGCTTGCTCCTCTGAATTGAAATTCAGCCTTCTCAGTTAGCAAAAATGCTACTGTTTAAAAAAAGAAAGAAAGAAAAGAACTTGCTTAGAAGGTTGGACTTTCCCAAAATGTTTCCTTAATTCTTTCGACATCTTTGCGAAGCAGGGACAGGTTATGTGTCATCATCCTCTTTCCACCAGTGTGGCAGCTTAGGCACAGACAACTTAAAGCACTTGCTCAGGGTCACCCAATATGTCACTAGTAGAGTAGATGTGAGATTCCCTTGATGTATCAAAAAGGCCTCTAAGCCCCAAGTGGTTTTGCCCCAAGTGGTTTTTTACTCTCTAATCCTTACATCTTTTACTCTCAAGTGGAATCCTTTTTGCCCAGCACAAATGGGACAAAATTGAATCTTCCAGACAACAAGGAAACATGGGAGTTTTAAGAAAAAAAAAAACAAACTTCAACCATCAAATTGTGTGAGGGTGGGGGTGGGGAAATAAGGAGAAGGCAGGGAACCTCTTCTAATTTGTTAATATCTGATTATTTTTATTTGTATTGTTGATGGACGATGCATAGTGGTATAAAAAAAGGAAGGAAAAAGAGGAAGGGAGAAAGGAAGAGGGAGGGAGTGAGGGAGGGAGAGGGAGAGGGAGAGAGAGAGAGGGAGAGAGAGAGAGAGAGAGGGAGAGAAAGCGAGAGAGGGGGAGAGAGAGAGAGAGAGAGAGAGAGAGAGAGAGAGAGAGAGAGAGAGAGAGAGAAAGCGAGAGAGGGGGAGAGAGAGAGAGAGAGAGAGAGAGAGAGAGAGAGAGAGAGAGAGAGAGAGAGAGAGAGAGAGCGCACACCAGAGTACCTTGGAAACAGAAAGTCCTAGATTCAAGCCCTGTCTCTACTACATATTGGCTGAGGTGCCCAGGACAAGTCACTCAGCCTCTCTTAGTGACCCTGAATTATTTCTCTGATGATGGAGGATGCATGATTTTATCACACAGGAAAACTCAATAGTTACAAAGAGAAACCAGGAATCCCATAATTCACCTATCACCATACTATAAGGAAAGGACCACTAACTCCAGCAGGAGTTAAATGACTAACATTCTGGCCTCCACAACCCTTACTGCATTACTTTGGTGGACTTGAATGTCTCATCTGAATAGAGGATAATAATTTCCATACCTTGAACAAGATTATCTCAAAGACTGATAAGGCTAGAAGGGGTCACCGAGTACTGGTAACCTGTAACCTGAACAAGAATACTGAGTTGTAAAGGAGATCGCAATCATTTGAAGTTAGAAGCCTTAGACTCAAACTTTAGCTCTACTATTTAACTTGTTGGCAAGTAATTTAATGTGTCTATAATAGGAGGCAGTGGACCTGTATCAGCAGCAGCAAAAATCCCTATAGCCTTTAACATGCCTGAGGACTACTCCCTCTTTAAGAGCTTTATTTTGAGGGGTGAGTTATAGCTACTGATATTTTGAAATTAAAACATCTTAATATTATTTTGAAAACAGTTTTGATCTTGGGGATCACACTTTTGAGAATCAGTTGCTATTTAAGATTTCTTCTCTGATGTAAATCCTATGAACCTACAGACATCTATAAAATGAGGATAATGACTTAGATGACCTTTAAATTTCCATTTGGCTCTTTCAGAGCTGTCCCTTCTCCACATGTGCTGTCAATAGCATTCACTAAAAGTCATCTTTCAATAAGAAAGAATGTCTGTTTTTATTTTGAATGGCTCTGTTAGGAAGTTTTCCCTCATATTGAACCTATGTGTTTGTTCTACGTAAAAGCCTTTGGAATAGGAAGATAACTGTCATGTCCCTCCGTCTTCTCTGTTACAGGTTCCTTCAGCATCTTCTTATGGCATGATCTTGAGACCACTCCTAGTGGTCCTCTTCTGAATCCTCTCCAGGGCTCCAAACTGAAAATAACACTCCAAATTTGGTCCGACCACAGTAGAACCATCAGTTCCCTTATTCTGGACCCTATGCTTTTCTGAAGCAGTCTAAGGTTGTGTCTTTCTGGCTACTTTGTCACATCATTGACATATCAGTCATATCACATTTTAGTAAATTCCCATTTACTAAAAATCTCAGACTTTTCTCCCTCTCCCCATTTAAATATTTGTAGAGCAACACTCTCCATTTTGTACTTGTGGAGTTGATTTTTTTTTAATCCCAAGTTAGATTTGGCTCATTATTCTAGCCTGTCAAAATCGTTTTGGCTCCTGACTCTGTCATCCAACAAATTAGCTATACTTACTTGCTTTGCATCATCTGTAGATATGATAAGGAAAATGGTAAATGACAGGGTCAAGCACACATCACTGCAGTACTCTGCTGGAGGCATCCAAGATGCCACTGTCTCATTAGTGACCGCTGTACTTTGGGCCTGGTCATTTAACTAGGTTTCATCTACATAACTAGAGTTATCATCGAACCTGAATCTCTCCATTTTTTTCCACAAAGATAGCATGATTGCCTTTGTCAAATACTTTGTTGAAATTTAATTAAACTAAATTTAAGCCAGGCTAGTAACTGTCAAAAAAAAAAAAGAGGTTAGTGTGACATGACCTTTATGCCTGGTTCCCTTTCTGGTTCTTCATAAACCATCCTTTTAAAAACACTATCCATGGTTGTTTGTTTTTAACTAGAAATTAAAGTCAAGTATATCAACATATAGTTTGAAGAATTTACCTTCTTCACTTTTTTTTTTAAATGGGATATTTGCCCATCTCTGATATGGTAACAACTTTCCCCATTCTCTATAATTTTTCAAACACCATTAATACCAGCTCAGCAACCAATCTGCCAGTTTTTTTTTCTTTCTAATATTCTGGAGTATATTTTACTGGGCCTAGTGACAATAAGGCAAAGTTAGGTTCTCTTTGATCATCTCCTTAAATATTGAATTGAATGTTATCTCCCTATTACCCATTCTAGTCCTATCCTTCCAGCCTGGAGACCATTCTTCTAGGGAGAGACAGATGACTAAGAGCTAGTTTTGTCCCTTGTCTGCTTTCTGTTATTCTAACTGGATTCATCCTGAGCAGTCATCCTGTCCTTTCTCTCATTTTCCTCTTGTCTTCAACATAGCTAAAATAAAGCCTGTTTGGTATCTTTAGCATTTATCACCAATCTGGGTTCATTTTATGGGATAGCATTCTTAGACACCATTAATGTAGGACTTGGCCACTCTTTTGAATTCATCTTTTACTACCTTGTTTCTCTCTCTCTCTCTCTCTCTCTCTCTCTCTCTCTCTCTCTCTCTCTCTCTCTCTCACACACACACACACACACACACATTTGAAAATTTTAAGTTGCTTGATGAGCTCTCTGAATATCCTCATTAGTTTCTTTAGTCGCTGCCCTCTTTCTTCCCTCCTCATAAAAACTATCCCCCATTTTTTATCTTTGGAATTTCATTTCTGAGAACTACCCATGTCTTTCCTTCTAAAATTTAAAGCCATAGGATCCTCCTTATTTTTTCTTTTAACCTTTTGGAATCAGTTCTTCCAAAATCTATGATAAATGTCAAACTACATTCAGTTTTCCTCTTCTCTATCATAAATTATAAGATGGAAAACTTACTCCTTCTTTAAAATTCCTGTCATTTCTACTTAAGCAACCAGATTCTCTTTTTTGGTCAGAATCAGGTCTAGAGTAGCATGCTGTTTCCCTCATCATCTTCTCCATCTTTTGGGAAATTAAATCATCTTTGAGATAAGTCAATTTCTTTTAACTAAAAATACATAGTCAAGCAAAACAAAGTCCTATATGGGCCATATCTCACTCTGTACCTTGAGTTCACTACCTCTCTCTTTGTCAGGAGGTAGGTAACCTGTGCCATCATTAGTAGTCGGGAATCATGGCTGGTCATTGCCTTGACAGGTGTTCTTACGTCTTTCTTAAGTTGTTTTCTTTGTAACGTTGTTGTCATTGTGTATATTGCTTTCTGGGTCCTGCTCACTTCACTCTGTATCAATTCATATAAGTCTTCCTATGCTAGAGACAAGCCAAACATTTATCAGCAGCTCTGCTTTTGGCAGAAAGAGCGCTCTCACGGATGCCTGAATAGCTGAAATTCCCACCAGTACTGTATCTTGTCTTTCTCATGTCTATTTTCTCTTTCTTCCCAGTTAAGTCTGTGGTATCCTCCCCAATGATGCTGCTGTCATTAGTGATGATCACAATACTCTCCGCCCTCTCTGGTTCCTGGATTCCACACGTGGCTATCCCTTCCATATCATGACTTTTCCTATCTTAGTTTTGATATATCTTGGGTTGGCATAAGAAATTAAATGGGAATTTTAGGGAGTTCTGCAGAAGCAGGTGACATATGATGGCCAGAAAATGATAGAAAAAATTAAGAAACTCAGAAATGCATTATATATATATATATATATATATAGTTTGTATAATGTCAACATATTTTATCTTTCAATACCATAATAATTCAGACTTCTTCTCTGATTCAAAGGGAGGGCCAAAAATTTTTACATGGATTTTCCAAATTGAGGAGGCACCATGCCCCTAATGCCCTCAGTGTGGAAGGGATAACTCTACTTTCTTAATATGCAACATTATTTCATAGCCCCTTCATTCTGGTCCTTTTGAATGTAGTATATATAACCTTTCATTATCCACAGTCCAGTAAAATCCTGTACTACTAAGTCTCAGTGATAAATTCAAGATTGAATTTGCCTCCTTGTATTTAGGATCTTTAATTCATTCATCAGTTGAACATTTGCATATAGACATTTAAGGATGTGGGAATTGTGAGCTCCTTGAGGGTAGGAGCCACTTTTGTCTTCTTTTTAATTCTCAGTGCCTGGCCCAGGGTAAGCGAGTAATAAATTCTTGAAGACCTGTTGCTGACTTAGTGCTGGTTCTTTTTGTGGGTCCTATCTCCTGTGATACTTTTCCTCTTTAATGATATTCTTCTACCCATGCTGCATTTGGTACTTTTTTTGTGGTATCTGGTTTGACAGACATATGTAGGCCATTTTTTTCCTCCCACTCCATTTTCAGGCTTCGTTATCCAAATGGGGAACTTCACGGGGCTGTGACGGTTGCCAGAATCAGACTGGCAAGTGGACTCCTGGCTGTCCCCCATACGATTCTTTTTTAAAACAACACTTTCCCCACATCTTTCCCTGGAAAGAACCTTCAGTCACTTTCCCCCACCCCCAACAGCCTAATGAACCAATTCCAATCTTTCTTAGCCTGGCAAGGAAGCTTCTTCACTATTTCCTTTCCAATTCATCCAAATAGTCACTCAACTAGCATTTCCCTCTACTCCATTCTTGTGGGGTCTCTCATTATTTTGTTTCTACTCTGTTGATGCCCACCCCCTCAAGTCTTTTTTTCCCTTTGCTTTTTCTGAGACAGCATGACGTTTCCAGCTTATGGTGTCCTTCCCTTCCCTTTTGCTTATTTTGGAGATTATTTTTGGATGATCTGCTGTTGCCAATGACCCGTAAGACTGCTCCCATCAATTAGCAAGGATCACTATGAGTGGACGGACTCTGTTATTCTGGATGTTCATTTGAGTGATCAACACAAGGTAGACTCATGAAGTGAGGCAATAGAAAAGTCTTCCATTTTGCCTATGTTTCTTTTTAAACAATTTTTATTTTCAGTTCCAAATTCTCTCTCTTCCTCCAGCCCCTCCCCCACCCACTGAGAAGGCAAGAGATAGGTTACCCATGATACACATGAAGTCATGCAAGTTTTACCTTGAAGTCATGCAAGTTTTACCTAGATTTCAAGGCTCAACCCCTTAAGATTTATTAAGTGTTCACTCAGCCCACAGGGATTATTTCCTTCTTGGGAATTTTTAAAGGCCACTGCATACTCGAAGAATTTAGCCCTTCTACCAGAGAATCTTGTATTTTTCTTTAGCTGTTTTGTAATCAACATACAATTCATGCGGCAAATATTTATCTAATACTTACATACTCCTAGTTCAGTATTAGAAATTATGTGGTAGGGTATGCAGATCAGTGTGAATAATCCCTAAGGGGCTTTTGGTTTCTGTGTGTGTGTGTGTGTGTGTGTGTGTGTGTGTGTGTGTGTGTGTGTGTGTACTCTATTACTGTAGGTTGTATATAAAGTAGCAGACATTCCAGTAGAACCTTCAGGTTTACAAAGACACATATACACACGCTTTACATATAGATATAAAAATATATAAAGTCTACATATACTCTCTATATAAAGATATATTACATGTAAAGTATATATAATATACACATAAACACATGTTAACATTTAAACATACATAATACACATGTGTGTGTATAATCTCATTTGATTTTTGAAACAACCCAATGAGATAGGTAGGTATTGATACCCTAGGTATCAATATCTAGATTTTAAAGATGAAGTGATGTTCAGAGACAGCTAGTATCACAGTTAGAATTTGAACTCAGATCTTTCTTGACTCCAAGTCTTAAATCGTAGCACACAGCCTCTCTTAGATGTGCAGTTCAGACAAACTTATATAAGAGGGTTTTTCTTTTGGTGTGTTGGTGGGGGTGAAGTGTGATTACTTCTGCCTGAGAAATCAGAAATGGCTTTATTTTAATAGGGAGAGATCAGTGGGAAAAATCTAGAGAGTAAGAACAAAGACAAAGGATAGGAGAACATAAAGTTTTTGAGGGAAGGGCCTAGGTCTTCTTTCCTCTCCTATATTCCTGGCTCTCCCACCCCTTGCCCACCCATGATAACTACCATGATGAGGTCATATAATGTACCTGTGTTGGGTAGCTGACCCGGAATCCACAGACCAATTCCAGGGGATCTGTGAACGAACGTGGATGGGAAAGAAGCTACATACTGCTTTAAATAGAAATGGTTTCCTTTGAAATTCCACATATTTTATGCATTTAAAACCATTATTTTGAGAAGACATGTAAGGGCTTCACCAGACAACTGCTGGAGGTGCCACAGTTCATGCACAGAGCCCTGAGTCTAGAGTCAGGAAGACCTGAGATCAAATCTGGCCTCAGAAACTTATGGGCTAGGTGACTTTGAACAAGACACTTAACCTCTGTCTGCCTCTTTTTCCTCACCTTCTAATGGGGATAATAACAGCACCTACCTTCCAGGGTTTCCATGAGAATCAAATGAGACGATAGCTAAGCACCTGGTGCACAGTCGCTGTTTTTAAAAAAATACTTATTTCCTTCCTCTCAGGTCCAAAAAAGATCAGCACTATGAGGGTTCAGAGCCCCTGATGTACTGACAAGATCCCTCATTCTGAAGTCCGAAGACCTAAGTTTGTGTCCCGGCTTTGTCACTTGCTACTTATGTGATCAGTTTCTTCAACTGCAAAAATCAAAGGATTTGACTAGTTTACCTCAATCAGTCATTTAGTCAACAAACACTTATTAAGAGTTCTTCCATTTGTAAAATCCTTTTGGGCCAAGTACACAGTGGGAGGCTGATTGAACAGAAGAAAGTGGTACAAAGCAGGCTGCCTTCTGAGAAGGTTCAGTTTCTTCACATGTAAAATGGGGGGAGGTGTTAGGGATGTCATGGGGATCATTTCTAAGGTTCCTTCAGGCTCTAACACTCTGTGAATGATCACTATATCTAGATCCCAACACATGAGTTTAAGGATAGGGACATAAGAGATTGCAGAAGGCTAACAGGGTGTTGGAGGCAGTGGAGAAAGAACCCAGGTGACTTTTGGGAGTGGTAAAAATCTCTTGAGTCTTGGTTCCTAACCTCCCTTAAACTAGGAAGAATCTCTCACTTCTCTTGTCTAAGGGCCTGCCTAAAAGCCTAGCAAAAGGCTGTTTTTGCCTACTTGTGTTCAACTCTCTGTGACCCTATTTGAGGTTTTCTTTGGCAAAGATCCTGGAGTGGTTTGTCATTTCCTTCTCCAGATCATTTTACAGATGAGGAAACTGAGGCAGATAGGGTGAAGTGACTTGCCCAGGGTCACATAGCTAGTAAGTGTCTGAGGCTGGATTTAAACTCAAGAAGATGAGTCTTTCTGTACTTCAGGCCTAGCACTTATCCACTATGCCACTGAGTTATCCCACCAAAGGGTAAAACACACAATAAAACAGGAGATATTTCACTTATTTAAGTCAGACTTCAAGACCTAAGGCCACTGACCTCCTGGCCAGAATCACCAAGCCATCCCCAACAGCTTAAAGGGGGAAGGGAGATGCTCTAGGAAACAACCGAAAGAGGATCATAGAATAAGAGTGAGAGGACCCCTTAGGGACTGTCTCGTTCAACAATGTTTTGCCTACAGCTTAATAAATGTTTCTTGGGTGATTTGAATCCCCTCATTTTACAATGAGGAATCAGAGAACACAAAAAGTGAAATAATTTCCCAAAGTCACACAGGAGGTACAGAGTTAAGTAAGCCAAGATTTTACATGCGAATGAGATACTATTTTTTAAAGCACTTAGCATGTGCTAGGCACATAGTAGGCATTTAAGAAATACTTATTCCCTCCCTACAACCTCTCTCCAAATCCAGGGTTCTTTGTACCATAAGAGGAACTAAGATTTTTGTGTTAAAAAAAAAGTGAGAAGTGGGAGAAGAGAAGACGGTTTTCCTTATTAAAAAAAATAGGATTGAACCTAATTCAAGATGCTTCTGGGGAAATAAATGATTGGCAGTTTGTGCCTCCCAGATACTTACAATACAGTTTACTCTCAATTGTGAGTGAATTGTCCCCTTTGGGACATTTAAATATTTCAAATCAAATCACCAGATATTTATGAGGTGCCTAGTAATACAAGACAGGGCTTTATCTTCATCTGATTTCCACTTAGCCCAATACACTGTAAGAAGTCAGCCAGAGCTCATTCCCTTCACCTGGAATTCCTCTGTTCCCATCATTCCCACTCCCACTACCCCCCTTTTTGGATCATCTAAATCTGACACAACCTTCAGCACTCAACTTAAGTTCCAATGCTACTGTTGCATCTTTCCCCAAAGACTTCAGCTTCTGTTGTTTTTTCTCCTTCTCCATTCCAGTTCTACCAATCCATTGATAATCTATACCCTTCATCTGGTGCTCATAATATACTAACTTGTTGTATTTTGTCTATTTAGTTTATTTTCATGTCCAAGTCTTGACTTTCCAGCTAGATTGTAGGACTCTTGAGGGCAGCGACTATTTTTAAATTATCCTCTATGGGTACAGAGGCAACAGTAAATGTTTGTTGTTGGGGATGAGTAGGTTTAATGTAGTTTAATTTTAACATTCATTTGAATAAAACATAAGTGGAAAGGAAGTCTGTTGCTCAAAACCATATTCATAAAAAGATACTTGGTTTAAGAATATTCTCACTTAAAATTCTAAATGTTCAAAACAAATAAATTGATGGTACTCATTTACTTTACAGAAGGATCACCTTTTCCCCATGGGAGGAAGCACCTCACAGTAGAAAAATAGGTTAAAATACCTAGGTTCTCTGGTGGGATCTGCTATTTATTAGCTGACTGCCCATGTGGGTAAGTTACATAAATTTCATAAGCCCTAATTTTCTCTTGGTAAAATAGGCAAAATAATACCTTCCTTCCCTATTTCATAGGGTCATGAAGGAAGACTTCAAACCTACATAAAGTGAGTTTCTCTTATTTCTCTTATTTTTTTATTCTCTTATTTATTGTAGTGTCACCACAGCAGGTAATAATGGCAGTAGAATAACATTTAGCAAGATACTTGACCAAGTCCTTTGGGAGGGTGGTATAATGGTCCAGTAGGAAGAGACATGTAGGTGGAGGCAGAGGGTATGGGTTCAAATGCTGACTTCTGCCACTTCCTGATTGCATGATCTTGTGCAAGTCACTTAACTACGATCTAGGCTTCAGTTGAAAGGATAGAATTTGATTATAGATGGATGCCAAACTAGAGGGAGGTCTGTTTTGGAGTGCCACAAAGATCTGTTCTATTTAAATTATTTATCAATAACCTTGAACAAAGATGTAGAAAATATGTCTATCAAAATCACAAATGATATAAACAATATAAACAATGAATACATTGGTTGATGGAATAAGGAGTCACACTGATCTCCACTGGTTATTATTTTAGGCCAAAATGAATATGAAATTTAAAAGGAATAAAGGTCAAGTCCCACATTTAGTTAAAAAACAAAATAATTCATCTAGTATAGGATAAAGGGGAAAAGTGGTAAGAATTTAATTTGAACTTGGAGTTCACAGGGATAAAAATGGAAGTTTTAGCTGGCCATAGGTTCAGTGACACGCACTATGAGTGTGATGAGGTTGTGCCAAAAATGAACACAATTTTATGTTTCAATAATAAAAGGGTAGTGTCCTGGCCACAGAAAGCACCAGTTCCTACTCTTATAATGTATTCTGGTCAGACCATATCTGAAGTATTGTGTTCAAATATTGTTAAGTCATCTTCTAGTGGGGACCAACTTTCTGTGACCCCATTTTGGGTTTTCTTGGTATGGTTTGTCATTTCCTTTTCCAGTTCATTTTATAGATGAGGAAACTGAGGCAAACACAGTTAAGTGACCTGTGCAGCATCATAAGCTAGTAAGCGTCTGAGGCTAGATTCTAAATCAGGGAGACGAGTGTTTTTGACTCAAGGCCTATAACTCTATGCACTGTGTCACTAGCTGCCTCCCGTTCACATATGGGTGGGCATCCCATTTTAAGAAGGACAATGACAAAGGAGCTGAAAAACCAGTCTCACCAAGGATGGTTTAAAGAACTGGGGATGTGGAGTCTTCAGAAGAGAATACTAAGTTAGAAAAGATGGAATGACAGTCTCAAATATCCAAGACCTGTCCTTGTTTGGTGGTAGAGGACCAGATAGACAGCCAGCCTTGGAGCCTGAAAGACCAGAGTTGGAGTGCCACCTCTGCCACAGGCTGGCATATGTCTCTTACCCACTTGGTGCCCTAGGAAACTCTCTAAGTTGCAGATAAGGTGCCAACCCATATGGATGGAGGGAATTTCTTCATCTGGAATTTCCTCCATCAGTGAAGTGACTGATTCAGTCTCTGTCTCTGACCCTGTGCTGCTTTGGAGGGTGATCCTAGGGCCATAACTCTAGAGTTAGAAGGGGCCTCATAATGATGATATTAAACACTGTAGCTGATACATATACGCCCTTTAACAAAGAAAGAAACATATAGTATCTACCATGTGCAGGCACTGTGCTAAGTACTTTATGAATATCATCTCATTTCGATCTTCATGGAAACCCTGGGCAGTAGGAGCTATTATGAGCCCCATTTTAGTATATTTCCCCCAAATTAATGAATTAATCTTTAGTTTCTGACATTCACTTTTATAGGATTTTGAGTTCTAAATTCCGCTCCCCTCCTTTCCCCCAAGAGGGTATGCAATCTGATATAGGCTACATATGTACAATTGTATTAAACATTTTCACATTCGTCATGTTGTGAAAGAAGAATCAGAACAAAAGGGAGAAACCACGAGAGAAAAAAAATAAAAAACAAAAAAAGGTAAAAACAGTATGCTTTGATACGCATTCAGACTCCATCTTTCTTTCTCTAGATTTAGATAGCATTTTCTATCATGAGTCTTTTGTATGGTCCCTATTTTACAGGTAAGGAAATTGAGGCAAACAGAGGCAAGTGACTTGCCCAGGGTCACAGAGTTAGTA
Source organism: Bettongia penicillata ogilbyi (assembly GCA_023548195.1). NCBI lineage: Eukaryota > Metazoa > Chordata > Mammalia > Diprotodontia > Potoroidae > Bettongia > Bettongia penicillata. Next base: position 1,520,240 of record JAJHZJ010000097.1, on the reverse strand, counting down.
TATGTCTAAGACTAGATTTGAACTCAGGTATTCCTGACTCCAGGCTCCAAGCTCTAATACTGAGGAGCCCAGCTGCTTCTAGGCTTGGGGAAAGGGGGGAAGGGGAGGTCAGGAAAGAATTTTTTGAAGAGTTATATAATATGGAAGGGTCTGTCCTGTGATTTAAATGTTTTCTGTCCCTGGGAATGCTCAAAGATTGACTATATGCCCATTTGTCCTAGATGTCACAGACAAGATTTCATAAAGTAGGTGGGAGGTGGGAACACCACAATCTCATCTAACTGGAGATCTGACATGTGTGTGATTTGATTTATACAAGTCTGTTGATCTTTCACCTTCCTTTCCTAACTGTGAATTGAAGAGATTGTATCAGATATTCTCGGGGTTCCTTTCCAGGCCTGGATTTCTGTGTCCCAACACATACATTCCTCTTCCCATAATGTGTTCCAAAGCTCATCAGGAATTCCTTTTGGAGGATCTGCTGTTTTAGCTTACTCATGCCATTGCTCCCATCCATTAGCACAGATAACTGAGAATGGACTGCATCACTCTGGAAGCTCATCTTTGTCAACAACTCAAAAGAGGAGAGAGGCTCCGTAACATAAAGGGACTGCTTATTCAAGAGTTGGTCATTTGAAAGTTCAGACATGAGTACTGTGGATTCTAAGCAGAATCCTCTGGGATAATTAATTGGGAAAGGCAGCCAGCCCTAATGAAGAGCTCAGCAGTCTGGACATCAAGGGGCAAAATAGTCAAGTGCTTGCTTGGCTGCTTCCTTTGAGCTGGCTGCCCAATGGCTCCATCCTCTGGCTGTGCTTTCAGCTCTGTGCCAGCTAACTTTCTAGCAAGCAGGTAAACTGAATAAAAACCCAACCAGAGGTAGAGAAATGGTCTTGCTGACCTCTCCAAGACCTCCCTTTATCCCTTAGTTTTTTGAGTCTGCCTAAGGTCCTAGCTTTGGAGTTTCCCTGTAGAGATTTGAAGGAGGGACAGAGATATGAAGGAGAAAGAAGGTGAGTTCTTTGGCTAGGACAGAGTCTTCCAAGGTCAGGATTACCCTATAATTAGGAAGAAGAAATCCAGTCTCATTTTAATGAGATATGATTGGGGAGACACAGTCCCTGGGCCTTGGGGAGCTCCAGGTCTGATGGGACACATGTACACCATCTCCTCAGAAAGCCTTTGGTCTGATGGGAGAAATACGTCTTGCACTTCCCTTCGGGAAACTCTTGGCAAGGACATCTTTGAACCCTACGTAGATAGCTGCTAGGAGTGTGAGACCCTAACGTCTGTCTTCCTACTGTCAAGAATCTTTGAAGATGATCCTAAGACAGCAAGACCCCACCCCAAACCCTTAGCTGCCCCACAATGACTCACCTGTGTGACAGCGTGGGTTTCATGGAGCTCATGGAATTAAGGGGAGGCTGCATGGGGAGTTTCCCGGGAGGGTCACTCTGCCGGCTTTTCTGGTGACGGAGGAGAAGCAGCCGGCCCAACTCTTCACACCAGGATGACAGCAGAGCTAGGAGGAAATACCAACAAGAGGTTAATGTACTGTTCTGGAGGTGGTCAGTCAAATAGCATCCATTAAGCACCCAGCACATGTTATGCCTAAGTGCTAAGGGCTAAAGAGATAAAGAAAGGCAAAAAACCTACCATCCAAACAAACAAAAACCCAGTTTTTTCAGATCTCAAGCAGCTCAGTCTAATGGGGAAGAAATATGCAAGCAATTATGTACAAACAATCTATATGTGGGATAAACTAGGGATGCAGGTAATCTCTGAGGGAAAGTACTAGTATTAAGGAAGACTGGGAAAGGCTTGGATGAGACTCAAAGGGAGCCAAGAAACGATGAGAAGCAGAGTGCCCTAGGTATGGGAGACGGCTCATTTCCTATGAGTTTGTATCCCATGCTCCCTTCCCCAGGTAGTAAGCAGTGTAGTGGAAAGGGCCCTGGACCAGGTTCATGGACTGTGAGAGCTGGTGGAGTTTCAGAGATCACCAAATCTGGCCAGTAAGCATTTACTTAATACCTACTATGTATCAATGACAATGACAGGCACTGGGAACACAAAGCCAAAAATTAAACAGACCCTGTCCTCAGAGGGCTTCTATTCTATCAGAGACAACATGCACATAGATGAGTATACACAAAACCAGGCAATATTCTAAAAGAAAGCACTAGCTGCTACGGAATAGGGGTTCCAAAGGCTTCATCTAAAAGGTAGTGTCTGGGCTGGGCTTAGAAGGAAATTGCAGCTTTTAACAGGTAAAGGTAAGGAACAGGCAGGGATGGAAGTTTTGGAACATGGCTCTTTCCCATGAGGAAGAGGAGTTTGGAGACCAGGATTGTAGCCTTGAACTGTGTGACCTTAGCCAAGTCAACCCACCTCTTTTGGGACTAAATTTCCACATCTATCAAAGAGAAATCACACAGGTGGATCAAGAGGATAACGAAGTGTTTGGGGAAAACTTTTTACAGGTATTATTACTGTTCCACTTACTACTCTACCATGAGTGGTTTATCATGATGTGAAGATGACTAGGTTTATGCCAGCAGACATCAAGCTCTGGCAGATGTTACTAAGTAGTACTGCTGTTGAATATGGACCTGGTAGATGGATAGACTATATGCCAGTTACTCAATGACCAGTCTAGCTATTATGAAGAGGGTTGTCACCAAAGGAAAGGACACCAAATAATGACTTATTTTTTGGCCTGATCAGCTTATGGAAACTGTCCACTAAAGAGTGGAGGGATTGTGATTTTCATCGGTAATGGGAATATTCATACACTCTATGCCTGATTCTCCAAATGTAAAATGGAGATGGTAACAATATTATTTTGCATTTTTACAAAAGGCAACCAATTAGATATGTGATGGGAAGCAAAGTGAGGATAATACCAAGGGTGCAAATCTGAGTGACTAGGAGGCTGGCCCAGCAAGGTTATGGTTTGCCACACGTCACAGACCTAGTGAGGAACAGGCCACAGAACTACCTAGGAGCTGAGAGGAAGTAAAGGCAGCTGTTGCCGTCAAAGAATATCCCCAGACTTACTGTTTTATAAAGTCTCTTTGTGATCGCATGATTATCTAAAGTGGTAAAAACCCCTGGGGCCCCCCATCTCTAACATTGTATACACCAAAGATGCTAAAGCACAGTGGTAGTTATCCACAAGAGTGAGAAAGAACAGAAAGTGAAATGAATCATGCCATTCTTATACTGGGCAGTGAGCTGCAAAATCATGGCGGAGAAATGTCACCCAAGTCCCATTTCTCCCAGGGATGCTCTACAAACAGGAAGTATGGAATACTAGGACCTTAGAAGAACCAAAATTACAAGTGAATCCAAGGACAATGGAAAGGCATACAACACACATGATGGAACTAAGCTGGGAGCAGCACACTACCAGTGATGGTGCAAAAGACAAAGATATTTATGTCCAAGAAGCTAGGTGGACCAGTCACATGGTGAGAGTGAAGAACAAGAGAGAGGCAGTTTTATAGAGGTGATCTAGCATCCGTGAAATATGAAAAGAACCAGAGGATGGCCTTCAATGCATTGGCCATCAGGGGTTCTAAACTCTGACATGTCCTGCTTGAAGGACCCTAGGCAAGTCACTTAAGCTCCAGGCAATATCTAAGCTGGGGGTTCTTAGCCTTTGTGTTTCATAGATGCCCCTCTCCCACTTTACAATCTAGTGAAGTCTCTAGATCCCTTTTCAGAATAATGCTTTTTAAATACATAAAATAATATAGGATTACAAAGAAAATCAATAATATTGAAATTCAGTTATCAAAATATTATTTAAAAAGTTCCTGGACTCCCAAGGCTAAGAATCCCTGGGCCACATGGTCTATGTATTTTAGAGAAATGTCCACATTAGAGGCACATAGCATGAAAAAGCCTAGAGAGGCCATGATTTCTACTGGAAGGGGGAAAATGCACACAGATAAGATCAGAGATCCGTTGAAGTAACATATTCTAACTTGAAGGCTGTCAGAAGAGGCTGTGGCTACTCTGGGCATTCTGGGATGTAAGATTTAGCATGGTAACCTGTCAGCTCCTGTAGCACAAAGAACAAGAGAGCACCATGTAAATGTCAGCTGTTGTTATTATTAGCTTATCAGCCTGGCTACCTGGACACCAATACATATAACACGGGTGTCTGGTGGATGGAGAGCATGGTTTTCTCCCTGTGTAGTGCAGCTCATTCAAAGTGGCATAATTGCTGAGATATTTTGAGAAGGGCAATTAGAAAGTCTTAGTTTAGGAGGAAATTTTAGAATGTGGTCAGGCCCAAGCTTTACATCCCCCCTACACCCAAAAGAACTAAGAAAAGCTCTCCCCCTCAACTTATTTGTAGAACTGGGGGACCATGGGAGTGGACCACTAAATATGTCATTTTATATAGCTTGGTTAATTTTGCTGAACTGTTTCCTCCCCCCCTTCTCATTCCTTCCCACCCCCTCTCTCTCCACTTTGTTACAAGGGATGGCTTTTTGGGAGACGGAGGGATAATGGTCTCAGGAACATAAATCCAGAGCTGAAAAGGATTGTCAGAAGTCATCTGGTTCAACCTCCTCATTTTACACAGGAAGGAAACTGAGTCCAAAGGGAGGTTAAGTGACTTTCCTATGAATCACTGAGAAATGTTAATGATGTAAAAACCAGAAGATATCAACAATTATTTTTAAGTAAAGATGTGGTCAAGCCAGAAATACTGGGTGAAAAAAGATCAAATTGTGAGAATAAAAAAAAGCATTTCTAGGTAATGTTTCCCATTGGGAAATATTGATGATGTAAAAACAAAAGATATCAATAAATTTTTAAACACATGAGATCAGACCAGAAATTTTGGGTGAAAAAAGATAAAAATCTTAAAATGAAAAAGCATCACTAGCTAATTCTTTCCATCTCTTCTTCTAATAAAGAAAGACACTCAGTATTGTGCCCCCGCTTTACAATGTCAGGTCTGGGAGATTAGGGACTTCCTTGCTTAGAAAAAAAACCTTTGCATTCCCAGTGCCCAGCACAGTGGTAAGATGATGAATTAATCAGTAGAAGGAATTCACACACAGTAAGTCTGCTGGAAGCTATTAATCAGAATCACCGTAGAGAATCCAGGTGAATTTAGTATATCAGGGACAGTTTTAATGAGATTATTTTCAAATGGTCTGTGTCCTGGGAAGGGGTCATTGTGTCAACTATAAGATACAGAGGATCCTCTGTAATAGTCTACCCTGAGACTCCAGCTACTAGCCTCCATCTTGGGGTGTGGCTGGTCACACCAGACTAGGGTGTATGTAGCCATGACCCCTGGAAGAGTATTGTCAACGTCTCTTGTTCAAACGTGCTCAAGGCCTGAGGAAAACACTGGATCATAGACTGTCCACCAAGGTCAAAGGGTCTTAGATTCTGTCTAGTCCGAAAGAAACACCTGAGTTCAAATCCAGCTTTAGGCACTTACTTTGTGACCCTGGACAAATCATTTAACCTTTTCTTAGCCCTTTTTTTGTAACTTTATCATCTATAAAGTAGGACTAAAAATAGCACCTACTTCTTAGAGTTGTTATAATAATACAATGAGATAATATTTGTAAAGTGTTTTGCAATCCTTAAAGCAGCCTGTCTATCTAGACATAGTTATATATGTAGATACAGATAAAGACAGAGTGATATAGATATTTACATATCTGTCATTGTTATTATAGTTGTTACTATTTTACAGATGGAGAAACAAAGGCCTGGAGAGAAGCGAGTTCTCTAAGGTCACAGAGCAAAGCCAACATTTGAGACTTGGCCTTCTAACCCCAAATTCAACATTCCTTCCACTGCCCCCTGCTGGTCAGTAGGTCGTTCAAAAGGCTGATGTGTTAACATATTAGGGATGGCAGGACAGCTCCCTGCTTCTCCCTAGTTGAGGGTAATCACCCAAGGTGTGGCATAGTAGCTAGCCACTGGAGTCAGGTGAGGCTCCCAGAGATCAATGCAGAAAGAGAGGAAAAGACTTCCCTGAAAATGCCACTATCTTCAAACAGTCCAGGTGGACCCCACTGAAACTCATCTGCCTCTGAATTTCAGGCAGGGCTTCATTGTCTGGGCTGCAAAGAAAGGATTCAGAGACAGATTTGGGGAATCCATGAACTTGGATGGGCAAAAAAATTCTACCATTGTTTTCACTAATTTCAAAATTTTCACTAATCTCAAATTTAAATTTGACGTTTTAAATTTAAATGGAATCTAGTAGAATGCTACAGGGGTCTAAGACACAAAATTTTTTAAGGAACCCTTTGGGGAGCTAGCTTGCCAGGTGTGTGTGTGTGTGTGTGTGTGTCTGTGTCTGTGTCTGTGTGTGCCCAACTCATGTGGTACTTGCCCAAAGAGAGCAAGATCATGCCAATGAGCCAAGGAACTTAAATGTAAGTGGGCAGAGGAGTATCGAGGAAGTTTGGTGGTTAGGCCCTACAGGACAGAAAGGCATTATCAGGCAGGTGAAATCAAAGGCTCACTAGAGTGGTGATTGGGAGGCAATGAGGTAACATGGTGGACTTGTGAGCCTGGAAAATGGCGACACGGAAACTTTGCAGCCTTCTTTCCTAGGACACAGAATGAAACACATCTAAGACGCAGATATGTATGGCATCCTTGCTACAGGCAAACAGGCAACACCCACCTCTTTTCCTAAAGATGTCATTTACAGAAAGAAAGAGAAGAGAGAGAGAGAGAGAGAGAGAGAGAGAGAGAGAGAGAGAGAGAGAGAGAGAGAGAGAGAGGGAGAGATAGAGAGAGAGAGAGAGCGACCACTTGACACTTGGGTGATTATCTGTCTGGAAGACCGAAGGTTGCTTCCTGGACCCGTTTGCACTTCTTATATAAATATAAGCAGAGCACACATCTGTAGCAGCTGGATAGGGAAGCACACCGCATCCTGCAGCCATTCAATAAGATTAAACAAACTAGAAATGAATTTCCAGATTACACTATTCATCCTTGGTATGCTTAGTTACCGCCTTTTTTTCTTTTTTCTTTTTTGAAAGCTGGCGGCACTGGATGCATCTCGACTCATTGAAACTCGGAGCACGGGAAACACAGGATCAGAGCATAATGAAGGAAGGGATAAAGAAGCAAGCACAAAGGAGAGCCACAGATGGTGCTGGCTTTCCCCACCCTCGGCCCCGGAGAGCCGGCGGGCAAGGCGGGCAGCTGCCTCCCCTCCTCCTTCTCCCCATCGGGCTGCATGGCCTTTTGCAAGGGGCTTGGGTGCCACACCCTCACTCTTCATTGCCCCACTCCCCAAGTCATAGCGAGTGTGTCAGGGACATGGTCCAGATCCTTTTCTGAAATGCTAAGTAAGCATCTCAGCCTGCCTCAATCCTAAATCACCCCCATATTTCCCTAACATTTGATAGAGGACCTTTCATAGTGAAAGTGAATTATTTTCCTTAAATAGAAAACACACACACACACACACACACACACACACACACACCCAGCAACAGTGGCAAACACATGTCCCCAATTCAGCCAGTAATGAAAGAGAGAAAAACATATGAGTTAAAACATACTGTATAATACACATACTATATTATATATATATGTGATAGTATGTGACACACATGAACTCTAGGTGTACACGTCATAGATAACCTAGGCAGCCATGGTCCTCCCTCTTCAAGGGATAAAGAGAAGGACTCTGCTGTCAGATCCTCGAAGACCTGACAAAAATGCCTTTCCCTTCTCAGCACATGTTCCCTCTCTATCTCACGGGCTGCTGGTCCTCGGCATGAGGGCTTTGCTGCAGACTTGTGACCCAGTCCCAAGCAAGGCTGACAGAGGAAGTGCGGGTTTTTATTATGGAATAAACCAAGTCAAGTTGTTTGGAGGCAGATGCTGATAAATACAACCCTACCACCCTTACCCCCAAGGAAATTTGGGGCAGTTGTCAGAGGGAAGGAGGGAGGGGGACAGTGGGGGAAGAAAGAGAGGAGGAAAAGAGAATTTTGAGACAGAATCTGAGAAAGAGGCAAGTGAAAAGGCAGGAGAAAAGCATATGGCTCTCTGTGGCATTCTATGTCAATGTGGACAGATACAGGCCCAGCAATGAACTGTGTACCTGTTCTCCAAGGACTGGTCTCATCATCACCAGGACACCCATAGGTACATGATGCTTAGTTTTTGTGGGTTTCTTTTTGGCCACAGAAACCTGTAAAGATCATCCTAATAATCCTAGATGGTTTGAGCTCTGCACTACTGGAAAACTAATCTGAGTTCAAATCTAATCTCTAACACTTACTAGCTGTGTGACCCTGGTCAAGTCACTTAACCCCGTTTGCCTCAATTTTCTCATCTATAAAAATGAGCTGGAGAAGGAAACAGCAAATCACTTCAGAATTTTTACCAAGAAAACCCCAAAAAGGGTCACAAAGAACTGGAGATACACATATCTCCATATTCATATGTATAACAAAATAAATATATATACATAAACACACAGACTCTGTTCTCTGATAGAACCTAGGCACCTGAGGACAAGGACTGTGTCATTTCTGTCTTTGAATCCCTGGTCCATAGCACAATGCCCACCAATCTGGATTTGTAGTCTCTGTGTCCCCATGCAGGGGTTTTTATTCACGTCTGTGTTTCTGACCATTCTTGCTACTGCCAAGGCTACCATTACAACTAGCTGGACTTTGTTTACTGACATTATCTCATTCAATCTCTTCAAGGGCCAGTGATGTCCTGGGAAGCTATGAATTTTCTTGCTCTCTAAGAGGAAGGGAGAAACCCCTACTCCTTGCTGGTTTCAGACCCAATGGATCAGTAAAGGAGGAAGAAAGTAGAGTGAACAAGTGTAGTAGTTTGAAAAGCCCCCTGCAGACCAAGGACTTCATGGGGAAATCCTGGGGAGCTTTCTGATTTAGGAGAGAAATGGCAATGTCACTGATCCAATAAGCCTCAAGATGAGCTCAGGACATTCTTATATTCATACTCACAAGATAGCCTTCCTTGCAGCATGGAGAGCCTAAGACATTATCACCTTATGGCTGCCTTGCTTCTCAAGCTAACCCAATATAGACTGGGTTCTCGAGACTGAGAAGAAGGGGGATTCCTCTATATGAAAAGTGGTGTAGGTCAACCCAGTCATTCCGGGACTGTAATACACCAAATATGATATAACAAGAATTTATTAAGTACCTAGTATGTACAAGGTACTGTGTTAAGTGTTGGGGGCAGAAATATAAGATAACTAGAAAGTCTCCAACCCTCAAGTATCTGAGACTCTAAATGAAGGAAGAAAACTCATAAGAGGGACCCAGGAAGGGCGTGATACCCTCAAGAACCTTACAGTCTAAAAGGGTGGGGGGATGAGACATGAACATAGGTAGTAATAGTGCACAATATTACCTAAAACTATTAGAAAGTTATAAGACTAAGTGCTTTGTAAAGTCTATGGGGGAAAAGCATTGACCAAGAGGTACCACTTGAGTATGTTAAAAGATATGGTCTAATACCCAAGATAGATTGGCAACCAACAATAAAATGTGAGACTGAATGCCACAAATGGTTAAAGAATGTGAACAAATTGTTCTCAAAGGAAGAATAAAAAACTATTAACCACTATATGAGTGAAGGCTTCAAATGACTAATTATTAAGAGAAATATAAATCAAAACAACTCTGAGGGTTTTTCTCATACTCAGCAAATTAGCAAAACTAATAAAAGAAGTGCACAGTCAATATTAGAAGGATTGTGGAAAGAGGGGCTCACTAATATTACTGATGGAGCTGAGCATTGGTCTAACCATCACAGAAAGAAATGTGGAATTAGGCAAAAAAAAAACACTAAAATATGTATATTCTTTATCGAAGAAACCTACTATGATAGACACCTCCAAAGCCAGGGTTAATGACAAAAAAGGAAAAGGTCCCATATATACCAAAATAATTATAACAGCACTTTTTGCAGTAGGAAAGAACTGGAAACAAAGTAGTTGCCCATTGAGTGGAGAATGGATAAACAAATTTTGGTACATGAATATTACTTCGTAAAAAAAGCAAATATGATGAACACAGAGAGACACGAGAAGATAGAAACTGATGCAAATGGAAGTGAGCAGAACCAGGAAAGCAATATACACAATGACTGCAACATTGTTCTAATGAAATTATACAATTATAACAGAATTACACAGTTTCACTCTGTAAATGGGAAACAACAAAACAAGGTTTCTAAATTGTTGTGACTAAGTCAGATAAGACAAAGCACTTCCCTATAGCTTCTTTGCAGGTTTTGGGGATTATGGGTATAGAAAACTGCACGTAATGTCAGACTTTTCACATATGTTGATTAATTTTTCTGAATTATTCTTCTCTCTCCTTCATATTTTTTGTATTTGAGAGTTTGAAGAGGATATATTCAGAAATAAATATAATGTAAAAACAAAAGGTATCAATAAAAAGGGGTGAAATGGGGGCTAGAGTGCCCAGCCTGAAGTCAGGAAAACCTGAGCTCAAATCTGGCCTCAGATGTTTATTAACTGTGTAATGCTGAGCAAATGACTTAACCCTGTTTGCCTCGGTTTCCTCATCTGTAAAAGGAGGAGATGGCAAACCACTCCAGTAGACCCCAAAATGGGGTCACACAGAGTCAGACATGACTGAAATGACTGAATGACAAACAAATCAATAAAAATAAGAAAAAAATCAAGAGACCCATGTAACTCACTGGATATGCGAAGGTGAGAAAGAAGGGTGAAAACGTAGGCTAAGGCTGTGAGTGCAGAAGAATGAATGAATGGTGGTCAGGCAGACAGATATAGTAAAATCAGAAGGACTGGTCCCATTACAGGTTTTATTGGCGAGGAGGGGGAAGATGGTCAGAGAAGGGATCAATGGGGGCCTATAGATTTTCTAATACATTTCATTTGCTTTATGCCTACACCTGTCAATGAATCCAATCTTAGAATTGGGTGATTTAGCTGGGCGGATCCCAAAGTGCTGGGGTAAGCATCTCCCAGCAGCCAGCCATACTGAAGCACTCCCTGGAAAGAAAAATAGTGCAGATCCCTGCACTAATCTATTTACCTATTATGAGACCCAGGTATTAGTTACAGCTTATCACCTCAGTCAATCACTTCCTCTTGTTAGGAACCATGCTTCTTAAAGGGGCTGGGCTACGCAAACTGCTATTTATAAGCAGAAACTATATTTACAGCTAGGGATGCAGAGGAAGAATGGAGGAAAGATAACAGCTAGGTAACATCAATTGGGCAGCCTCCCAGGGGGATGGCAGAGGGAGTCCAATTGGATTACTGCATCCTCTCTGCGGCAGACGGTTCTGTGGGAGGCTTGCCAGACTCGTTTATTATCCAACTGCAATGGGGATATTTAAGGCAGGAGAAGCCCACATCTAGCTGGGGCCTGAATCCTGGCTACCCATCAATCTGGATGCTAAGCCTTGGGCAGGCGGTAAGAAGACAGTTTGCTAGAAGGAAACCCTCACACAGAGGCGAGGTTCCCAGGGAGCAACAGAAATCACTGTTAGACACTCAGCAAATATCTCCTGGGTCTAAGGCACTTTGCTAGGCCTTGAGAGGCTTCCAGGAGGACAAAGACATGATTGTTGCTCTTAAAAGAGGTCAAAATAGTGCCATTTTTTTAGAGCTGCAGGGAGCTTTAGAGACAATCTTGTCTAACACCTCCTCATTTTACTCATCAGGAAACTAAGGTTCAGAGAAGGGAAGGAATCCCCAATGACATTTAGTAATCTAATCAGGAAGATACCTCTTTGTGGGTTCAAATCCGGGCTCAGACACTTACTGGCTTTGTGACCCTGGGCAAGTCACTTACCCTGTTTGCCTCAGTTTTCTCATCTGTAAAATGAGTTGGAAAAGGAAATGACAAATCACTCTAGTATCTTTGCCAAGAAAATCCCAAATGGGGTCACAAAGAGTTGGACATAACTGACCAACAACAAATATATGTTCAGCTCCATGAGGGAATGTGTAATAGTAGAAGAGAGGTCTCTTCCCTTATGAAGTTACAGTCTAGTTGGGTAATGACATTTGTCTGTGAAAGATCATGTAGCAATCTCATGAATGTTAACCAAAATTTCCAATTGCTACCTCTGAAATAAGTGTGCTGAGCCATTTGGTCTGGAAAGTCTCTTCTTTGACATTCTGTGATCCTATATTTTTACCCATTCTTCAACCTCGCCTGAAGTCTCCTCTTTCATAAAGAAAAGGGAAGTTTTTTTTCTGATTATTTCCATGGAAGATAGTTTGGGCTAGCGCACAGAGCCCTGGAATTGGGATGAGCAAGACTGGTGTTTGAACTCTAGACGAGGAACTTAGTAGCGGCATGACCCTGGGTAAGTCATTTAGTCTCTATGATCCGCAGGAGGATGATAATAGCGGTGTTGCCTGCCCTTCTGCGTGATGGTGAGATCTGAATGATTTAAATAAGTATAGACCTCTGCAAACCTCAGCGCTATGCAAAAGTCCATTTTTGGCGATGTTATCATTCCATAAAGCATGTTAACTACATAGCCCTCAACGATCTCTCTCCCCTCTAAACTCCTTAGTTTAGGGACTGAACTATGTTATTAACAGCCTCAACCTTTTATTATTTAATATGGTTTCATGGGTGTTTGTAGAGACTAAGCTCCCTCAGGGGCTACCTTTTCTTCTCTTGCATAGCTTCCAGCGCCTAGAATAGGACCGTGCTTAAAAAAAGGAAGAATATCCACATAGAGAAACCAGGAAACAGTATAATTGTTCGCTTTCTATTTCTCTAATCAATCTCTTCTGCTGTTGACTTCCTCCAGTGTCTTTTAAAATAGAGAGTGCCAAACCCAGCATGCTCCTCTGAACTCCCACTATTAATCCCTATTCTCTCTTTCCATTATTTTTGTTTTTGGAAAGTCTAGACTTACCAGAACACATACTGCCCAAATCTACTCTCCTCCCCAAAAGAATTTTGTTTTTTTGTATCTGTCCATTCCCTTCTTCTCCTTGGAGCTGTGTTCCCTGTCAATCTCCCCTCTTTATCCTATACCTTCTGAGAAATCCCCTGTCCTGTGAAAATCACTACTGCCACTGAGAAATAATGGTCAGAGATGGGAGTCAGGGGTCAGAGGAGGAAAGGTCCATGCTTTGGAGAAAGTAAAAGGTCCCCACAGAAGCTTAAACTGACCCCAAAATCTCCAAGTTAGAAGGGTCCCTGCAAAAGCCACCCACCCTTATCCGAACAAGATTTCCCTCTGCCATATTGCCAAATAATCAGTTTCCCCCAAAGTTTAGACAGATCCAAGTAAGAACAATCGAACAACCAACTCTCAATACACAGCCCACTCCACTTTTGGACAGCTTTAGTTCTCAGAAAACTATCCCTCTTACGGAATTCTCTCTGCAATTTTTAACAAATTTCTGAGGGCCACATACTGTCAGAGAAGAAACTCTGATTTTATAACCTGTTATTTCCTGCATCCTCCCAGTCTGCAATGCCTATCCAGCATCAGTCACTCCATTCTATCCCAGTTGGAGAGGATGTGGCCAGGGCCCCTCGGATGTGAGCAGATGATTAATAAGTGTTTATTGGCCATGGAGTTTTGACCTTAGGTTCAAAAGTTATTTGGGACTTTGATTTTACTCTTCAAGGGGGTAGATCATTTGCCATCATTTACCTCTTTAGGAAAGAGGAATACCAAATCACAGAATACTCGAATGAGCAGGGTCCTTTTAACTACCTCAATTTACAAATGAGGAAACAGATATTTAGAGAAAGGAAATCATTTGCCCAAGCTAAGCCAGCCAAAGGCTCCCGGGATCATACGATCATAGATTTAGAGCTGGAAACTCAGAGGACACCTAGTCCAATCAACTCATTTTACAGGTGGAGAAACTGAAGCCTGGCAAGGTTGACTTGCCCTAGGTCACACAAATGGTAAATGTCCAATAGAGGGGGTTTGAACCCGGTTTCTCTGACTCCAGAATCATTGTTCTTCTTTCTGCTAAACAGAGTTGCCTCTTCTAAATGTCAGAATTGGGTTTGAACCTTCCATGTCACCTTCCATGGGTCTTTCCATCCTTTCTACTACATCACCCAAAGGTGATACAGAACCAAGGGTATGCATCCACCTATATCATGTATATACCTGCAATACATTTGTAAATACAGAACCAAGGGTATGTACCCACCTACATAATACGAATACCTGCACATATTTATAAATACAGAACCAATGGTATGCATCCACCTATATCATATATGTACCTGCAAATGTTTACAAATACACAACTAAGAGTATGTACCACCTACATTATATATATATCTACATACATTTGTAAATATAGAACCAAGGGGAGACACCCACCTATATCCCATGAATACCTGCATATGTTTATAAATATATCATGTATGTAAATATATTATGTATTTACCTGCATATGTTTACAAATACACAACTAAAGGTATACATACCCACCTATATTATCTACATACAGAACCAAGGGTATGCACCCACCTATATCATGTATATATCTGCATATATTTATAAATACAGAACCAAGGGCATGCCCCCAACTACATCATGTATGCACCTGCATATGTTTACAACTAAGGGTATGAACCCACCTATATCATGCATATATATCTGCATATGTTTGTAAAGACAGAACCAAGGGTATGCACCCACCTACATCATGTATGTTCCTGCATATGTTTATAAATATACAACTAAGGGTATACACCCTCCTACATGATGTGTATACCAGCATACATTTGTAAATACAGGCAGATTCCCAGTACAACTAATAGTCCTGCACATCTGTTACAAGGAGTTGACTCTGCTGACCCTGGTCCAGTTGCTCAGCTTGCCTCCCAGAGAGGCCCCCTTTCCCTTTTCCTCCTCCCTCCAGCTCTTCCTTTGGAAGCTGCTGACGAGAGCATTACGGGGGCAGCATGTGAAACCATGTCATGTGCTGCTGCGCAGGCAGAAATGCGTGGTGCCAGGAAGCAAGAATCAATTCTTCTAGCAGCAGCTGCTGCCGCCACCACCACCACTATGGCTCCCCCCTCCCTCTGTGCTCCCTAATTGATATATTATTGCAACCACTGAAAAGAAGACTGGGCCCCAGAGAAGGAAATACAGACAGAGGGAGGGTGGACTGGAGAGTAGAGGCTCTTTCCTCGACTTATCTGTGGTTTAGGCTCTTGTCCCTGTCCCCACCCAAACGGGAGCCTTTCCCAAGAGCTACTGATGCCCCAGTAGGGACCAGGGGGACTGTGCTAAAACTGACCAGATCTGGGAAGGAAGGGGATCTCAGCTTCAGTTTCCTGAAGCCTTAGGAAAGGACCTGGGGCTCCTCAACCCACAGGGTTGGCTTGCACAGAGAGCAAACAGGGAACCATCTTGAACCATCTAGTCTGCATTCCTCTGGAGCCAGAGTGACAGGAGACTCCAAGAAAGGCCAGTTTTTCTCCCAGCAGGCCAGTTCCACCAGCCACTCGCCATAGGCTCTCTGTTCTTTAATTTGGGGAGCAAGAAAGTCAGTCACATTTTAAAAGGATGGGATTGGAGAAAGGCAGGCAGGCAGGCTGGCAAGCAAGCACTGGTGGGGATTTCCTATAACTCTGCAACTGTGGTTTCTTTGGTCAGAAGAACCCTTACGGGTCCCCTTCCTCCTCCTCCACTCCCCCCGCCCTTTGCTGTCTTCCCAGGAAGGCAGCTGCAAACAACAGCTCACATCATTACTTCATACTTCCTTTAAACAGAAAATAAGGCTACCTGGGGACACTGGGAGGCCCTGGAGGTGTAGAAAGGAAGGATGGTGCTTCCGAGAAGGCTGGAATAATTCTGAACTACGTAAGAAAGTCACTAGGCTGTTTATACCCAGCCACTATTAATGCTAAGCATCCAGCCTTAAGAGATCAACGACAGAAAGAAACCCTTCATATAGAAACACACATTCATAGTGCATAGGGGGCTCACTGGGAGGGGAATGGCTAAGCAAATCGGGGCATAAAAAGGAAAAGGAGAATTACGGTATCGAGAGACAGGTTGTGGGAGGGGGTGCAGGTTGGCCCTAGTGCCTCTTTTATTTATTTTAATGGAGATCTTTTGTTTTTCTATAACTTGTATTTCCCAATGTTTCTCCCCTCCCCAAAAGTGCTATCCTTTATAATAAAGAAGAAAAAATAGAAGGAAAACGTTTAGCAAAATGAGTCAATATATCCCCAAAGTTTGCCTTTCTATGTCACGTTCCACACTGACAGCCTTCTGTCTCTGAAAAAAAGAGTGGGATGGGGTGGGGAGCAAGTACCCTCTCTGTATCTGCAGCTGCACCCAGCTCCAATGTCTCCTTAAGGCATGATTTCCCTGCTTCCTTTCCCCTCCTCATCCTGAAGGTTTCCTACTACTCAAAACAGCCTCCTGAAATTGCATCACCATAGTCCTAGGCACACTGTAAACTTTCACATATTTGTACTTACTAAGAGAAGGAGAGTGGAAATTGCAAGGAGAATAATAACCCAGTGGGAAGCACCCCAGCAAAGGAATCCTTGAGTTCTAGTCTTGGTGCTGCTACTGACTAGCAGGTGGTTCTGGGTAAATTACTTTAAGCTCCCTAGGGCTCAAGTACTTCATCAGAAAAATGGAGATCAGGACACCCTCCCTACTTCTTTCACGGGGTTGTTGTGAAGTCTAAATGAGAATACCTGTAAAGGTGTGATGGAGAATTATTAAGTCTCCTAATGAGGCATGATTATGAGAGCCAGGAGATAACAATGATAGGAGAAAAAGGGTCTCCAGAAAGGGACCTGGAAATTTTTAGCTCCATGACTCAAAAGTGCGATGTGGTAGTTGAAAGAGCTAATGGAAGAAGCATATTGCTTGGAAAGAGTGAGATAATAGTCAAGTTGCTGTCCTTGAGTGGCTTGTGGAGGTGCCAAGAACAGAGCAGAAAAAGTGGTCTTCCTCACTGCTGGGGTCTTGCGCTGTTTTGGTTCCGAAGGAAAGAAGGTGGCTTCCTTCTGACCATACTTGGAATGCTGGGGTTCAGTTTTGGGGAACCACACTTTATGAAGGACATTGAGAGGTCTAAGCACATCCAGGAGGGGAACCAGGAGGGGGTGAGGAGACTGAAGACTCTGCCATGTGAAGAGTAAAGGGAGAAACTAGAGATGTTCAGATGAAAAATGAAGATAGCTGGGGGTGAGCCGGGGACTAAGGCAAGGCAGAGAAGAGGTCATAACAGTTGTCTTTAAAAACTTGATGGGTTGTTTCACCAGCCCCGTTACTCAATTTTCTTAGTAATCTCTGCCTCCAGGACCCCTCCGAGTAGAGGGCAGAGTGGAGCATTCCTTCCAAAACTTCCATTTAAGGAGGGCTCCTGGGCCAGGTAGTGTTTCATGTCCCACCCAGCTGCACGACTTTGGACTTTATCATGTTCTCCCCCTTCCACACACACTTTTCAGTTCCCTTCTTATGGGTTGTCTTCCTCCCATTCGATTATAAACTCCTTGAGGGCAAGGACTATCTTCCTGTTTTGTATTATATTCACAGCCCTTAGTAGAGTGTCTAGCACAAAGTAGGCACTTAAGAAACATTTTCACTACCATGTGGAAATGGGAGAGGGAGTAGATTTGTTCTTTGTGACTTTGCAAGACAAAACTAGGAGAAACGGGAGGAAATTACAGTGAGGTAGGCTTCAGCTCGGTATAACACTAAAATTCAGTGGCTTCCTTTGGAGGACAGTGAACTCCCCACCACTGGAAGCCTTCAAAGAAAGGCTTTCAGGAGTGTCATAGAAAGGAGCTATTCTTTATTTTTGGTTAGCACTAGATTAACCCGGGGAATCTTTCAACTTTTAGATACTACCATTCTAAGGAAAAATGGATTCTTGTGGTCAGAAAGTGAAATGCATTCACAGCCAACGGGGTCTTCCAAGTTGGTTGCTGTACAGTGGTTTCAGAAATCTAGGTTGGGTCTTAAACAAATATCATCTCTGTTCCTGTGACTTTTCTCCAAATCTCAGAAAGGCCTAGAGCTCACCCTTCATGCATCTCTAAATTTTGCAGGGATGATGTTTGGAAGCTTGGTGCTTCTTGCTATTTTAGGGCTTTTCTCAAAGCTAATCCCTCTCCTCCAGCCTGCCTAGGCAATGGCTTGGGGGTTGAATAGCCTGGGATGAGGGAAGGCGAAGAGGGATTGTGTGTGTGTTTGTGTGTGTGGGGGGGCGCCTGGGGGGAAGGGGAGACGTGGGAGCTTATGGTGAGAAAGGAAGAACTTTGTGCAGCTCAGAAACTTTGTTTTGGAGCTCTGTGAGAATTCCTGCTGCAATATGGCATATATCGTTGCCAGGAAGAGTTAAACCTAATATAAAAATGTCCACCATGTTCAACATGCCATTCACCTGAGTGCTCTGATGGTACTACCTGTACCTTTTTTCAAAACAAGAGGTGAGACAGAAGCAGAAATCAACAGGTTTCCGGTTATCGCCTAAGCCTTTGCGGAAGTCTTTGGGATGTCTTCTAGAGTCTCTGTTTATTCTGGGGTTTGATACTGTCTTATTGTTTTCACTTTAGTCCTCTCTGAGGACTCCTCATGACCCCATTTGGGGTTTTCATGGCAAAGATATTGGAGTGGTTTGCCATTTCCTTCTCCAGTTCATTTTACCAATGAGGAAACTGAGGCAAAAAGGCTTAAGTGACTTGCCCAGAGTCAAATAGCTAGTACATATCTGACAGCAGTTTTGAACTCAGGTCTTCCTTACTCCAGGCCCAGCACTCTATCCACTGTGCCACCTAGCTGCCTCACTCACTGGCAGATGTATTACCATCTCTCCAATTTATGTCACACTAAGTATGAACACTGTCCTCAGAGAAACATGAGATCTTTGCAGAGGTGGTGACCTACGGGCATGGAACATTGTGTGCCTCAGCTGCTGGTACTGGTGAGTGCTACTGAACTAGTGCTTTCCATTATTTCTGGATCAATGATTAGGTGAGAAAAGAGACACAGGATCACACATTTACAGCTGGAAGTGACTTTGAAGGTCATCTAATCCAACTCCCTCATGTTATAGATCAGGAAACTGAAGTGCAAAGAGGTCCAAAGTTACATGGGCCATGAAGTGGCAGTCCAGATCTGACATCGGGTCCTTAGCATTGTGCTATGTTGCCTCTCAAATGTCCTTGTCAGAAATGAAGATGCTATGAAAACAAAATCTATTAATTTTTTAAAAATTTAATATGAAAATATGTTTTACATGATTACACATGTATAACATAACAGATTAGTTACCATCTCAGGGATACGGAGGGGAAGGAGGGACAGAATTTGGAACTCAAATTTTAAAAACTTAAAAAATTGTTTTTACATGTAATTAGGGAAAAAATAAAATACTATCTACAAAATTAGTATTAAAAGAAAAAAAAAGGAAAACCCCTCCAAATTCTCCACAGCAGTGAACTCTGAAATTTTGAGTGTCCAGAATTATGGATTTGGCTGCCTAAATTACAGACATATTTAGCCTGGGCAAAATTATTGCTTTGAGAGAAGAGTCTGCTTGCCTTAATGACAACTTCCTCTTGGTCTTTCCCTACGTCACCATCCCTCATTGCCTATAGGCTTGTTGGAATTAAAATTAGGATATATGGCCTCAAATCTTGGTTCTAACTCTATTAGTGTGACCTTGGACAAATCACTTATCCCTTTTGAGCATCAGTTTCTCTGACTTCAAAACGGGAATTCTAATTCTTGCCCTGTATTAAATCATGGGGTTTTTGTGTGGAGTACTTTGTAAACTATTGGGAGGTATCCGTGGATAAAGATGACTGATTACTATCATTATCTCATAGGCAGGGCAAAGAACATCTTATTAATCGAGGCCAAAATAGAAGACATGACAGCCACTCAAATATGGCTAGGGATCACTTTTGTAATTGCTCAAGAGCCTTACTGGGTTAGGGGGGCAGCTAGGTGGTGCAGTGGATAGAGCACCAGTGCAGGAGTCAGGAGGATCTGAGTTCAAATCTCACCTCAGACACTTGATACTCACTAGCTGTGTGACCTTGGGCAAGTCACTTAACCCCAAATGCTTCATCCTGGGTCATCTCCAGTCATCCTGATGAATATCTAATCACTAGATTCAGATGGCTCTGGAGGAGAAGTGAGACTGGTGACCTGCACAGCCCTCCCTCCCTCAAAACAAAGTCAAGTGCAAGTCATGTCATTATTTCTCTGATGGCATGGTCTTCTTTGGCAACAAAAGACGAACACACACACATACTGGGTTAGGGTTCAACCTGCATTCTTTACCCCATCCAAGTTGCAGATGGTTAGACTTCTAATCTGCTCCAATTATTTACAGGTGAGGAGTATAGTTACGGACTGAGGTCCCCTGACTCTGAATCCTGGGCTCCTTCTGCCCTTACCACTGATTCTCCTTGGTAAGACAAGTTCAGCTGGTAAAATCAGATGCACTGGACCTTGCTTAGACTATAAGTGATGGGATGAGAGGAAGGAATGTAGGGGTAAAAGCTGAAATCTTGTAATCAAGAGTGTGAGAGGAACTGGACAAGTTTACTAGTAAATATATGAGAAGTAGCATCTCAAGACAGGCCAACAAGGAAAGAGGAACCTGCAGAAGCTTTTGTGACTGGAGAAACTAGAACATGGAGGACAAGACAATGTGTATAAGGAAGTGTCAGACAGCAAGAAGTTACAATCTGCCCTGTAAAATTTTGGACTCAGGAAAGGATGAGATACTGCAGCTGGGTGGCAGGGTAGAGCTGAAAGCTGGCAGAGAGGAAAACGATGCCTACAGAGAAAGGTCCAAAGGCCTGGATGTGAAGCAGGATCAGAACAACTTATCAAACGATTCCCAGCCTGAGAAGCCGACACATCGAAATGGAAACAAACAGGCATTAGATATCACAGAGCAGCTTATCTGGCTAAAAGGCTCCTCGAGAACAGAGGATGGATGAATGATATTAAACCGAGAAACACACACAGACATGTGGAAAGAGGCCCCTGGGCCCCAGCGCTGCCAAGAGTGAAGGCAGAGGGTCAGGACTGGGAAGGCAGGGGTGGCTACCAGCCTCCCTGTGGGGAAGAGGCTCTGGGTAGAATCTGGCAGAAATGAACAGCGAGATCTCTGTAGTCTTTTGGGAGTGGGATGGGGGATCAGGAATCTTAAACAGAGGAGCTCTTAGCTTGTGACTAAAGGGCTAAGCGGTCTTCAAGAAAGAGAAACTGAAAATGCTGCGGAGCAAGGCAGAAGGGAGGGCAGGGGGGTGATGAGGTTACGTTGTTGACTGGAAGAGTTCACATGTAGTCAATTTTGTCTTCACCACTTTCACCCCTGTATTAACATTCACCTTCCCCCACACCCCATCCTATAATGCAGCTACCTTCCTACCATTAATAGCACAAATTAATGGGGATTATGATGAATATTAATGTCAGGATAAGTAATTAACCCCATTTTACAGGTGAAGAAATACTTAATCCAGAAAGAGGAAAAGACATGCCCACAGTCATTCAGCTAGTTAACGGTAGAGCTGGCCCCACATCTTCTGAGGATCTGCAGACTTTCTGCTAATACCAAATTATCTTTCTTTGTCCTATCTTTTTCCAACTATTTGCTTTTCCTTTCCTACGTCATCTGTCAGTCAATAAACGTTAAGTGTGGGCCAGGCACTGTGCTAAGTGCTAGGTATACCACGAAAGTCATGACAGTCCCTTCTCCCAAGAAGCTGCCCATGGAATGGGGGAAGCAAGATGCAAACAGATCCTTCCACAGACTATGGAAGGAGGCAACCTCCGTGCATGGGCATGCCTTCTGACTCATCTTCCCCTGTACCCCAAGGCATCCTGAAAGAAATAAAGCAGTTTTACCTTCAGATCACTTTTAGCCATAGCATGATTTCAGGGTCATGAAGAAGGTATCCCTGGCCCTTAAATATCTCCCTCACTTGCTTGCTGACACTTGAAATTTCTTTAACAGGAGACAAAGTTTCTACAATTAGAGGTAAATTGTGAATACCTAGGAGATTTAACTCATTAGTGTGAACAAGTTTCCAGGGTAAATGACAGAGGCAAAATCCTTTCCAGCTAATTGGGGGAGATGAGTGGTTAGGAGAGGGCTCCAGAAGACAGGAAATATTGGGGGTGTGGAAGAACGGATGTCATCAAAAGGAAAAGGAGGAGAAAGGAGTGATTGGAGACAACCAAGATAAACTTCTCTGGCCTCGAGTGATCCCTCTTTACCTTCATCTTAACCTGGGGTCTTAAATAGATAGCTAGATAAGTAGACAGATAGATGGAAGGATAGTTAAACTAGCTAGGCAGACAGATTTCAATGTAATTTGTTTCCTTTGTGATCCTATGTATTTTACGCATTTTAAAAGATTCCAAGGAGGGGGCCATTAAACTTGCCCAGACCACCAAAGGAGTACATGGCAGAAAAAGAGGTTCTGCCAAATAAAGAACCATTAGCTAAATGACTATTAGCTACCAGGTTCTGTGCTAAGTGCTGCAGAAACAAATAATGGCAAAAGACAATAACCTACAGTCTAATAAGGGAAGAATCCTTGTCTATGCAGTCTCAGAGCGGGAAGGGAAGTCAGAAGCCATCTGTCTAAGAATTCCCTCTCAGGCACACTTGGCAGGTGGTCAGCCAAGTGAAGGGGGAATTGTCTTTGGAGGCAGCTAATTCCACTCTGGGATAGCTTGAGTTGTTAAGAGTCAAAGTTGCCCTTGAAAACTCTCACCCATTTTGTCTAGTTCTACCCTCCTCAAAAAAAGGTTGGCCAGGTCTAATCTTTCTCCACATGAGAGCCGTTTGACACTAGAAAAAAGCCATCCTATCTTCCCTAAATTTTCTTCTCCAGGCTACACATTCCTAATTCCTTCAACCAATCTGTGCCAAGACAAACAGAAACTTTGTGGAGTATTTCGTGTCCTCAAGACAATGAATGTGTGCCCTTAGCTGGAATATGCCTGCCAGGTCCTGATCAGAGCAGAAGGTACAGGCTGCTTCCTCCCCAACCCCAAAGGGGCAGGATGGCTGAGCCCTTTTCCACCTGGGAACAATTTCTTTCCAGCAGTGCTAGGCAACAAGGGATCTCCTCAGAGGAAAACTTAAGGGGAAAAATAAGACGAACCCTTCACCAAGGCTCAGTTTCTTCTCAGCCAGTACCGTGGGAATGGGATCATGCAGGGACATGAAACACCTGGGCTTGGGCCACTCACTGGATTGAAGGTGGACCTGCCCTCACTTAATTCCATGCACAAGCCATCACCCTTGTGATGTCACTGGGCCTCTCTGAGAAGGAAGAAATGAGAAGATCATGCCTTTAATTGGTGGATGAGGGCACAAAGTTTCCACTTCCATTTTACCTTGGGACTTCCTGAGAGAACGGGCTTTTCTTGGTTGGACAAGAGTAGCAGCCACCAAATGCTGGGGTTGACTGCCTCAGGCAGGGAACTGGAGAAACCTCAGCTTACACCATTGCCATTATAGAGCAGGCCCCAAAGAAGGCAGAGACCTGAACTCTGAAACACTGGTCAAGTCTCTTCTTATATTTAGCTCTCCATCCACTTACCACATGCATCCCCACCCACTTCCAGAGGAGGTGTCATGTACCTCACTGGCAAAGTAGGCACTGTACCTTTTATCTGTTTCTCTCCCACCAGAAAACTACCTTATTGGATAGATCCTAAGATATCTGTTGGGATAATCCCTGCCTTCCAGGTACACTAAACTCTAAACCAGTACTAACACTGGAAAGCTTTTTTGATTGACCTGAGGGAAGCTAAGTGAGATGCCAAGATATCCTAGAAGACTTCTTCCTCTTCCAGAAATGCCCAAGGATAGGGACTGCTGGGCAGATAGGGCCAACCCAAACCAAGAAGGGGAAGATAGGCAACCATCTCACAATTAGGACCCTGTGAACTAACAATCCAGTAATGGCAAAAGCTCTTTCAAACAAGCTTTTTTAAAAAAGGGGATAAACCACAGAAACAGCCTTGGGCAGCGCCATCCAGTCCCATGCAGCCTGAATACCTGCTCTCTAAGATGTGGAGTGTGGATGAACATGGTAAAGGAACATATATCTAGAGCCAGAAGGGAATATTAAAGGTCATCTAGTCTAAGTGCCTCGTTTTACAGAAGAGGAAACAGAGGCCCAGAGAAGGCAGTGTAAATTTCAAAAAGGAAAGATGGCCAGGGTTTTGGGGAGCTTATGCTGGAAATTTTAATGCAACTGGACCTGTAATGGGGATATTTGGTTTGGAGTATCACCTGCTTTCTGTCTGAGGGAGTAGCGACTGATGGAACCTTGCATCATGGATTTTGACTTGAAAGGGACCTCTGCAGTCAGCAAGTCCAAATCTTTCACTTTACAGATGCAGAAATTGAGGCCTAGAAAGATTTAGTCACTTGCCTAAAGTCACATAGGGAGTGGGGAGCGGAAGCTGCATTTGGACCTAGGTCCTCTAGGACCTTCTGTTTTCCATCAAAATCTGGCTTTCCTTCATTACTCTTATCCTTAAATGGACCATTAGCAGAGAGGTGTGGAGATGTCCAGCTAACCCACGTGGTGGTGTTTGCTTCCTGCAGGTGCATAGTCAGTCTGAGTGGAGGGAGCAAGGGGGATACAGATTCTGATTACATGAGAAAAGGGCCCCTTCTGGTCCCAAACTCTGATCGAAAACAATTTCATTTCAGTAAGCCACATCCCCAAAGTCCTTTGGCTCATCCTTGCATTTCTATCTACCCTCCAGGGGGAATGATCCAAACTGTGGTGACCCCTTGGCATAATTTAAATATTTGATGCCCACTTTCAAGCCCAGTGCAGAGCTGGATTTCCTGCAGCTTTCTTTCACTCTGTGTGATGGCCTAGAAACAGGACTAGCCCAGAAATGAAGAAAGCCCCAAGCACCAAACCAAGTCTCCTTCATCCACTCAGATCTCCTCCCAAGGGGAAAAAAATCACGCAGAGAACAAAAGACCTCAAAGAGACCCAGAGAGACAGTCCAGCACATCAAAAGTAACTTAAATGGCTTATTAACTGGCACTGGACTAAGCGCCAGAAGGCTGGCATTCTGGTTCCCATTGGGCCATTTCCTAGCTATGTGACCATCAGCCAAGATTGCTTCTCTGGGTTAGTTTCCTCATCTATGAAGTGTGTGTGTGTGTGTGTGTGTGTGTGTGTGTGTGTGTGTGAGAGAGAGAGAGAGAGAGAGAGAGAGAGAGAGAAATAATAATTTCTACAGCTCCCCAACTGGACTATCCTGGGGATCAAGAGAGATAAGGGGTATAAAAACCCTTCAAGAGCTGGATACAAACCTAATCAGATCAACATATATTTATACAATGCCATGTTATTCACAAAGTACTTTTCTCAACTATAACTGCCATGTTGCTGATGAGGAAACAAGCCTACAATCACACAGTAAGTAGCTGAACTGGGATTAAAACCCAGGTTACAGACCATGGGATTTAGAGTTAAAAGGGATCATCTAGTCTTACTTTTAATTTTATTTTGCAGTGGAGAAAACTAAGGCCAAGGGAAGTTATATACCTTGTCCAAAGACCCTAAATTTCAGGGTTGCAACTCAAGCAGTGTTTTTTCTACTTTTCCATCCTGCCTTCCTACTGTAAGTATAAAGTGGGATGATAATGAAGATGCTGAGGATGATGATGCTATGCCCTTAGTTTCTTTTACTTCAAGACTGTTGCATGCACCATCCTCACCCACCACCCAACCTCTGCCTCTCTTCCCCTGTCATGGAAGGAAGAGGTGGTCTGCGTCTGAGTCACTGACCAAGAAACACTTCTGACCACGGATAGAGCTAAAGTGTGATAAACTGGCCATACTTGTCTTTCCTCCTGGCTTTCTCCTTCCTGGGTATGCCCAGGTTCCTGTCTGACCTAGTCCCCAGACTGAGTCCAATGCCTTCCTAGCTCCTTGTGAGTAGCTAAATACAGATGAAAGAGGACTCTGTAATTTGCAGGAGTGTGTAGGCATCTAAAGTAAGAAATAGAAGAGCAGCCCTTAGATTCATCCAGTCCTGGGTTTTGTTTGGTTTTTTTTTTTCAACTGAAACCCAGAGTGGGAGAGTGACTTATCCAGTCACATGACAACTTACAGGTAGAATGAGGACCAGAGCCTACAACTGCCAGGGACTGATGTGACCATCGTCCCAATGGAAAGGGAAGGTGTAGATTTCTTCCTGCTTGAGAGGCAGTTGCTTCCTTGAGGGTTTTGGGGGAGCCCTGTGGCTTGCTTTTGCTGGAAGAGTCCTGGAAGATGAGTTTGGGCAGTTTTCCCTGAAGGCTGAATCCCTCTTCTTGCTTAATGGACAAACCAGGACAATGAAGTCATAGCTGCCACCACAACAGTATCGGGTTTTTTGTGCTGTTTCTTGCTTTTATCTATCTTTTACCACATCATGCCTTCTTCCTACAGTGTAGACTAGCAATTAAAAGCAAGCAGCCCTTGGGCTGAATTAACCCCAGCCTCCCCTCCTCCCTTCAATCCACCCCAAAACCCAATCCCTACCTGCTTCTGTTTGGTCTGCAGGCCCTGCCATCTCTTGCTTCTATCCGTCTCACAGCTCTTCTGGGCCTCCCGATATCTCTCTCAGATAGAACACGGGGTGGAGGTTACCCCACAGATCTAGTCTGTTTGTCTCTCGCACACTCTGAATGTACACCACACACAGCTCAGTGTAGTACACAGCTCTGTTCCCTCTCTCCCTAAGATTTTAGCTGGCACCACCTCAAAAGTCTTCAGGCGTGTGAACTCCTTGTTATATGAACTGAACTCTGCAGAACCCTGAAGGAGGGCCAGGCTGTCTTCCAAACCGGTTTGTCCATCCCTTACCCTAGCCGAGTGCAGGGGCAGCTGGACAGGATAGCACAGGCTCACAGAAGACTGTCAAACGGGTTGGATCTCTCTCTCTCCCCTTCTCTGTTTCTCCCTCTCTCTGAAACTACTTAGAGAATTAGCCACTTAAACCTCATAACATGAATAGAAAGCTAGCTTGGGAGTCAGGAAAATCTGGGTCCAAATCTTGCCTCTGGCTCAGATTGGCTCTGTGACCATGGCCAAATCACTTAACCATTTAATCATTTAACCAAATCCTGAGTGTCTCTTTAAGACTATAAGTTACAAAGTAGGTGTTAATTGGCACTGATAAAGAGAAGGTATCTCTATAGGTCCAATCAAAAAACCCTCAAACTAAATAATTACCACAAATACCTTGAAAAGCTCTCCCATCTCACTCTTCTGACTTGGGAGTGAGGGGGGTGATGGTTTGGTATGAGGAAAGTTTAAGGAGGAGATCAGCAGGTATGGTAAACCTCTCCTATGAGAGGAAAATGTGATGGAGTTTTTTGGTATGCATAGAATCATAAGAATTTTAAAGCTGGAAGGAGCCATAAGAAATAGATCATCTGCCTGAAGGAGTAGAGGAGATAGCATACATTAACAAGTGAGGTGGTAGAAACAAATGCTATCCGATACATTTTTTTAAGATCATTTAGTTGAACACTCATTTTACAGATGAGGAAACTAAGGTGCAGAAAAGTTAAGGTGTTTAAGAGGTCTCCCAGTGAGTGGCAGAGTGGAGACAAGGCTCATGGGACTCCATCTACTTTATTCTGATATCAGTCAGCACTAGTTCTTTTCCAAGTTAAGACTGGCATGGTCCATCCACCTCTGTCCCTCTCAGGGGCGAGGTGGCACCAGAAAACATTACTCTTCTCCCAGACAGATAATGCAAACTGGTGCCAATGCCTTCAGCAAGATGCCCAACAGACTGCCAGGGAAGGAGGCAGCTCCTGACCTTGGCTTTCCTAGGCCTAGATGCAGGGACAGCAAGGCAGGGATGCATCACAGATGCCTGGAATGAGAACAGCCACACCCCAGCGACGGGGTGGAATAAGGTCAACTGCATCGCTATTGATTCTCCAATGCCCTCTTTTTAGGTGGCTTTTTTATTTTTTACCAGACTAAGAGCCTGCCTGACAGCCAAAATCCTCCCCGTAGAACAACGGGAGCTATTCAGGCCAGACGCCACAAGAGCCTGGCTCCCCAACCTCTATCCAAGTAAAATTTGGCTCTGAAGCCGGTGTTTTCTATTTTGCACGTTACAGTACTTCCTTGGGGCTAAATGGCTATTGACAACCGCTCTTTCTTGAGGAGCTGGAGGGGGGTAAAGAAAGTTTATAAGGGAATCAATTTCTTCCCTGGGTAATTTACTTTCTTCAGAGATCTCACAGCCTGCTTGGTTCAGCTCACTTAAATGAATCCTCCTCCTAACAGTAGAGGAAAAAAAAAGAAGAAGGGAAGAGGGGTGGGACCTCATTTAACCAACAACTGAAGGGAGGCTGGATCCCCTCGATGAAGTCTTAGTTCAAACCCTCCCCTTGACACTGAAAAATCCCCAAGCTGCTTTTTGGAATACTTGAAACCTTGAGGCGGGCCCTGGTATCAAGCTGGGGTTAAGAAGTCACTTTTCATGCCTGTTTCTCCATGGTTGGTGGGCAGCAATCCTGGCCAGAAGAGCCCCCTTGCCATCTGAGCCCTGGCCCTTCCTATGAGGGCACAGTCCTCTAAGCTGCTCCTTCCTCTGGATCAAGGGGAAGTCAGCCTGTCCCCATACCACTCCTCTGGCCATCTGCACAGGGCCAATCCTAGTCAATACTGTGATGGTATGAGCACTCACCGGGGCCTGTTCATCCCTACAGAATCTTGTTCTCAGAGGACTGGCAACGAAGCTTTGCTAACCTTAGTGAATAAAGCCTTAAAATATCCCCTGCCTTTCAAGGGTCTTCGTGTTCTAGTAGAGGGGACTCAGGAAAGCTCTTTAAGATGAGAAGAAATGAGTCGAATTGTATCAGTGATTATCATTCTCTCATCAGGGTCTGTAATAGGAGGTAGGAAACATTTCTGGTGACAAGAAACAGCCTCTCCAGGCAGCCACCTACTCTGTCTGTATCTAAAAGTCTTTCTCCTTGTTCCTTTTTGAAAGCATGTAAGGAATTCCAGCTTTGGCTGAGGGCACAGCTAGCATTCACTCCACTGAAATGGACATCTGTCCTCTCAGAAGTCTGGCTTGAACAGACTTTTATCATAATGGCTCTATCGATACAAGGCCCCTAAACTGAGCGAATAGAACGGGTGGGTGGGTAGGGATGGGAGAGGAAGGTGTGGAAGAGTTTTCCTAGTCTATGGTCTCCTAGTTCAAGAAGTGAGGCAGGCATAAATACAAAAATATTTAAAGAACATTTTTTTTTGTGGTGACAGAGCCGAAGGTAAAGTGAGTGGCCACCAATCAGGGAATGGCTAAACAGATTATGGTATAGGAATATGACAGAATATTACTGCAACTAGGTGGTATCATAGTGGGTAGAGTGCCTGGAGTCAGGAAGGTTCATCTTCACGAGTCTGGCTGAATTCAAATCCAACCTCAGACATTTACTAGCTTTGTGACCCTGGGTAAGTCACTTAACCCTGTTTGCCTCAGTTTCCTCATTTGTAAAATGAGCTGGTAAGGGAAATGACAAACCACTCCAGTATCTTTGTCAAGAGAACCCCAAATTGGGGTCATGAAGAGTCAGACATGACTGAAAAACAACTGAAAAAGAAATGATGAATATGAAGAATTCAGAAAAACTCATGAAGACTATTATGAATTTAAAAGGCATTGTGGTTTAAATGAAAAGAGAAGTGCATTTGGAGCCAAAAGGACTTGAATTCAAATCCCAGCTCTATCAACCTCCCTGAGCCTCAGCTCTATCACCAATAAAGCTGGGGAATTGACTAATATGATATGCAAAGTCTATGATCCTACAGCCTGATCCAGAGTGACATAAAATCCAAGAAAATAATCTATGTGATGATTGTAGTGATGGAAAGTATCCTTGAAAGAAATAATTCCAATCATTACAATGTCCAATTTTGATTTCTGAAAACTTCTGAAGCATACCTGTCTCCTTCAGCAGAGGGGTGGTGTTCCATGGGTGCAGAATGAGGCATGTACTCATACATAGTGAATGTGCTGATTTGTTTTGATTAACTACACTTTTTGGAAACTAAATCTAATGGGAGAAGGTAGCGTGCCCTTAGGAAGGAACAGTAGTGTAAAAAAAAAATCACTAAAAACCTATGAACAAACCTCAAAGTGATATATAAATAGCCCTTTCCCCTAAATTCTACCCATTCAGTTTAGGGGCTTTGTGTCCATAGAGCCAGAGTCTGTTAAAGCCAGGTTCCTGAGAGGGCAGCTGCCCATCTCAAGGGGTAAACGATAGCTCTACCCTAAGCCAGGGCTGACATTCCTTACACATTTATGGGAAAGAGTGACCTTTAGATATAGACAGAGCAGGTGGTTTCCTGGATTGGCTGATTCTCTTATCCCCCCAAATGTGTTTTCTACCTCCAATCCTAGTCTCTGATGGGAGGAACCAGAGAGAAGTCTGCAGATGTAGTCTATATTAAGTGCGTCTGAGACCTCATGCCGCTGCCGCCCCCATCCCATTCGGCTGCTGTTTCCATCTGCACCTTGCTAGCCCATAGGCTTGTGCAGCCAGCGGGATGCATGCCAGGCCAGTTGGCAGGTAGTAGAGACAGCAGGCAGAGCCCATGGCTTGAGTTTGGTCTCCACGGCTCCTGAGCCTAGGAGGCAGAGACTTTGGGAGTGGTTTCCCGTGCCAGTTAGCCAAACCAGAATGCCAGCTCTGGCAATGAGCAGGAAATCTGAGATGCACAGAGAGACGGGATCTGATCTGTCTAGAGGATGAACCTGGGAAGCAGGAGGTTTGTTTGATCTACTTCTGCCCACTTCTTCTAAACTCCTGTGTGACTCAAGGTAGGTCCCTTCACTGTTCTTGATCAATGATTCCTCATATGGCAAATGAAGAGACAGATCAGATGTGATACCCCTGAATTTTAATTTCTGTCCTACACGGCGGGGAGATGGGGCAAGGGAAATGATCATGAACAGCTAGAAACATTGCAAACTTAAAACCAGATGCTTACGTGGCTAATGCTGTTGGTTTTATTACTGTCCAGATATATTCATTGAGCAAGGAGAGGCACTGAGTCTCCAGGTAAAAATGCCTGCTTCATATTTCAGGACACAGCAAAAGGAAACCCACAAGACTCATCGGAAATTTTCATGGAAACAACTTCTTCCTTAGCAGAAAGAAATTTAAATTTCCCTTCCTTCATATGACCATATTAGGAGCCGGTACAGAGAAAATGCCTGAAGAGACAGAAATTAATAGATATAAGCTGAAGGTCAATAGGCCTAAAGGGCAAATTACTCCCCTATCTCTGGGACTCAGTTTCCTCCATTTGTAAAGTAAAACCAGATAAATCCAAGGGCCAACCATTTGTTTCTACTTGCATGCAAAATTCACATTGTGTATCTTAATGGGTGCATTGTTACTGAGAGGGAGTTGGGAGGGCAGGAAGGTCAGGATGGAGAATGAGGGAGAGAGGGCCCAGAGACTGACAAGGAAAAAAGAGGCCAAGAGGAAAGACCAGTATTTCCAGCTGACTAGGCTTCCATTCATCCTTAGAGTTTTCAGGTCAGCATGACTCAGGCCAGCTCCGATTCCCCAGAATTCGGAAGGAGAGACAGTAACCACCAGGTGAAGACTGGTGTCTGTAAAAGTGGGGCACAGAAGAGGAGTGTTTCCAGGTACTCAGCCCAGTGCTACTCTAGGATGTCCCCCTCAGTCCCCATCAACAGAATGGGCAAACAAGGAAGGGTCCCTCCTATTCCCCCCAGATTATCCTGGAGCTTCTATATCCTCACAGCCCTATTGGTGCACCTATTGTGATCACCATCCATTCACTTCCATGTTTCTCATCTCCATCTACGGTGCTTCAACATATATCCAAGCAGGGGAGAGTGTCTCGTCTATTGATTTAGCTCAGGGCCGCACACAGGTATATATCTGCCATCAGCGCTGCAGCCACACAGCCTTCAATCTTGAAGCGTTCCTGAGTCCTGCTAGCAGTAAGGACAGGGAGTCATCTGGCTAGCACAGATCTCTCTCCTTTCTGACCCTTCAAAAGTATACAGCACACATTCTGATATGTCATTACACTTCAGTTGACCTTATATTTCCTTCATTCAATAAGCTTTTTCCAAAACTATGCTACTGTTTCATGAATGTTAGCTTTGCCTTTCCAACCACACCTTTTCATATAATAATTGCTTCTTAAAGATCATATAAGCAAATCTCTTTTCTACCAGTGTGTACTGCTAAAGGTTTAACAACTAGCTCTCTGGGGAAAACAAAAACCGTGTTCAAAGAATACAGTTTTAACTTTAATGTTCATGATTAACATTTTTTGTGCTCTTCTTTATGTCTAAACAATCAATAAAACAAAATCAAGCTCTGATTTGTAGTGTTTGCC
The DNA here is from genome assembly GCA_023548195.1 of Bettongia penicillata ogilbyi. Lineage (NCBI taxonomy): Eukaryota > Metazoa > Chordata > Mammalia > Diprotodontia > Potoroidae > Bettongia > Bettongia penicillata. Next base: position 1,487,787 of record JAJHZJ010000097.1, on the reverse strand, counting down.
AGTATCTGAAGTGTAAATAATCACAGTGGAAATTTAACAATCAGCTCTCATGCACTAGTTCCAGCTGGCTCCAGCACACCTCTGCTTGTATCCCTCAGGGGCTTAGCAAAGAAGTCCATAAATACCCATCGACTTGAACTGGTGGCTTTAAATACAGGGCTGAGTTTCATTACTCCCACATGGGCTCTACTCTCCCTGAGAGATATTCAATATTTATCTTTACCATCTAGTGAATCCTCTAACCTGTTTTTATTAAGTACAAGTGGACCTTGTTCTAGGAAAATCAGACATAAAATAATCTGAATGTATAAAACAGATCAAGTTTAATAGGTAAATGAGGTTATTTTATTTTTTTTTGGAGAGGGAAGATAATTCATATCATAAAAAGATATATTTTTTTGCAAGATCAAATGATTACCCAAAGGATTCCTTTAAATACCAAGCCTCCTTAGTGCATTTAATAAAAGTCAATTTACATATAACCTTTCCCAGGAAGAAATATGTGACATAAAGTAAGGCCTACTTGTATGTCCTATATGTGTTTTTTAATCTATATCAATACTTCTTGTCTTAAAGCATAAGCTCCCAGGGTACAGGAATCATGTATATGTCAGGGAGCTCTCCATCAGTGGTGCTTTTCAAGCAGAGGAGAAATTAAACCACCTATCAGCAAAGGTGCAGAAGGGATTCCTGCACTCACTCGAAGGGAAACTGGACTCAATTATTTTTAAGGTCCCTCACCAGCTCTGAGATTCTATAATTCATTCTCTCAGGATGGTACTGGGACCAAACAAGTAATTAATTCTTTTTTTACGACACTGAAAATCCCCAAGTAACACATTCCAACTTCACCTGGCACTCATGTCCCTTCAGAACGCGGCTCCAATTTACCTCTGGTCTTCTCACTCACATTACGGTATGAAACAAAAGCTCTCCACCAATGAGGCCATGCCCCTCAATGTCCCTGTCCCTCAGCCAGATGGTGTCCTACATGTTCCCACCTCAGTGTTTTTGCTCACGCCTCCCCCAGAATTCCTTTTCTTTTCTCCTTTGGCCATACAAGCTCCACCTCTTCCATGAAGTCTTCTATGACTCTCCAGCCACGTGACATTATATTGCTCTGATTTTCTATATCACTAATTATCTCTACTGTTAGTTTGGTAGGAGGAGAAGGAGGAAAAAGGAAGAAGGAAAATGAGAAGAAGAAGAAGAAGAGGAAGAAGGAGGAGGAGGAGGAAAGGAAAAGAAAGAAAGGTAGAAAGATAAAAGCAGAGACAGAGAAACCAGTGGCTATGGGAGGGTGGGGTTTGATTCCTAAATGGAAGGCCGCAAAGGCACAGAAACAGGAAAAGGCAGAATGGGAACAGGAAGAAGAGTCCAACTGGGCTGCCAGGTAGAGTATGGGAAAGGAAGTCATATGAGATAAGGATCGATAGGTGAGTTGAACTGGATCGTAGGACTTTGATGCTAGAGTCAGGAGCCTATGTTGGAGGCTTGTAGTATAGTGGAGAAAGCGCCAGACTTGAATTCTAGAAAACCTGGATTTAAGTCAGGAAGATTTCCCCTCAGATATTTACTAACTGTATGATCCTGGGCAAGTCACTTAACCTCTCTATGCCTTAGCTCTTCAGCTGTAAAATGGTGATGATGACAACAGCATTTACCACACAGCATTGCTGTCAAGATCAAATGATATATTTGTAAAGTGCTTAGCAGTGCCTGGTGCATAGTAGGTCTTTAATAAATGCTCATTTCCTCCCTCACTTTGACATACCATAAGGGTGAGATAATGAGTAAGCCATTTACACTTTCTTGGCCTTTTCTCATCTGTAAAATGGGAAACCACAGGATCAGAGAGCTAGAAGGAAACTGAGTGGTCATCTCTCCAAGTCCTTCATTTTAAAGAGAAGGAAACTGAGGCCTAGAGAAAGGCATTGAGTTGCCCAAAGATCATATAGATAGTGAGAAGCAAAGCCAAGATGTACACTGTCTCAAGTCCTGGGATTTCAAATCTAATGTTCCCACACCAGCAGTTCCAATGAGGTCCAGGGACTTCCCCTACCCCTGCAGTCTTTGAGGTCAAAATTATTTTGATAGTACTAGGATGTTTTAATTTCTAAGACAGCAAATATTTAGAGCTAAAACCTACATAAACAAAAGCTCTTTGGGGAAAGGGGGTGCTCAATCATTGCTCAGAGGGCAAAGGGGTCCTGAGACACAAAAGTTTGTGGACCACTGGACTGGGCCATCCATGCTCTTTCAATTTCATAGGACTCTTGTAAGTATCAAATGAAATAATGGCTATAAAGTCTTCTTGTTAAGTTGTCCAATATAAGTTACCCACCCATCCCGCCTCCAACTCCCCCCAAACTCATCTATCTATATGGTGTCCCCAAAGTCTTAGCGCAGTTTTCTGTTCCACCTTAAAACTATAAAAGTTTCCCTTACAATGGCACTAAGACAACCCCTCCCACCATACCGTTAATTGAGATCCTAAAATATTTTTGAGAACTTGATCAATAAGCTGTATTGGTACAGAAGTATTCTCACTCACTGAAACTTGGCCTACCATCACTCAGACATGGCATAAACCTGTAATAATCTAAGGACAAAGTTTTAAATAAGTGGCCATGTCAAATACTCATGATCTCCAATCTATGGGGCAAAAAAAGATGGTGAGATTGAAATAAGAAATTGGATCATATGTAAAAAGGGTAGGAACAGATGATCCCCATTGTCCTCCCTGCCTGTTCCTGGAGACACTGTCCCAGAGCTGCTTTTAGTAAACCCCCACAGAGGAAGCTCCATTCTAATACTCTCATTCAACTATACAAAGTGGTAGTTATTTTTAGCCACCTGGGGAACAGTTCACAGAACGTGGAATATCCGACAATAGCAGCAGGATAATGATTTGTCCAACAACCATTTCTATCTGAGTTCTACTAAGTGAGAGTGCAAGGATGATTTTTAACTCAATATATTAAAATGAAATGAATAATTAAATGGATAATTTAATAAAAAGTTAAATTAATTAAAGTGAATGAAATAATTTAATGATATACTTAATAAAAATGAGTAAAATTTACATAATAATAACAACAGTTATTATCACAACCTGAGATTAGATAGTGTGAGCTGAGCAGGTGTGGATCTCCAATGAGATCCACTGTGTGCAGAGACGAGTGGGTCTCAAAATAAAATCCTGCCATGGACCCAAGCCCAGATGCTTCCCCTAAATAGTTCTCAGCGCACTTCCAAATTCTCTACGAAATGCCTTCTTGTGCATCAGAATCAAATTGCCAGAAGGAGAAACCAAGTCCTTTAAGTTGGGGACTTTTCACATAGACTTTTAAAAGGTGGTCATAACAACCAAGGACATGAGTAAAAATCGCACTTGGGCTTGCTTCCCTTCTATGCTGTGTAGGATGGGCAAGAAACCATCTTGTGACTTCCATTGGGTTAAACCCAGAGATGTACTTTGGGCTCAGTCCTGTGCTGTGTAGGATAACTGAGAAGGAGAAGGTGTTCCCTGCCCTTGGGAAGCTTAAGGTTCCTGTGGGGAAACCAAAATAGCAGCCAGGGAGTGATGAGAGAACAGTACAACAAAATATATGATAAAGGGTTAAGATGAATGATACAGAGGATAACGGCTGCAGAGGTGAAAAGAAAAGGAGTCAGAGAAGACCTTCTCAAATAGAGGACAGGAAATGGTTTTTGTTTTCCCTTTGCATCCAGATTGCCTTGCACCCAGGAAGTGCTTCGCAAATATCTGGTGAATGAATGGGTAAAATGGACAGAGCGGACATGAAGGACCAAAGGGATCCATTGGAGAGGAGGATGCCCTTCCAGTAGAGACCTCAGCTAAATAATCTCAGTCCTCCAAAGAGGAGAAGATCACACAACCTGCCATGCAGACACACTCCAGTGTCTACCAGCCTCTTCCTTCCCCACCTCGGAAGGATGGTGCAGGGAGGTTCAGAGCTGAGTCCTTTTCTCTATAGATCCCCTTGAGGCAATCTGAGAAAGAATCAACCTAAGCCAAATTTAGCCCTATGGAGAGCAAGAGCTCACACTTATATAGTACTTTAAGATGTATAAAGTGCTATCTTATAAGGTAAATAGCACAATATTTGCCTCCTTTGTTTTTTTTTAACCAGATTAAGTAACTTGTCCTTAGTGATACAGCTGATGTTCAACCATGTGATTTGAACCCAGGACTTTGAACTCCAAGTCTAGTATTCTTTTCACTTTCCCCTGTTAATTTTCTTGACTCTGCAGTTAATGGATATTTTGAAAATGTAGTGTCTTCAGTGCTAGAAGGAGCAAAGCCAAACCAGGTCAAGTTGGAGACAAAGGGAGGTTTGGGGTGGGTAGCGAGAGCTGCAACATGGAGGTCTTCTGCAGTCCCTTCCTCTTTCAAAGTGGGTTGTTCTTCCACGAAGCAGAGAGAGAGTGATTAGAAGATGCTCATTTGTTTAGGTCTCTGCAGTGTTTAATCACCATGTGTGGCCTCCCAGGAAAACAACTTTCCAAAAAAAATGACACGATACCAGGCAGGCAAGTTTGGTGCTGGAAGAAACACTGGATTTGGAAGCTAGGGGACCTGGGTAAAGCTCCAGCCTCTCTCACTGACCTTAACCTCCTTGGCCTCAGTTTCCTCATTGGTAAAAGGTGAGGATTAGACTAAATGGCCTCTGAGGCCCCCTTGAGCTCTAACTCTATGATCTGACGAAAAGAGAAGGGCAAAGGCAGCACTGGCTGGTGACTCATGGCCAGGGAATCAGGCTGGGAAAACATGGTGCCTGTGAGGGTCCAGGAGCAACTGGGAAACTGCTGGGAGCGTGGGAACCCCACATAAGCTACTGTAAGCCAGGTGATTTCATTCATGCTTCTTTTCCCAGATTCTTCCTCTCCTTCTTGAATTACTTTGCAAAATCTTCCTAAAACCTGGCTCTCATTATAATACTCAAGAACTATAATGGTGGAGTTTTGCCTACTGAATCAAATCGAAACACTTCCTTCCGGCTTCCCACATTCTCCATATTTTGGCCCCATATCACCTCTCCAACTATTTTCCCTGTGATTCCCCAATATGCATTCTTTGCTGTGATTATACTGCCCCCAACTATCTCTGTCTGTCTCTCCCCTGCCCCCCAACAAGTTTTCCTGACCTGTTACTAGAGATATCTCCACTGTTTCCCACCCTTCTACCATAAAATATTCCTAATATATAGTGAACCCACACACCAAACTCCCAATCATAGAATTAATTTAAGGGCTGGAAGGGATTTCAGGAGGTCACTTAGTCCAACCCATCTATTACCAGAGCAATATTCCCTTCTAGAGCATCTCCAACAAATGATCTTCTAGCAGACGAGGCCAAAGAGGAGACCTTACATTCCTGAGAAACTTTCAATGGCTCTCTACTGCCTACAGAATTGAGCCCAAACATAGCCTAGCATTCAAAGCTCTTCAAAATACAACTCCTGCTTACTTCTCTACCCTTCTCTCAAACCATTAACCTCTCAGGATTCCTGCCCTAAACTTGACAAGGTATTATCTTATTGCATCTTGTCCGTAGTGCAGGCACACAGTCATAGGCCCATGAAGAGTGAGATTTTTCCACACTGACCCTAACCACTAAAGCAGCATGGAAGAGGAGAGTGGTAACAGCAACCTTCACAGAATGGGCGGGGCTTGGATTGACCAACAAGAGCCTTCACTCACAAGGGAGAAGCTCAGACTCTCAGAATGGCCATCTCCAGCACAATTCTCCCTCCCCATGCCCAGAGGAATCCAATCACAAGGAAGCAAATTAAAAGGATGAGGAAGTCATCAGGGATGGCCCTAGCTTGGAAATTTTGATTCCACAGGGCAACAGCATTTAATGGAGCTCACATCATCCATCACACCAAAGCCAAATCATAGAGATGGTGGGCATCTGATTCAACTAACATGGTTGACAGGGGAGAGGTCCTGGCTGTGTGCTTCCCCTTGCCTACAAATTATAACATCACAAAAAGTTCGATTATTCTGACTGCCATGTTTATCTCGAGACAGGAAATACTTATTGGCCATGGTCAGTGGCTGGCTTCAGTTCATCCTTTTCATGTTTGTCAGGTTGTTTCTCTAAATGGTGTCACATAAGGAGAGGAACTTGCTTTGCCCTAAAGTTCAGGTAGCCACCCATAGCCCAGGACCCTAAGATCCCTCCTCTGATTACTACTTCCCTGCTAAAGCAGAAGGATCCTGACAGAGAGCCACATCTCTGTCTCTCCTCCAAAACATCTTCCTTTCTGTCCCAGTTTCAAGGAACTAAGAAAAATCTTCTTGATACAACAGACCTGTTTGTGCATCTTGGGGTTGGAAAATGACCCCAGAGAACATACAGTCCAACCCACAGTTGTATGAGAAGCTTGTTTACGACACACCCAAGTAATTATCCAACTTGCTTAAAGACCTGAGGGGAAGGGGAACCTGATGCCCCTCTGGGCAGCCCACCCAACTTTGCAATAGCTTTAATTGTTGGGCAGTCTCAATAACAAGGCAAAATTGCTCCTGATTCTACCCTCTGGGCCATCAGGAGCAAGTCTAATCTCTCCTTCCACGTGACAGACCTTCAGACTCTAGAAGATACTAATCATATCTCGCCTAAATCTTCTCAGCAGAAATGTGAACTCCTTGGGAATAAGAATTGTTTTCACTTTTGTCTCTGTTAAGCCAGTTCTAGCACACACGCACGTATGCATATGTATGCATGTATGTATGTATAAGCACACATATGTATATATAATTCATCACTTATTAAATCACAGGTCTTTATATGTTTTATATATGAGTGTATAAATGAATGAATAAATGTACAAACAAATAAATGATAGACACTGTATATAGAAATTGCAATTACAGGCCTTCATATGTATAAGGATCTGTGATTTCATAAGTGTGGGGAACTCCCTGAAGGAAAACCCCTCCACCATTGCAGATCAATAACTCTTCTTCAACTGAAGATAGCAGAAAGTTGCTTGGGGATGAGATTAAATGACTTGTCTAAGATCACTGAGTCTGTATGTGTCAGAAGCAGGATGTGAATCTAGATATCCCTCTCTAACTCTCTGGGTTAGCTCTCTGTGCTATACTGTCTGGTATATAGGAGACACTTAATAAATGCTTGTTGTTCTCCAAATTAAACATCCCTAGTTCTTTCAAATGCTCTTGACCTAACCTGGGCACTGTCCTCCAACCTCCTTCAGCTTATCAATGTCCTTTCTAAACCTTGGTGCCTAGAACTGAAGATGATCCTTCCAGAAGCCACCTGACTAAGGTGCAGTAGAGAGAAGCCATCACCTATGACTTCCTTACTCCTGGACACTTGATTCTCTTAAAGAAGCATAAAACAGATTTCCTTTCTTGATTGACATTTCACACTGTTGACTTATATGGAGTTTGTGGTCTACTAACACCCCCGGTTCTTTTCCAAACTGCTAGTCTAACTTCTTGTTCTTTTGCTCATACATGTAAAGTTGATGTTTTCTGAATCCAAGTGTAAGACTTGACATTCTTACTAAAATCTACATTACATTCAGCCCAACCTGCCACAAGCTCTCACTGCCCTTTTTAAACATACTAAATTACTTAGAATGATCAGAACATTTTAAAGTCAAGTCAAACCAGCTGCATGAATCTTCCCCGTAAGTTATCTAAGAACACTTACTGGGAGGCAAAACCAATGCTCAGAAAAAAAAAAATCAAGGACTCTCTCTGGGCTCAAAGAACTTGGGTTTGGAAAATTGTCCTGTCTGCTTATTTGTGCACATTCTCAAAGTTTTGCTGGAAAATGGGATCGAGCAGCATTCTAGACACGATGACGTATGGACTGAGTCAGGCATGGCTCCTGCTTTCAATGGGTCAAGCAACAAAGAAATATTCAAGCATTTGGACAGCGAAATGTCAAAGTTCAGGATTTTGGAAGGGTTACCATTCTGAGAGGTTATGAGGTGTGTGTGACTGGGGTGGGGACAGAAATACGAAAGTCACAGACGTTGAGGAATGGTATGGTTAGGTCCTCTAATTTACTTGAAGAGCAAGACTTATTATTCTCTTTTTACAAATAAGGAAACTGAGGCACACAGAAATTAAGTGACTTATCCAAGGTTACACAACAAGAGAGTAAAAACTGGAACTAGAACCCTTCCCTGTTGTTGGTCCCCCCCTCAACCCTGAACCTCTGCCCCAAGGCATTCTTAGAAAAGAAGTTACCACTGATTTCAGTGGAATGAAAACTTCTTAATGTCAGGGGTTATTTTTTTTTAATCTTTCTATCCCTAGTAAACAGGGTAGGTACTTAGTAAAGACTTATTAAATTTAATCGAATGTTTTCAATCCAACCACAGGAGACAACAGCCCTCAAAGTAAGGACCCTTGTTCCAGACATTTGTACCCAGTTATCCCCAGTGTTAAAGACCCAGGACTGGTACAAAAATAGCCCAAACTTCCAATTTAAAATTCACAGACACATAGAAAAGGCAGTCCATGGTTGTCAACTGTCTACCACTGTACAAAGTCTTTTTTTTTTCCATCTTAGAGAAATTAACCCCAGGTTTCAAGAGGCTTGATCTAGTCACAGATTGATTTTCCCAGAGACCTCTCAGAGGCCAGGATTCCTTCTCCATTTTCCAACACTGACAGCCTGGGAGCTCCCAGGAGTTGGCTGCCCCAGAACCCAGACCCGAGCTCTGTCTGGGTCTACAGGGCAGTCTCCAGCTGGGTTCAGCACTGCCGGACGCAAGGAGCAGTAACGGGAACTAAGCAGCTCAAGCTGCTGGGAAGACAAAAGCTTCCACAGAAAAGAAATTACTAATAGACTGTGGGTGGGGGGAAGGCTGTGAAGTTAGGTTTAGTAGAACAGGCTGGGGAATGCGGTTGGGGAGGAAGAGGCCCAGCAGGTCAAGATGTTCTTAAAGCCCAGAGTTCCAGCTTTAGAGTTTGGCTGCCAGAGAAACAGTAGGTCTTAGAAGGAGGAGGGGCAATGATTTAAGGAGTACTGGGAAGGCCCTCGGCTTGATAATACTGTCCTTTCCTTAATAATTCATGTCTGAAATTCTGGTGCTAGCAATCCAGCTCCTTTGCAGTATGATGTGGTAGAAAGAGAGCTCACCTTGGAGGCGAAAGATTCAAGGTCAAATCTGGACCCCTGATACTTCCTTAGTCAATGCTCAAGTCACTAAACCTTTGTGAACCTCAGTTTCCTCTTTTGTATAATCCTTACATCTACCTGAAAAGGTCATTGACAAGAAAGAGCTTTGCAAATCTTGAAAAGTTATTTTTTTTTCACTCTCAAATTCTTAAACTCTGGGGCCTTTCTCATTGGTTCAACCAAGCTTTCTCCTCTCCCCTAAAAGTCAGCTTCCTTTGTTGGGACTTAAACCAATTTGGGGATAATTATCTCTTTGACTCTTTTCCAACTAACACTCCTCTCCATGATGGTATCTCCAGCAGAGAGAGGGCTATAAGTGGGTGGTAATCACTCTTCCTTAGGAGCAAGGCTGAAACTGCAGTTGTGTTTTTTCTGGAGGGTCTGTTCGAACAACAACAGGCAAGGGAGGGCCCGAGATGAAATGAAATGGAAGTAGCTGTGTGGGCTTCTCCATGATGATTCAGAGAAGGATGGCAGAGGTCATCTAATCCTGCCCACATATTGTACAGATGAGGAAACAAAGCATATGAGAGAGGAAGGGACTTTGTCATAATCAATGACAAAACCAGGACTTCAAGTGGGGTCTTTTGGCAGCAGATCTAGTGATGTTCCCACTAAGAATTGGGCTATTTGGGATGGCCAAGATCCAGTCAGCCATGGTAGAGTGGAAAGAGTTGTAAGTTTAAAGTTTGAGTTGTGGGTCAGATGGATCTACTATGTAACACCTGAGTGACCTTGGGCAAGTTTTTCCTCAGTCTCCTCCTCTGTGAAATGAGGAGCTGGGTCAAGATACCTCTAAGATCTCTCTCAGATCCAAGAATATGTGCTGATCAAAGCAAAATGAGAGGAGTGAGTGGGTAGGAGAGATGTGGGTATTAATTAATCCCTATCCTGGGGAGACCCTGGGACTCAAGTCAAAGTTCAGTCACTTACTAGCCTTGTAACCCCAGTTAAGTCACTCAATGTCAGTCTTAGTTTCAGAAGTCTTTATCATATTCTGAAGCTTCATGGTGGTGGACAGCTGACCCTAAGTTCTGGAAAGCTATACTTGTATAGTATAATCCCTGAACCTTCAAATACTCCAAGCATTGTCTCAGAGACAAGCAGCCCACTGTGTCCAGTCACTGTCTGGACCAAGTCTTGTAGTAGACTGGGACCCATGAAACAACCTACCTCCCAAGGCTGGTGTAAGTGTGAGTCACCCCTCCCCCAACTCCACTTCCAGAATGGGATAAATGGTCCCCCTATCACTCCCCACATCTGTTCTCCCCCTACCATACCTGCTCTTTTAAAAAGAAAGGGAACATATGGTACAGGACTGGCTCAAATAGCAGTTTGAGCCAGAGACCTGAGCCCGTGGTTGTGAGCTTGGGGAGCTGTTAGTCCAGATACACCTGCCCATCTGGCAGGGAGAAACCCTAACCCTGCCCAAACCTGAGAACTCACAATACCTTTCCCAGGGGGATTGTAGCCCAGGTTGGGGAAGGGGAATGAGGACTGCATCACACCATACTGGGCTTCAGTGTTTAGACAACAGCCTCTGCTACATCTCGAACGCTGCTCAGCCACACCTCCTTTCCCCCAAAAGGGAGCAGCTATAGTCACATCTGTAGAAACACCATCCCTTCACTATTGTACAATCAGCTGGTAATAGGCTTTAAAGACTAGGCCTGAGATACAATGTCTTGTCAAAAACCACTTTTCAAGGTTCTCCAATATGCTAAAGTCACTCTCATCTCTGTCACCCAGGAGAATTCTTGTTCTCCAGTGAAATGTCCAGCCCATTCACTGCCTGTTTTATTCCTATCCACCCTTCAAGGCTTAGTTCAAGGCCTTGTTTCTCCAGGAAGCCTTGGCTGATGTGGATCCCATGACCTACAGGAAAAATCTCCTCTCCTAGGAACTATCTCATGAATTCTCAGTGCAACTCATTTGGTGCTTAGCTTATATTCAAACAGAAACCACCTGACTTGGATATGGGGGCCTGAGGTTGAATGAGAAAATCATAGCATTTTTAGACTTGGATGGAGCTAATAGATAAGACTCCAATCCTCTCATTTTACAGATGAGGAAACATCCGCCTAGAGAAATGAAGTGACATGATGAAAGTTACACAGCAAATTATTGGCAAAGACATAGAAGCTGGCAACAAAACAGAAGAATGGGTCTAATGCTTTGAGTCTCCATTCGTCAGCTGGGAAGTCATCTGTGGGGGCCACCAGACCCTGGGCCACCCACCCAGCCTTCCTTCTCTCCATCAAGGGTGGTTTACCAGCTGATCTAACATCCTCCTCCCAGAGGGGGTTCTCCCCCTACGTTGTATTTCTAGTCCCCAGACCAGCGACAGAACTCACTAGTCTTCCTGTTCCCAGTCCACTAACGACATGCAGACCTGATTAAGCAAACCTCAAACCCAAAGCACCCAGTCCGCCGCTTTGCTGTTGCTAATTGTTCCTCCAATAAGCAATAGCTCCGAATACATTTCCCAAAAGGACAGTGAGGCCCCCAGGAAAAGTATTCTGTCTTCCCTGGCTCCATTCCCCTCTGGTTATAACTCCAGGTAGTTTCCAGCAGAGCCCCCTGTCAGAGGGTTCAGCACAACTTGGATCTTTGGGGTATACACGAAGGCACTGTCCCTGTCCCGGGGCTCTAGTTCTGAACTTTACTGGTCTGTCCACTGCACTGCCCTCAAGATGGATTTTAAGTAGCCTTGCCTAATGTGACTGTGACATCAATGGCCCATTACCGCTAGATCCAAGAGATATTAAGAAAGAGGCAAAACACATATTCTGGGCAGAGATTATAAAACGTTACAAGGAAAGATCACTCCTAATTGAATTCACAGGGTGTCTTATAATTTGCTGTGAAGTGAGAGAGAGAGCTGGCCTCCAGTTTGGAAAGACCTGAGTTCGAGTCCTAATTCTGACACATGCTGGCTGTGGGTCTGAGGAAGTCACTCAACCTCATGGTGCCCCAGGCAATTCCTTACAATGGTAAGTTGGGGAACAGTCACTGATATCCACTAAGAGTAGGATTTTTCTCACCAAGGATTATGAGATAGCAATGTGCAAGAGACATAGACATTGCGTGAGCAGTGTGGCATGGCGGAGAGCTCGCTAGCTCACATCAGGAAGACCCAGGTTCATGAGTCACCTCTACTGTGTACTGGCTGTGTGAACCAAGGAAACTTGTGAGCATTCTAGACACCCCTGAGGATAACTGTAGAGCAGGTGCTAATTCCCATCACACACACACACACACACACACACACACGCACACATGCACACACCTCTACTACCTCAGGGATTTTGCTTCTTAACTATATATGAACAAATTATATTTACTCAATATTAAAGAATGATGTTGGTGAAAAATGCGAATTTAGCTAAAATTAAATTTCCCAAATCAACAGAGAAAATTTCTGGGGTGGGGGGTGGTGAGGTGCATTGGGAGTTGGTAAGAATTTCTCCAGGGTGATTAGCCAAGAGAACAGCATGTTGGGAGGATGGCTATAGTGATAATAATAGTAGGCATTTATTTATATAATGCTTATTTTTTAGGTTTGCTTAACACTTTACAAAACTTACCTCATTTGATCCCCACAACAATCCTGTGAGATTGGTGCTTTTATTGCTTCCACTTTACAGATAAGGAAACTGAGGCAGACAGCGGTTAATTGAGTTTCCCAGGGTCACACAGCTAGTAAGTATTTGAGCCCGGAATGTGATGCTATATCTAATTCAACAAACTGCAGAGCTAGATGCAGTACTAGGTGAGAAAAGTACCTAGTAAGAGGTTGTGACTTATCTAGGGTCACTCAGTCAGAACATGTTAGAGGCAGGCAGGTCTTGAATTCAACTGAGGCTCTTTCCATGCCACATTCTGCACCAATGTTCTCTCCTTCTGTCTTTCCCACCTTCTCTTTTTCTGTCTCTCTTCTTTCTCTGTTTCTTTCTCACCAATTGCCTGTCTCTCCTTTCTCTGTTTCACTCATATGGTACAAGACATGTCCCCTAGGCACCAAGGTGGAAGAGTCTAGCTGTGTCTGGGGCACCATGGCACACTGAAAAGAATACTGCCCCTGGAGGCAAAGGGCGATCCCATCTTTGCCTCAGTCTCAGTCGCCTGAGCCTCGGCTGGGTTTTTCAGCTGAGAGGTACACAGTATGGAAGGGTGAGCAGTAGTTTTTCTTCTTCCAAATCCCAACTCTACAACTGTGTTCTCTAGGGCAAGTCACTTAAACTTCCTGGGCCTTCATTTCCTCACTTGTAAAATGAGAGCATTGACCCATATGGCCTCTGGGGACCCTTGCAGCTTTCACCTATGGAAATAATAACAAATAAAGCATGTGTTGTCTGCCTCTTCTTGAGGGTAGCATCTGTTTCATTTTTATTTTGAGCTATCCAGGACCTACCGGAACATCTGGAATACAGTAGGTACTTAATAAATGCTTACTGATTGACTGACTGAAAACAGAGGAACAGACGAGATGCCACTATTTATACCCTGACCCAGGGGAACTTCCCCCTCTCTTCCTCCCTCCCTGGCCAAATCTTTTACATTTTTCTTAGTCCAAGCTTACCCAACTGCTTTGGCCCCTACAGCACTCTCCCTTCCCAAAATACTTATTACATTTACTACATAATTTAGGGTTTGGAGATATGTAGCTGTGTTCTCTAAGTGCTTTATAGGTACGTTTGCCATCTTCCCCAAAAGGCTGTATGCTCTGTGGGAGCAGAGGCCATGTTACACAAGCTAACCTCTCCCTTCCCAATGCCCAGACCCAAGCATAAGCTTTAGTACATAGGGCATCCTCCATAAGTATTTTTTGGTTGGTCAATGGCCTTCCAAGTTTTCTTATATCCCACAAAGATTCTACGGTGATTCTTGTTTAAAGAGAAGAAAACAGATTCAAAGGTTGTGACTTTTCTGAGGATACACAGCAGGTCAAGAGTAGAATCTGTCCTGACTCCTCGTCTGAGGCTTGACCTACCTACTCTGAAGTGGTTGGGCCTGGGGGACCTTTTTCATAGCCAATAAAAACTGCTCAATAAACATATAAAAAAACCCTGTGGTATGCTACTGCTTATTGTCCAGAACATTTGTGTGTATGGAAGAGAGAACACATGCTTGTCACCCCAATATTCTGGCTAATGTACAATTACCATACAATAGCTTCCATTTTTAAAAAAGCACTTTATGGTTTACAAAGTGATCCCTCAGAGGTCGACAGTGCAAGTGTTCTCACCCCCATTTTACAGATGAGGAAACCGAAGATCAGAGGATACTGACTAGCCCAAGGCCACACAGCTAGTAAGTGACAAATTCCAGGTCTTTTGACTTGGAGGCCAGCGGTCTTTCAACCATATTGCCTCCCATGGAGTACTGAATATCAGTCCGGGAAATTCTAACAATATAAACCACACTTAACACGACAACTATTTACTGAACATAATTTTAAATCATTTGATGACTCAGAAAGCTCATGAGGAGAGAATCCCCAGATCATGACTGAGAACATCAATTACCATTGTGAAAATCCTTTGAGGGAAACATCCCTTCTGAACTTTCGGGCTTTGTGGATATTAGGAAGTCTATACTTTGGAAAACCAGCCACCAGAAACAGAGAAGCTGGAGGAGTGGAGTTGAGATGATTTCAAACCTCACATTGGCCAAAATATTTGTCCTATGGAGAATGAGAATCTGTGTCTCTCCAGGGACCTGGCTGGAAAGGCTACCATGTACACCACCTTTAAGGATGCTACAGGGGCAGGTGACAGGAGACCAGACTGTACAGTTGGTCAGCCTAGGGAGCCTCTCTTTAACTAAGCACCCTTGGCCAGGTGAACCATGGGAAGGAGAAACCAGGGACCCAGCTGCCAGAAGACTATTTAATGCCATCCTCAGGGTACTCAGCACCGCTACCAACCAAGTCCCCAGAGCACCAGAGATCATCTTGTAAAGACTTTCCACCCCAGGGATACGCTGTAGCCACGATAACAAATGTTTCCTCTTCACAACATTCTGTCAGGCTCCTTCCCTCTACTCTTTCTACAACGTACACCTGAGTATGCCCAGCTGACTATCTTAAAAGTCCAACATGACTTAATTGACAAGAAGTGTGTGTGTGGTGGTGGGGTGTGGTGATGGGGGATGCCCTCCTCATAATCCATAGATAAGCTCTAGTTTTTACCTTTCCTGTCTCTCATCAAGCTCCCCTCTGACCACAGCTATCAGTGAGTACCCACCTCCCGCCCTCCATCCTAATGCTTTGGCAAAGGATACAACCACTGACAATCTGGGCTGGGGCTGTTTATTGTGGAGTGACTGAAATGTTTCCATTTATATAAACAACCCTTGTGTCTGTCTATATCCTCATCTACTGCACACATATACAAATATGGTCACATTGCCTATTTAACTCAACTCTCTCAAGCCTCTGAAGAAGATGATTTTCTATCCCCACTGAGTATGTGTAAATTCAATGATCTATACCCACTATTTCCACAGAAAACAGTGTTCCCGGACTCTGGAACCCCCTCCTCTTCCTTTTCCTGCTCCTCTCTGGGCATGATCTGCTCTGCCTCCAAACCTAATTTCCCAATGGCCTGAGTTTCACCAGGAATGTTCTGCCATCTTCTAGGAGTATCTGCACACCACCCACTGTGGTTGAGTGAACAAACAGGGAACGATGAAGTGAGGGAAACAAATTCAACCCAAGTGGGGAATGAAGCCAAGTCAAGTCACATTTAGAAGAGGCAAAGGTGACAGGCAGCCACTGAAGGTCGCAGAGCAAGGGAATAAGAGGACAGAGCGCTCCATTAGCAGGAAGCCCCAGCAGGGAGAAGCCACCTTCTCTATGCCATCTCCCCACTTAAAAAGCCTTGGGTGGCTCCGTAGCTTGGCATTCCAAGCACTCCTAGATTGGGCTCCCCTTGGTTCTCCTCAATATGAAGCATCCACTTTAGGCATTCCGGGCTCCTCTCAGTTCCCCTGAGAACATCAGAGACATCTCTGCCTTTCCTTTGGTCAGAGGATTTCCTCCCACTTGGAATGTCCTCCCACCCGGAATGTCCTCCCACCCATTCTTCAAGGCTTAAGCCATTGCCTTTATGGTGTCTGCACCATTCTTCTATATATTATTATATCATTCTCTACGTATTCGTATTAGGACTCTCTCACCTTTGAACTCTTACAGTATTGGCTGCATCACCACGGACACATCTCAAACCTTCTTGAATTATTTTATCATTTATTCTGCTAATGAATATCCCCCAATGCACACAGGGCCACAAAGCCAGGCAATAGTTCTAAGGAAGCTCTTGAAGAACTGAACTGAAGCAGAAGAAAGGGAGAGGGAGAGGGAAAGAGAGAAAGGTAAGGACAAGAGGAGGGTGAGGAGAGGAGAGGATGAGGGCACTGAGGCCAATAAGAGTTAAATGACTTGCCCAAGGTCACACCGAGAGGAAGTCCCAGAGCCAACTTTTGAATCCATTACCTCTAATTCTAAAATGAATGTCCTTTCCCATTGTTCCACAAGGTTTCCCCATCAGGCAAGGAATAAGCAAACATCCCCAGCAGAGCAGAGTGACCTGCATGGGGGTGTAGTGTGTGTGTGTACACATGCATATATATATATATATACACACACACACACACACATATGTGTATATATATATACACACACACATATGTGTATGTTCACATCTGGGAGACATGACAAAAAAAATCTCATTGAGGTCTGAAACAGGTAGAGAGAAAATTCGATCTTGCTGGTATATTTGTATAATAGGAAGAGAGAAACTTCTTTCAAGCTCATCTAGAGCATTTCTCAGAGAAGGTAAGAAAACGATTTAAAGCTCTTATAGGATTATAAGTCCCTCTGACAGGTTCGATAATTTTCGAGGCCTAATTCCATTAGAGCATCAGGCAGGCCAATGGAGCATTCCTCTACTAACTACAGGGCAAGAGGTCAGGACAGATCTGTATAGAAAACAGAAGTTAAGAAGATGCTAATCTCTACAACTATTTCTAGCCAAGAGGTTCCAACCTGTATCAAGTGGTACAATCCCCCCACCTCCATACGTACTTACACATACCCTGACAGCCCCCTCTCCTTCTGAATGAGGAGGAAAGGGACGAAGCTCCTCCCCACCCCCACCCCAAACTCTCCATTTAAAATCCCTTGAGCTGCTGGGGTAGAGGAAGGGTTCCCGGCTTTCAAACAGCAGCAAACACTCACAGCTGGCCTTTAGGGCTTCCCAGAGTGCAGGTGAGGTAACACTTAGCTCAGCACTGCAGCAGGACCTCCCAAGAGGAGTGCTCAGCTCTGGGTCAATGAATCTTGTCCAACAGCTGCTCTATGACTACCTCCAACTCCAGTGGCCATTCGCCTTCTTTACTAGTGACCAACATCAGGTGCTGTTGTACTGGTCCTCCTGGGCCCCACCCCTCAAACATCATCTCCTCAAAGCCTGAGGGGTTTTGGAATTTTTCCCAGATTTATTCATGGATTGTTACGTGCCTTTTTTTTTTAAACATAAAAGTGTCTGTTGGGTAACCAAATAGCCTCCAGTCAAGGGAGAATCCAGGAGTCCTTGACTCCCAGTCCCTCATCTAAGCTGTCTCCCTAGTCACCCAGGAGTCTTTGTACCTAGAGGGATACTAAAGAAAGTAAGAGAAAGTATAGTATGTAATATACTCATATGTGTGTGCACACATGTGCATGAACACCCACACAGGTTGGAGTAAAATAAGGGGTTTATGCCAATCTCATCTATAAATGAGAGGGACTGGACAAGATGGCTCTTGAGTTTTTTTTCTGGCTTTAAACCCAGGATCCTGTGATCTGATCTCATCTGCCACTATTCTCCAATACAGGCACCTTCTATGGCAGCCTGACTTGTCTCCTCGCTGCCCTACCACTGACTTTGGTTCATTCCTGCCCTCTCCCTGGTGATGTTCCCTCCATCTGGCACACCCACTCCATCCTTCTCTGTCCAATCAGATTGTCCTTGTAATCCAAGGTCAAATTTAAGTCAATTCCTTCCACACCTGGTAGGCTTCCCTGACCCTTTCAGCCCTCCTCTGGGAAGTCTTCTAGGCCCCCGAAGCACAAAAGTCTTCTCTGAGTTCTCCCCACACTGGCTGTCTGTACCACACCATGGAGCACTTTACTGTGTTCAAGTACTTGATGTGTGTTAGTTTGATCTTCCAAAGTAGACTGTCAGTTCTTTCCCTCATAGGCCTTGGCTAAAGGCTTATTGATGATGGGATTTGTGACAGATTATAAAGAACTGTCCAAGAAAGAAGCAAGCAGCTACCTGCTGGGTCCCTGGATCACTCCAGTTTCTCTGCAGCTTTCCTGTCCTCCACAGAAATCTTCACCTGATTCTTTACCAGGGTGTGCATAAGACTGAGGATTCTCTAAGGCTATGCCAAGTGGAACACAAGATCTGGCAGGTCCTATACCAAGCTGAATAGGTTTCCAGACAGGACCTATGACAGACCATATGTCTGACATCCAGGACCACTTAGCTAAGTTTGGAGAGGCCCTGAGCCAGAGAGTTGGCCACCAGATGATGAATTTGTTTTGGCCTTGGCTAAAGACCATCTACTCAGGCGTGACAAAATTGCAGTGCATATCAGCAGAGAAGTATCCACACTAGCAAAACCCCTGGGTTTTTGAAGCACTTGGATTTTCTTTCCAGGAGGTGATACAACCATATCCCACCCTCCCTCACTCAAAACAACGTCAAGAGCAAGTCATGTCATCATTTCTCTGACGTCATGGTCTTCTTTGAAAACATAGGACAACCACCACAACAACCATACCCTAAGAACTGGAAGTGCTCAGAGAAGTACTTCTCTATAAGTCATTCCTTTAGGGTCTTTCAGCAGCTCTGGGAGACTAAGGGGAGAGAGGAACCTCAGAGTCCAATGTCTTAGTTCCTTCTATAATTAGGACAGCAAAACTCCTCCTCCCCATCACCTCTTTCTGAACTTTGGCAATTCTGAAGTTCTAGGACTCAACAACAGATGGATGTTAAATCTGTATAGTGGTTAGAGTAGGTAATAGGGGAAAAAAATAGAACACACCAATTTGTACCCTATCTTTTTAAGGTTCCTGCCAGAGGTAGATTTTGTTTTACCCTGGACTATTGCTAAAATGTAAAGCTGGTCTGTAATGAGAGAGAAAAGAAAGATCACACCTGGTACTCTGACAAACTTCAAACCAGAGAACTTTAGAGCTGAAGGAGATCTTGAATATCATCTATATAGAGTTTTAACACCTGAAACTCTGCACCAATGATTGCAGGTCTGGACGCAATTCTTGAGAAGCACCATTAGCTATTTCAAAGAATTTTCAGATCTGTCAATCAAGGCATTTTGTGTTACAGTGTAAAAGGCATTTCATAGACTGTCCCAGGGCTGGGATTCAAATCCCAGCTCTTGCACTCACTCTCTATGCAACCTGGGACAAGTCATTTGACTAGGGTTACCTCATCTAATAAGGAACTGGATTTGGCAATCTCTGAGGTTTTTTCCTGCTCAAACATCTATGATCCTATGATTTCATTTGCAGATGGACTCAGGGAGGAAGGTCATTGTTATTCCTATTTGACAGACATAGAAACTGAGGTTCAATGGGAGTCAATGAAGATGGACCCAAGACCACATATATGCTAAAGTGACAGTACCAACTGAAGAGGCATATTTCTTAGCTTTCTGCCTCAAGCAGTAGGTTGCAGGTGAATCCAACCTGATCTAACCTGCCAGGTCAGCCAAACATACAATTCCTGCCAAAAATCCTCCCCACACCCTTTGTACACACACAACTGCTCACTCAAAAGACATCAAAATTGAGCAGAGAGCACTTGAAAAGTCTAAAGAAAGGAACCCTGTTGACACTTGAGAAAGAAAGAAGAAAAATAAGTAGGAGGAGGAAAGGAGGGTAAGGAGGAAAAGGAGGAGGATAAAAATGAGGGAAAAGGAGAAGAAAATCTATCCCAAAAAGCCTAAAACCAGATAAAAAAATGGAAGACAGTAGAAATCTCTGAACTGTGAGTCTTGAATTCACTGGCTGAAACTGGGAATGGCATATCTTATTAAACTTCAAATAGTAGAAAGAGCCTTGGATTAGGAATCAGGAGATAGAGTCCTGGCATCCCGTTAGAATGGGAGCTTCCTGGGAGAAGATAACTTGTTCTTGTCTTTCTCTGTATCCCCAGAACTAAATGCTTGGCACACAGTTAATGCTTAACGAATGTTAGATGATTAATTGATGATGATGAAAATGATGACCTTGCCTCTAAATCACTGTGTGACCTTGGCCAAGTTGTGGTCGCCTGTTTTCTCACCCATATATGTGGAAGCTGTAGGAGACAACCACTAAGCTCTCTTCCAATGCTAATATTCTGCGAATCTAAATTCCATGCACTCAGTCTTATCACATGGCACGTGGGTTTTGAGATAATGGAAGGCTGGATTTCTTTAAAGAAGTTCCTCATTCCCTGTACTTAACTTGGACAGTTAAGCTCAGATTCTATGGGGAAGTGGGCTACTCCCCTGGCATGCAGACCATACTATAAAGAAAAGACAAGTAGCTCTGAAGATGAAGGAAAGACCAGAGGTTAGGCCAGCTCCTGGAGTCCAGGGTGAGTCCTGGAAACCAGTGAAGGCTTTCCTGATTCCTCCACCTAAGAAATAGTCCCATTCTCCTCTCTGATCTCACACCACACTTGGCTCCTAGGTCTCTAGGATGGATTACTTTGTATTACAGTTCTTTTTGCATGGATCATATTCTCCCCATCCCCCCACCACTAGAAGACCATGAATTTCATGGGGACAATGAACAAATCCTTATGGTTCCCTGAATGCTGTAGGAATCTACCAGTAGTACATGCTTTCTGAAGTTCCTGCTCCCTTGTAGTACCCTGCCATGCCCTTCCAAGGCACCCAGGTTGGTGAGTGTCCTGAGAACTGCCAACATAAACTATTTTGAGAAGACCAAGGAACCTGCTTGCAACTTCACCGCTGATGCTCTCTACCTGTGGGACCTTGGGCAGGTCATTTCACTAACCCGGGCCTCAGAGGTCCTTTCTAGTTCAGTATTTATGATCCTAACTCATTAATCAACCAGTCTGCCAATTTTTAATGGGGACCCATTACGTATTCAGGCCTGTGCAGGGTGACACAAAGAACCAGAAACCACGGCCCCTATCCTTTAGAATTAACTGTCTGGCTGTTGAAAAAACCAAACAAACCAGGATATAAACAGGTACACATACATAAGCCAGGCAATGGCTGACCACCTAAAATGCACAGCTACATTGGGGGTAGAGCCTAGGAGCATTCTGGGAGTTTGCCAAGGAAGAAGATGGGAGAGGCCTGGAATAGGAAGGGAAGGCTTCAGAGGGGCAGAAAGAATCAAGCAAGTCCTGAGAAGGCAGGAGGGTGGTGGCTAGGTAGAGAAGAGGTCATTCCATGAGCCTCCTTCCCCAGCCTTGACCCAGAATGTCCATCCTCTCTCCTCTGTCTGAATCCTGCCTTCTTCAGGAAGCCTCCCCCAAATACCCCAGCCCAGAGTGGTTGCTTCTCCCTTTACACAGCACTTATTTCACCCCTCAGTTAAGCAACTAGCATACAGTGTCTGGTATTCTCAAGTATCTTTTCATAGGTATGTAGCACATATACATGAAGTAAGTAATCACTACAGCAGATCAAGGGATGGAAGGGACTGAGCCCAATCCTCATTTTGTAAATGAAGAAACTGAGACAGACGGGGAGTACAAGGGACATGCCCAGGATGATGCATGTGCTAAGTGTCTAGGCAAAGTCCAAACCACTACACCACGAGAGTCAAACTCAATGGAAATGGAATCCCTAAATTGTACGTACGGGCTGCATACTGAGTCTAAAATCACATATTAACATTATCGATATTCTATTGTATCTTGATTTGATAAATATTTCCCAATTATATTTTAGTCTGGTTCCCACAACTATGGCCACTTCTGTTACTCTCTCTCCGTCCACACATATACATATAAATACATCCACGTTATGTATAGATAGACCCATAAGTATATATACATAATGTATGCATACATATAGATGTATGCATGCATATATAGTATGTGCTAACATATTAATAATATGCATGATGAACATGTCTAGTCCCAATGACATTACAAATACCTGGGTAAGGGAAGCGAGGGGCAAGACAGGCAAGAACTGAATTTCATGCCTCTCCCCTAGCATCTTCAAAAATTTCGTTGCCTTGAAATTGATCTATTGAGACCAAACTACATGGATTCAGAATCCAAGGCAATGGGCCCTATTTAACCTTGTGTAGCAGGCAGGAGTCTAGGGAGGGACAAGTGAAAGGAGAGATAAAAAGTTCTCAAGAGTTTCCGGGGAGGAAGAGTACACTGGGCTTTCTGGGGAAATAAATACCACCAAAAACAAACAGCCAAACCAAAGCAAACCAGACAAAAAACCCAGACAGGACAAGAGTGTTGAGACAGACTTTCCACTGAATAAGAGTAAGGGCAACAGGGGATGGTCAAAAAGTGGGGAAGGCCCAGGGATTTCAGTCCCTGGTGGGGTAAGAGTGGTCAGACTGGGTTCCCATGCTTGCTTGTTGCCCTAACACTACTGGCAGCAACAATGAGATCCCTACGGTGTTACCCTTTCCAACTTTAAAACTTTCAGGGCTCTCAGTTGCTCTCAGGCAACTTTATCTCAGGATAAAGTCCAAAATTAGCCTGATAATTCAATGATTTCTCCAAGTTGGCCCCATTCCATTTATTCAATTTCATTTCCTTCCTGCTGCTTCTCAAATGTAAAACCTCTGCTCTAATAAGGCCAGAGATGCTTACTCAGTCACCTGAAAATACCATTCCTATCCCTATGCTGTTCCCTACCTCACCCCATCTGAATGCCTTCCTTCCTGTTTGCTGCTCCAAACCTACTCATTTTAAGGGAAGTTAAGTGGCAAAGTGGACAGAGCACTGGAACTGGAGTCAGGAAGATTCATATTCATGAGTTCAAATCTGGCCTCAGACACTTACTAGCTGTGTGACCCTGGGAAAGTCACTTAACCCTATCTGTCTCAGTTTCCTCATCTGTAAAATGAGCTGGAGAAGGAAATGGCCAACCTCTCCAGTATCTTTGCCAAGTAAACCCCAAATGGGATCATAAAGAGTTGGACACGATTGAAATGACTGAAGAACACTCATTTTAAAAGCCCTTTTCAAGTACTATCTTCTTCAGGAAACATGCTCTGGCTATCCTAGCCAGTGGGATGCTAGTAAATGTTTATCACCTCTCAAAAAAAACCCCATATAAACATACATATATACACACATAAATGTATATATAAAATGTGTATATGTATATATATAAAATAAATATCATCTCTCAAAAAACCCATACATACATATATACACACAAATGTATATATAAAATGTGTATGTGTATATGTATATATATAAAATAAATATCATCTCTCAAAAAACCCATACAAACATACATATTTACACACATACATGTATATATAAAATATGTATGTGTATGCATATATACACATAAATGTATATATACATATATACACATATACACTTCTGTGTCTAATATAACTTATGAACATTTTCTCCATCACTTTCTTAAGTCCTGACAATCAACAAAACAACAGTCTAGCCCTGATTTCTGAGGTGTAAAGGCTCCCACGAAAAAGTTAACAATTAGCAGGAGAGCCTGGAGGAGCCAGCTCTGGCATACTCCTACATCTAAGAGATCAGCCAGTTTATCTAGCCATTTCGTTGATGGAGACACTGAGATTCACAGAACAAAAGTCACTTATAGAGCAAATGAGCAGCAGCGTCAAGATGAGATCACAATATTTTAGGATTGTAAAGCAGGTTAAAGGGCTACAACACCAAGGCCTTAAAAGAAACTGAACTGGACAATGACAACAGGGAGATAGTCACTGCAAGGGTTGGTCACCTTGGGGTTTGGGGCACCAGCTAGGCCTAGGTTGTGGTTTCTTCCTACAGAGGAATCTCCAGGCAAAGAAGGAACTGAGCAGAAGCAGAGCAGTAACCCTCCCCCACAGCCCCCAGTTTCCTGGGTTACTGCCAAGGAAGAACCACCCTCCCCAGAGGAGGAGGGGCTGAGCAGTGTCTTGGCTCTACCCACATGCTCAGGAAGCGTCTGTCATCTTGGTCACAGCTGACAGTACTGATGAGTAGGGCTGGGAGTCAGGGTGAGTCACTGGGCTGGTTTTGTCAGTTAAGTTCAAGGGCATCTATGTCAAACCCCAAACAAGAAAGGACAATAAGGATTAGAGGGACCAGCTCTGTGCCTGTCAGTGTGGATCCAGAACACTTGCTGGCTTGTTCTGGCTGCTGTGTGGGAGGTGAACAGGAAACCTTGACCTTGAGTACCATGAGCCAGCTAGCTTGACTTCCCACTTACCAACACTCATCTCCCTCCACTGCCAGAAGCTTCTAAGAATCTGAAATTCTCCTGAGATTCTTTCATCTCTCTCTGAACTGCTGCCACTAACCTTTGTAAGCCAGGAAGCTCTTACTTAGCTCTAACCTTTCTAAACCATGATGTTCTTGTTTGAGTCAGGTCTAACTTCATCTCTCCTTCCCTAATTCCCCGAAGTTCTGCTCACTCTTCCAGATGAAGTGTTGGGTCATTCTTCCAGATGTTCTGGGTTTAACTAGTGGGAAGACTTGTCTTCATAACCTTCCCCATGGAAATATTTTTTGTGAACTGATACCCAGAGAAATAAGTAGAACCAAAAAAATAAGATACACAATAACTACAATGATGTAAAATATCACTACTATGTACTCAACAGAAAAATCACTAGAGGCTCTGGAGAAGTAATGGAACACACTGTTGCCATAGCAAAGAGGTGGGGGACTACTGGGTAGATACTGCATATGCTCTCAGAGAAAGGTTCTATAATGGATATTTCCTAAATTATTTTTCTTTATCATGAAGGGTCAATCTGAAGACGGAGAGTATGTGTGTGTGGATTTTGTTATAAGCACAAAAGGCACTAATAAAGCATTAAAAAAAATGTTTCCAGCCAAGTCATGGTAGGGCACGTACATTTGTAGTTTCTATTGCTGGACAGGCTGAGGCTCATGGATTGCTTGAGTTGGGGAGTTCTGAGCTTCAATGGGGTCAAAGTTTATTTGGGTGTCAGCATTATGTGCAGCATCAATATAGTGAATCCTAGGAGTAGAGGACTGCCTAGGGATGGGCAAATTGATCCTGGCCAGAAATGGAACAGATTAAAAGCTTCTTGGCTGAACAGCTTTGGGATTGGGCTTGCAAGAGGCCACTGTGCTTCCAACATGAGCAAGATAGGGAGAGTTAGTCTTTAAAAAAAACCCCCCCCTGGGAATGTCATGTAACAGGGCTTCCAGAGACAGCATCTTTGTCCAACACAACCATTTTCTTATTCATCCAACAATCTGCTCTAGCTCTTTTGGAGGCTAGAAACTCAGAACTGCAAGAGGTTTCAGAGGCTGTCTAGTTTGAGCCAGACCTGAACATGAATCTTTTCTATGATATAGGGCAGGTATGGAATTGATTCTTTATTGTGAGGACTCTGCAAGGGACGATCCACTGTCCTTTCGTTTTCAAGACACTGTCCCTTATAGTGAGCAAAAACATCTTTCTTTGCAGCTACCACCAGGGACCTCTGGGACCATGCAGAACAAGGCTAATGATTCCTTTTCATGGTAACCTTTCAAATTCTAGAATACAGAAATCATATCTCCACACCACCTTCCTTCCTTCTTCTAATCATCACCTGGCATGCTCTCAAGGCTCTTCACCCTCCTGCACTGTCTTTCTCTGGACTTACTCTACCTTATCTGTGTCTTTTCCAAAATGTGGCACCCAATAACAAGTGTAACACTCCAAATTTAATCTTTCTAGAGCAGAGTGTAGCAGGGCTCTCACCCCCGTAGCCCTGAATATGCTAATACTCTACAAGACAGCTGGCTGCCATTATATCACACCACTGATTCACCTTGAGCTTGAGTCCATCTGCTAAAATTGCCTGTTTCTTTTCCAAAGAATTGGTGCTTGGTCACCTCTTTCCCTATCTTTTCGTGATAAGGTAATCTTTGGAGCTCAAGTGTATCAGCTGATAGGGATGTCACTACTTAGGCTGACCATATACATACATACATACATATATATATATGCATATACACACACATACACACATACATACACATAAATTCCATGAGGAAGAGAGAGATGCTTCTTCCCCTCTGATGAATTAAAATGTACAGCTACAACAATCTGAAAGTATAATACTTTTTGGTTACAAAGTGGCTTCGTAGGTTTCTTATTTAACAATGAACAAAAAGAATAACATTGTTTTCCCCCCGAAAATCCCTTCCAAATCCTTCTCTTTCCTGTGATCACTTTTTAGGGCTGAAGATGGGGGAAGGGAAACAAAATTTATTTTTAAACCCTAAAGTAAGAATGCTTCTCCTACAGGAAGCAATGTGTTATGGAAGAATGAGCAATGACACTCTTTACTTACTCCCAGCTCTACCACTGGCTTCCTGTGTAAACTCCAGCAAGTTACTTAATCTCTCTCTCTCTCTCAGCCTCAGTTTGTTCAACCGTCAAAGGGGGCTAATGGTCTAATGGCCCAGTCTACCTCCCGGGGTGTTTTGGGAACAGCTAAGACAATCAGCTGAGGTAATGGACAGGAAAGAGCTTTGTGAAGTTGAAGGCAATCATGGTGGCATTAAGGTTTTTAGTCAGCATGCTCCTGCTGCACAGAAAGGGGCAATGTTGACCTAAGAAAGAGAGACTGCTGGACCCAGAACCAGGATGAGGGCTAACTTTAAATTCTGGCTCTGGGAATCTGGCAAGTTGCCCCATTTATGCCTCAACTTCCTCATCTGTAAAATGGGGATAACAATGCTTTCACCACCATTTCCTAAGACTGCATGAGGAAACTGCCTTGTAAACATGCAGCATACATATAAGTTGTAGTCTCTGTAGAAAAATCTTTCCAGTGCTGCTGCGAGAGAACCATCTCTGGGACTGTCAGGAAGGAGTAATGAGTAGAAAAATGGCCACCCCTAGTACAGCATATTTAAATGCCACCTTGACATAGAGCAGAGTTCCTAACTTGTGCTCTGTTACCTTGCACAAAAATACAATAATTGTACTCAACATAATTGCTGTTCTTTGTAATCTCTTTAAAAGCGTTATTCAGAGAAGAGATCCATGGGTGTTCACCAGTCTGCTGAAGAAGTCCACCACATAAAAAGGGTTAAGAACTCCTCACCTAGAGGAAGCATAGTGATTGCTGCTACATTTCCTCTCAGTTAAATTTTGCAGCCTTCTCAATCTTAAAGCCTATGTAACGATTCCATGCTTTCCTCGGGCTTGGTTCCTTCAGTACTCCGTGGTTACCATTAACCTCTCCAACAACTTATAACCCTTAGGGAAGGCATCTCCCCACAGACAGGCACCAGCAAATCCCCTCAGGACCAAAGTGAGATTGATTAAAGATAAACACCATGCTCATGCAGGAAGGCTTTTCCCCTCCAACTCAGTCAAAACACATCTTCCCATTCCGAGGACCCTACTTGGAGCCAGTTCCCTGGCTCCCATCCTCAAGCCCGATCAATTGATGGTTTCATATTGATTGGTGCCTAGGAGGCACTAAGGTAGTCTACAGAGAGACCTGACTGACTGTCCAGGGGCCCCCATCTATTCTGTCCCCTCCCTTTACCTGGATTAATGCTAGGGGATAATGCTCAGTGAAATGTCTTCTCTTCTATGCCAGGTCTTGAGGTGAGAAGAGAAATATTTCCTACTTCTGCCTTATCTCTGGTGGGTCTGGCAGTGCTAGGTTCTGAATTCTGTTTCCAACTCCATCACTAATTAGCCTTCTGACCTTGGACAAGTTCGGTAACCTCTCTCAGGCTCAGTTTCTGCCTTTGCCAAGAGGGAGTACTAATATCTGCTCTCTACCTCTTTGATAGGACTTTGATGAGGATCAGATGTGATGGCAGAGGGGAAAAATCTGAAAAATACTCCTACTATGCAAAGGCAAGCGCACTCTTGGTATTTTGAAAGTCAAAACTTTTTTTCTTTCCTCCAAGCTTCTAGTTACTACCAGGGAGTACAAATTCTTATCATCTGGTTGGTTCTTACTAAGGAAGTTCAAAGTAAAAATAGCTACGATGACAACTTTCATCTAACCCAATCAATGCTGGTCACCCAGACTGACACTCTGAAAAGGGGAACTAACAAAGCAGCTGGAACAGACCTCACCACACCCTGGGTCCCAGGTCACCTTACTCAGACAGATATGGAGGGAGAAGACAAGTTTTCTTCAGGGGATAGGGGGAAAGCTTCCACTCTTTGCCATGAGCACAATTTTCTTGGTCTAGAACCATAGAAGTCTAGAACTAGAAGGGGCCTCTGAGCATCTAACACCACCTCTCACACAGTGATTACAAGGTAGATCCTGACAGGGAACACTCCAAATGAAGTGCCTCCTTATGGTGTGTGGAGTATGGCCAGGTACAAATAGAACACAACATGTGCCATTTTAACCTGAATGC
This sequence comes from Bettongia penicillata ogilbyi, assembly GCA_023548195.1. Lineage (NCBI taxonomy): Eukaryota > Metazoa > Chordata > Mammalia > Diprotodontia > Potoroidae > Bettongia > Bettongia penicillata. The sequence continues at coordinate 1,458,957 of JAJHZJ010000097.1, read as the reverse complement.
AAAAGACTTCCCCTTTCCAACTCTGTGGGAAGGTGTCAACCACTCATTATCATCTTGGCCTCCATACCACATTAGTCTTTAAGACTACACAATCCCTTAAGATGTTTTAACTCTATTGGTAGCTGCCAAGGAAAGACATCTCCAGGGCCAAGGGTATCTTGGCACTGAGTCTTCTCCAACATGACCTCCCCTTCCACAAGAAAAGAATTGTCCAGACAGGACTGCCAAGTATGCCCACCTGTTCTCCCACCAACAGCAAGACTGTACAGTCCTACTCATCTGCTACTCCTTTGGGGGCCTTTGGGCCAGATTGGAAAGGATAGAAGCAGTCATGACATTGCTGTTAGAATCCTCTCCAAATATTCATAAAAGGCCCCTCTAGAGAAGGACAGATTTTGTTCCTAGGGCCAAGGACCATGGAGGGAGATGACCACAGCCCTAATTCCTGTCTTGTTCCTAGGCTGGCCATCTGCCAGGAGGCTGCAAGCTTTCAAAGCTGCCTGGGGTGGCTCACTGCCCTCACCTTCATCTCACTCCAGTCCTGACTGGATGCCTGTCATGATGTGTAATCCAAATATCGAAGTTGCATGCTTTGATTTCATTGCAAGGAGTCTTTCTCCCAGCTCCTTTCATACCACTGCCCCCCTTCTCTCTCCCCATTTACTCCAACCCTTTGAAATACTCTCTTATGGTTTTTAAACAGATACTTCTAACCCTATTGCTTAAGGATAGGCAGCCTCCATGGTGCTGAGAGAACCCAGGAAGCCTCCTGCCAACTTCTGAGACTGGTCCAAATGCCAAAATGACCCCTCTGCTAGGAGCTTCCTTGGGAACACTTGTCAGAAGTCTGTCTGGGTTTATGTGGCAAGGATTTGCAGAAGACAGTCTGACTGAAATGGTGACATCACCAGGTACTTATTCCTCTGGGAGCATTCAGACAACATTTTGACAGTACAGACAGCTTAAAGTTTCAAGACGTGCTATGAATGTCTTGGGTACAGGTTTTAAGAAATGATCAGAGGTTAAGGAAAAAAACCTTTTAAAATGCCTGCTTAACAGTCCACCTTTTTTTTTTTTCTGAGATGAGGGAGGTTCCAAGGAAAAGAATAAAATTAGCCAGCTTTGTACAGCTTGTTGGGGGGAGGCACAATACATGGTAACTGTATGCAAATATGTTCCACTTTTCAATGGAAGTCCGCCTTTTCAGTCTCTTGGGCTGTGCTCTCTCCATCTGACAACATGCAACACAGGGTTTGCTTTACCCACAATGCACCATCTCTGCCTCTGTCTCACACAGACACACACACACACACACACACACGCTCACACTCACACTCACATACACACAGTCTCAGTTAGGCTGGAGGACACATCCCCAGCACCCCAGAGTCTTCCCCACCTTCAGCCCTTGTCCTTCTTCCCCCTCCCCTCCCCCCAACTTACCCACAAGTCACACTTCATTCATACTAGTGCTCCTCTCCTCCCCTCTCGCTTCTGTTGCTGGGGAAAGGGCCACATATGGCTGGGAACAAACAGTTCTAGGCAGAATTCAGCTAGTGCAGAACAAAGACTGAGAGTCTGCAAGGGAGGGCAGTCTTCTTGTCTCTACACAAGGCAGTCAGAAGCTGTTCTCAAGCCCCTGCTCCCCTCTCTTGCTTTCTCCTCCTCAGAGGGCACCCTGCGCTCGCTCACTCGCGCTCTCTCTCTCCTTTCTCTCTGCCTGTCCAGCTACTGCACAACACACATCAATTATTCATCGCTTGTCTCCGAGTTTCCAGGCAAAACCAATCACAGATGGAGGCTCTGCTAATGGGGCCGCTGCCGCGGTTGCCAGCAGCCTGTTTGTGCTCGGGCGACAATCCTCCAGAGACAATAAAGGGAATCGGGTTAAGCTAGAAAACTTCACACATCCCTGAGCAGCCCCGAACAGGGGAGAGAGAGAGAGGGAGGAAGAGAGGGGGGTAGAAGGGAGGAGAGAGAGAGAGAGAGAGAGAGAGAGAGAGAGAGAGAGAGAGAGAGAGAGAGAGAGAGAGAGAGAGAGAGAGAGAGAGAGAGAGAGATGCCAGGCTTGGTGGGTACCACGTCTAGGGCTCCCCAGTGAAGCTAGCACATGGGTTGGTTTAAATGCCCCTGGTGGGAAGGACATAGATGGGGTTGGATGAAGGGTGGTTCTTAAGGGGAAAAAAATCAGACACATTTCTTTTTTCTTTTCTTTCTTCCTTTCTTTTTTAGGGGGGGAGGAAGAAGATCGCCCTTCCCTCCAAATAAATAAAGGAAAATCTCACCTCGGCTGTGTGCCAAAGATATGGGGTGCTTCTCTGTCTCTCTAGTGATCCATTTCTTTTTCTCTCTCCCACCACGCGAGCGTCGCACACACCCACCCTCACACACTCTCACGCCACACACACGTTTTCAGACAGACACAACCACTTTACAGAGAGAAGGAGAGAGAGAGAGAGAGAGAGAGAGAGAGAGAGAGAGAGAGAGAGAGAGAGAGAGAGAGAGAGAGAGAGAGAGAGAGAGAGAAATTTTGAGGGGGCTCACATTTCAAACTTACAGGGAGGGCTGGCACGTTTCAGGACAAAGCACAGCTCCAGCCTCCTCTAGAGGTGGCTAACATTCCGGCAGCCCTTGTACTTCCACCCCCACCCCCACCCCATCCATTAATTGGAGGCAACACTTGTTCGAGTGTGTCTAACAAATCATCTCGAAAGCCCAGGGGGCTGGAAAGTCTTTAGATTAGGGAACCCTAGGAGCCTTGAGTAGCTAAGAGCATCAAACCACACCAGCTAATGAGCCCAGGAAGGAAAGGCTGGCTGGGTTCAGACTAGAAGGCCAGCTGGGGGCCAGGAAGGGGGCATTAAAAATGTACCCCAGGCCACATTCTGAATGCTGCTGGGGGTGCAGCGTGCCTGAGCTAGGTGGTAGCCACGGGGAAAGGAGGAGAGGGGAGGCTAGCTCTAAGCCTCCCTACCCACCTGCCTGGGGTAAGGGTGCCTGCCAGGTGCCTTAGTAGTGGACGATTCCTAGGGCTAAAGCCAGGAGTAAAGGGTTGGGTGCCCTTCTTGGTGGGGGCCAAGGGCAGAAAAAGACCGCTGGCTGCAATGGGATTTCCATAGCGAAGGTGACATGGCCCTTCCATTTCCTTTCCATCTCACCCCCTCCTGAGCCCCTTACGCTCTAATTTCTGAAGTCTTGTACAGGATAAGCGTGTGCGTGCACTGCACGCGCATGTGGGGCACAGACGGACACAGACACACAGAGCCAGCGGACCATGTGACCCGCCGGGGAAAACTGGAGGGAGGTTGAAATCTGCTGCAGGCCAGCCTGGCCAGCCCACCCCCTCCAGATGCAGCATCCTGTGGTGGCCTCGGCCACTAGCGCAGGGAAGCCCTTCCTCCCCCAAACAGCAGGGTTGGGCGCCCCACCGAGAGGCGGCCAGCAGTGTCTCCTCTCCAGCCCCCAGGCACACCATGGGAGCAAACTCACAGGGGACCCTTGAAGCTGACCAGATGTCACACACACACACACACACACACACACACACACACTCACACACACACACACCCCAGAGGTTGACAATGCTTTAACTCTTCCTTCCCCCATACCCATCACTGCCCTCAGCCGCCTCTCCTGCCTCTGGGGCTCACCCTGCCTCTGTGACCTTGGCCAGGTCATTTAACCTCTCCTTGCCTCACCTTCCTCATCTGTAAAATGGGGGTAATTATAGCCTCCACCTTCAGTCTTATTGTGCGGATCAAATAAGATAATTATAAAGTGCATCGTGCAGTGTACTATATAAATGTACATTACTGTTATTAAAGCTATTATTATTTAACCTCCCCTTGCCTAGTTTCCTTATTTGTAAAAATAAAGGGCATGGATTGGACTCCCTCAGAGATCTCTTGCATCTGATTCCCATGTCCCCCTATCATCCACCTGTGGAAATGATTTGAATATTGGTAGCAAAATAATAGGTTGCACTTGCTACCAGGAAGAAATAAAGGATGAACAGAGAGTCCTAGAACCTTAGCGGAGGAGACCTTATGTGGTAAACTGGAAATAGCACTCATTCTGGTCTTGCAGAACAAGAGTTACTTAACTTCTCCCTAAGTCTTCAGTCTCCTTATCTACAGAATGAGGTTGGCCCAAATAGCCTCTAAGGGTCCTTTCAGCTCAGGTTCTCTCGATCCAAGCCTTTCATTTTAGACATGCAGAAATGCAGGGCCTTGAGTGCGGAGTGATTTGTCCAAACTCCTATTTCTAGAGCTAGAGAAGAGAACTCAAAATGTTTTCCAGGTGGACACTCGCATTTTGTCCAACGTCTCCCACAGGGAATGTCAGGACAAGGAACTTAGTGTCCCGGTTCATTCCACACCAGCTCACATGGTGCTCATCTCCTGCTTGGGATTATCGGCCCCCTCTAGTCCCCTCCCTCCCCTCTCTTTCCTCAGCCCCCACTGGAGAGCTGATTAAATGTCATTTCTTCCCCACCAGGCTTGCTTCTCAAATTTCCATCTCTCCACACCTCAAAAATCTCCACCAGGGCCTGTCCATTTTTCAGCCTCAGCATCTTTCTTAAAGCCACCCAAATGACTGTTTGCCTTCATAGTGGAAGCGCGTTAGACAAATCACTTATCTCGAAATTATGTCCTTATTCCTTGTGTGACATAAATCTTCAACAGGACTCTAATCCCACCCCATTGCTACTTGAAATATCACTTTCTACGATGACATTTTGAAACAGAGTTGTCATGGGCTTTTCTACTTCCACTCGAGTTAAATGGATTAATTCATACTTCATAACTTGCTGAATTTTAGACAAGAACAGTGTCATGTAGGAGAAATTCATCCCTGTTTCTCTCCCAATCTTTGCCCCTCCCTACCACTTCAGGCCAAAGACCAGATAAAAGTCTTCTGTGGGTCCTTAGGTATGCAGTAGAAGAATATCTCTACAAGCTCTCATCTAACTCAAATTTCACCCATTACTTCAAGGCCCAGCTGAAGTGTAATCTCAGTCAAAAATATCTGCCCTTACTACTGAAGTTATACATATCAACACTCTCAGGACTTAGAGATCCCTTCATATTTTATGATTTCATTCTTTCATTTAAAAAAAATTCATTAAGTGTCTACTGTATTTGAGACATTATAGAAACTACAGGAACTGGTAATATTTTATTCCAATCTTCTTTCTGAATACATTGGTCTTATAATGACATAATAGGTCCAATTAGGCAAATAAAACTCTCATGTTTAATCCAAAATTTAAACCACAAAAGTCAAGGGCCTAATGAATTCTCAAAAATTAAGTATCATTTCAGTATATTTTATTGCATTAAACATTCCTTTAAAGTGGGTGAACAACATGGCCATTGTGATGATTTGTTTAGATTGATTGTACTTTATTACAAGGAAAGGTTCTTTGAAGGTGGAAGGTTCATTGACAAGTGATGGTGATGTTTAGAAAAATATGAACAATAATTTAACATTTTTAAAAAGTAGTTCTGGTGGTGAGCTTACCAAGTATAGTCTATATCATAAAACTATTAACCACAATGGCCCAATATAGGGAGGCAATAATGTGAAAAGAGCATCACCCAGGGAATGGAATGAGGACTTTGGTCCAAAATCTGTCTCTGATATTTGCTACCTTTGAGATTTTGGGTAAGTCACTTAGCATCTCTGGGACTCTGTTAAGTGATCTGTAAATATAAGATTTATACAAATCATAAACTTACGTAAATCATAACATCTATAAATCTATGATTCTTTGAACATTTCCTGCTGAGGCTAGAAAAAAAAATCCCCAAAACTTATTGTCTGCTATAGTACATTGTATAGATAGGCATTTCTGGGTAATAATTCTTATCTAAAAGAGTTGTAATCTGAAAATGATGCTATAGTACAATCAATCCCTAATTATTACATTTTTGGGGACACACAGAATGTGTCACCCATATTCTATAGGATATTCCTGTGAGAAGATGATATATCCCATTCTATAGATGGGTAAAGTGAGGCCCAGGAAACTAGAGATGGCATAGAAAATCCAATCAATTCAGGATGAGGACTGGATGCCTGATAACTTCCAACAACTAACCTGGGCTGGTCCCTTTATCTCTCTTACACTGCTCAGGGTTTGTTACACACTTTGAGAAGATGGCAATTACTGGTATTGTTCACCCAGAATGAGATGAATGAAGAGAGATGTATTTTTCTCATTGTGCAAGAATGTTCAAAACAACTTGCCATGAGTCTCTGGTTTTTGTCTGTGTGTAGAAATGAAAAACATGTTCTTTTTTTCCCAAGACTGGAATCCCATCAACTTGAAGAACACTACATGAGAACATTAAAAACACCAGCCCAGATCAGACTGATGGTCCATGAATGAACCAGGATTCTGTTTCTGAGTAGGGCACCAGGAGTCATGTTATACAAAGAAATCAAGACTCTCCTTGATGTCTATCTCAAAAAATTAAAGACATTCTTTAGTCATTTATGCAACAAGTATTTATGGTGTTCGTGTTGGGGACTACAGTAAAACCTTCCATGACTGTTACTTAATGTCATAGTTCACATGGAATAACATACAGACAGACATAAGTAGCTCACATCACAGCCAGAAGGGACCCCAGCAGGCATAAGATCACAGTAACTTAAGAGCTTGGATTTCAAGCTGGAAGGAACATTACAGGCATTGAAGTTTACAGATTTGGAAGTGAAGGTCAGGAAAGTTAGTTGCCTAAAGTCACACAGCTAATTAAACAGCAGAGCCAGGATTTGAACCCAGATTCTCTGACATCAAATCCAGGACTCTCCATTATTTTACCATCCAGTCCACATCTATACACAATTAGGCTGGAAACTGCCCAATATTAACCAAAAAAAAAACAACAACAAAAAACCCAAACAAACAAAAAAAGAGCCTAGAAGGGTAAATAGGACTTTTCAAATGCTTTAAAACCAGGAAAGTTGAGGCTAGGCCTTTGAGAAGATAAATTACAAATCCTTCTTACTCTTCCCTAGAGGCAGAACCTCTTCTATGTTTTTTATGTCAGTCTATTTTCTATTACTGCATGTATCTGGAAGCAAGAAAACTTGCAATTCTAAAATATTAAGCAATTTGTGCTATCCCCCAGTTCAGACTGAGTTGCCCCCCTTTAAATGGTCCAGACAAATAACTGGGTTGACTACATTTACAAAACACCAAAGCAGAAGTCCTCAAAAGACAGAGAGGCAGGAGTAGAACATGGATGGAATTAAAAGGAAAGCCAAAACTGGACACCCCCCAACCCCACCCTCTGAGTGACTGAAGAAGGAAAGTGAGCAAAAACCTTTCTGGAGGCTAATTCAATTCAAGAAATATTTCATTAAGGAGCCATCCAGTAAGGCGTGAGTTAGTGCAGCTGGGTGCTTTGCTAACCTACCAAAATGACCACTGTACTTGTGCGTGAGACACTCAGACCCTGGGAAAATGATTAGGAAGGGCAAGAAAAGACGGAAAGGAAAATCAGCAGGCAGAGGGCTACCTTCAGGATGGATGTCTTGCCGGCCCAGGACTACAAGTACCCAGAATGCCAGAAGGACCAACAGTCTGGTAGATCTGTTCTCTCTCTCTCTCGCTGTCTGTCTCTCTCTGTGTGTCTGTCTGTCTTTCCCTGTCTCCCTCTCTCTCTGTGTCTGTCTGTCTCTCCCTGTCTCTCTTTCTCTGTGTGTCTGTCTCTCTCCCTGTCTCCCTCTCTCTGTGTGTCTGTCTCTCTCTCCCTGTCTCCCTCTCTCTGTGTGTCTGTGTGTCTGTCTGTCTCTCTTTCCCTGTCTCCCTCTCTCTGTGTGTCTGTCTGTCTCTCTTTCCCTGTCTCTATCTCTCTGTGTGTCTGTCTGTCTCCCTCTCTCTGTGTGTCTGTCTGTCTCTCTTTCTCTGTCTCCCTCTCTCCCTCCTCCTCACTGTGAGCTTGGGCTAGCAATAAATCACAGAGTCGCATCCCAGTTAGACATCAGGCAGCGCACTCGGAGAAGAGGATCCTTTCTCTGCACTCCAGGAACCTTTCAAGCGGAACCCACCTTGACAGGATCAAACCAACTCCATCCGGGAGGGGTAGGGGAGACTTTGCAGGCTGAAGGCACAAGGAAGGAAAATCTCTCCGGGTGGTTCCGGCCTGCCGGCCTGCAGCTCACTACGCTCAGTAGAGAGAGAGCTGGGCTGATTCAAGCCCTGTCCTTATCCTCCCCGCCTAGCTTCCGGCCAGACCTCTCCACTAGCGAAGAAGAGGAGTGGGGGGGCCGAGGGGGGGCGGTGTGACTTTGTGTGCGCGGGTCTGTGGGGGTGGGGTGGGGAACAAGGCAACAGCTTCTGTCTCCATCGGCTCCTCTTTCTCTCATGATGGGTGGGGTTGCTGTATGTACCAGGTCAGTCATTTTTGCAAAAGCCCTACTCAAGCCACTTTGGCGTCTGGACAGCCAGGAGTCAAAAGGGGGCTCACTCCCCTTGCCCCCATTATCTCCCACGACAGTGTTGCTTTCTGTCCATACCTTGGGCCATCAGACCCCTTCTGAAGAGGGTGATGCAAACAGAAGATTACTTGGAGTTGAGCTAAACAGAATAATGAGAACAGAGAATCCACTAGACAGTCCCTCCCTCCCATCCATTGAGTACCTCCCCTTAAAAGGCAGAAGAAGGCAGCAGGACTAGCTTCTACTTGGCAGGAGTTTGTTTATTTGGTTGATCCGAGCTAGGTCGGAGTTAAGAGTCCTAAGGCTTCTGGAAGACCCTGGAGAGCTCTCCTGCTTTGGGCAGGGTCAGGAGTAGACAGACTCTGTGGGGGAGAGCCACTAAGTACCTAGAAGATGACATTAATGAACCCCTGCTAAGTGGGGTGGGGTGGAGATGCAGGTCATTTGTGGATGGACCCAGAGATCTGGCTTCAAAGCCTGCCTCTTGACAGTTGCTAACTATATGACCATGGACAAATCACTTAACCTGGTATGGTGTAAAGAATCCTGGATTTGGGTTTGGAAGGCTGGGTTCAAATCCAGCTCTGTTCATTACTATCTCTGTGACCTCTAGCAAGTTGTTTAATCTCTTTAGACTTCATTTTCCTCATCTGCAAAAAGAGGGGGCTGGATTACATGTTCATTTAGGTTCCTTCTGATTCTAAATTTGTAATCCTAAGAATGTTCTTAGAATCTTGACTTTCTGTTCTGCAAAATGGGGTTGATATCCACAGAACCTACCTCACAGGGATGGTGAGGCAATAATCTGTGTAAAATGTTAGCCATTATCATTGTTTCTTCCATCATAGGGACCAGATGTCCTGAATCACTGAATTCATTTTTCATTCAACAAATATTTTCAAGTTCTGACATTTCTACTTATTGCCCTTCCCCTAAGACTCTAGCTTTCTAGGTTATCTTGGGTCACATTAGGATTGGGGTTAGCCATCTAATGCTTGGTAAACCTGACAACAGGCAGTAAAGTAGCAATTAGTACTGGTTACCTTCAGGAATTACTTCTATACCTGCTCAGCTGTGAAGGAGGTAATGCTCCAGGATGTCTGCCTAAGCTATCAGCACACACATACACACACACACACACACACACAAACACACACACACCAATCTCTGCTAAAACAATTGCACTAACTCTCCTCCAGCAGTCAGGAATATTTTCAGGGCCAGATACCACTCTGCATTCAAGGAGACCAACCCAGTAGAGAAGAGGCAGTAGAGAACTGGTATTAAATTATTATAAATTGAAGTATTTCCACTCTTTTCTTTCATTCTAACCAGCATCAGAATACCCAAGGTCCACATGACTGCTCCTTTAAGAACTCAGAGACAATCTAGTATTGTGAGAGGGGTACCAGATCATGACATAAGAGACCTGGGCTCTACTCCGTTCTGCCACCATTTCATCTTGGACAGGTTACTTAAAGTCTCTAGATTCAGCTCGCTGATCTGCAAAATTACAGGGTTGAACCAGATGACCTCCAAGGTCCCTTCTACAATGCTATGACCTTTCTGGGCCTCAGTTTTCCCATCTGCTAAGATAAAGGGTAGTTTAGCTGATCTCTGAGGGTTTCTCCCACCCTACAACTTTCTATGACAATGAAATCCTATGGAACACTAGACTCTTCAGCCTAGAAACAGGGAGTTGGCAGGTTTTTTGACAGTCAGAAACAGGCAGCTACTGGGAAAACTACATTTCAAAATCAAGGGAGCAAATGTCAAGTCCACACATGCCCATTTAGAATTATTCCACCAAGACCTCCTCCCCAGGGAAGTAATAAAGCACCCAGTACCCTCTGCTGCTGAGCCACAAAACCAAATCTGTCTTTTCTAAACTATCCCTTCAAAAGCAACTTGAGAAATCAATGGGAAGAGATTCATTAGGCACTCTACTGCCCTTCTCAATTCTCTTCCCCACTCCTTAAACAAAATCTAAACCAAAGATTGCTTCCTTCTGAATTTTCCAAGCCCAAGATGTTCCTGCCCAATACATAATTCATAATGAACATGGAAAGAAGGACCTCCAGCCAGGCATAGCACTGGGATCTGGAAGTCATCAATAATGTTGGTTATTGGCTTAGACAGCCTCTACTCCAGATCTTACCATCATCATTCTTAGCTCTGGCTCTAATCCTGTGGACTGGACTTTGACAGAGAGAATGAGAACTTGAGCTGGTGGCTGAGAGGAGAGGGTGAAGATAGAAGCTGGCCAGGATTAGTCCAGTGTCTGCTTTATCAAAGGAGATCAAAGAAGCATTCTGCTGTTTGTACCTACCATCCATCCATCCATCCATCCATCCATCCATCCATCCATCCATCCACCCATCCATCCATCTGGATTGGTGAAATCCCTTCTACCCATGCAGGTGATGCTTTGAAATTTACAACCTTAGAGAGTTTTGGAGGGGGGATTTGAGAGGCACAGTAGCACAACTAGCATGAATCACTGGAAGGAGCTGCACGTAAGTTTTCTGGACCAGTACTCTAACCTTCTTTGGCACGTTATATTACACTAATCTATTCAATTCAACAAGCATTTATTAAGCACTTACTGTGTGCTTACTCACTGTGCTTGGTGATGAGGTTAAAAAGTCAAAACATGAAAAGTTCCTACCCTCAATGGGGTGACATTTTTAGACATAGCTAAGTATATGCAAAATAGAGAGAGCAAATACAAATTTTTTGTGGGGTAGAGAGTACTAACAGCTGGGAGGGGCGGGTCAGGAAAGGCTGCTATATGAGTTGAATTTGGAGCAGAAGTGTCAAATACACAGCCAGCAAGACTCCAAAGGATTAAAAAGTAGTTGAGAAATAGTTAACAAAATTAAAAAATACAAAATAAAAATTAGAACATAATAAATAATAAAAATGAAATGAAAATAGAACATAAATAAAATAAATAATAAAACCAAATAAAAAAGTAAAATAAATAATAAAAGCAAAAAAAATTGAATATAATGTTAATATGTTGTTTTCTATGTCAATACGGAACCCACAAGCATTTTTATGTATGCGTTAGTGGCTCCATTTTTATTGGGATTTGACATTACTGCTTTGGGTGATATCATAGGGATCCTAGGAGGAAGAAGTGAGGGAGAAGACCATCCCAGACATAGAGAAACAGGCTACTCAAAGATAAGAAGGCTGGAGATAGTAGAGGGAATAGCAATGAATACATTTGCTAATGGTATATGCCAAAACCAAATGAATACTTTGCTCTACTGGAGAGTGTTTCTATGCATCATCAGCTTATTTCTACACTTATTACATGAGTTTATGCCTCCCCATCTCCACTTTTGCAGGAACTGTTCCTTCTTTCTTTCCATTTCCTTAAAACATATGGGACTTGGCTGGGAACCAGTTAGGAGCAATTAGAATTTGTTGGCTGATACTGGATCATGGATGTAAGAACTAGAAGGAATTCTGGAGTTTATCTAACCCAAATTCCCCTCAATTTACAGATGAAGAAATTGATGTCCAAGATGCTTAAGTAATTTGCCCTAGGCCTGAGACTTAGTAAATGACAAGCGCCTGGATTCAAATCCAGATTTTCTGGTTCCAAATCCAACTGTTACTTCTCCTGTGTCCTACCACTGTCAGAAAGTGGAATAAAGAGAGTTCTAATCACCAGCTTAATTTTCCAGGTCAAAAAGTTTCAATGGTTATTTATCATCTAAAGGCTCAACCTGGTCTTCAAGACCTAACCTCTTTCTAACCTTTTCAGCATTCACTTTCCTTCACTATATACTCTAGCTCCAAAGGGCAAGTGGCAATTACCTAACACCCCCATGCACTCCCTAGTATAATGACTTTGCTTATGTCAGTGCCTCTGTCTGGAATTCCTGAGCTATCTATCCCCAAGACTATCTGTGCAAATCTTATCCATCCTTCAAAGCCCTGTTCAAATTCGACTGCCTTCAGGTAGCTTTCTCCAGCGTTCACTTTTGCCCCCATCTCTGCTCCTAGACAAAAGGATCTCTTTCTGATTCCACAGCTTTTTTTTTTTGTATTAGAATATAAAATTAGGTCAAGGGTGTTTGAACTTTTGCCTTTTGTACTTCAGCATCTGGCAAACAGTAGGTACTTAGAAATGCTTGTTGATTTCTGCCTCTCAACTTTTCTGATCCTTCTTTCCCTTTAGTTATTTTTGTATGTCTCATCAACACTGTAAGACAATAATAGGCTCTTTGAAGACACTGGGCCTAGAGATGAGCAAACAACTGCTTGGTCATTTGTCTAGGGAAAGTCAAAGAGAGAGGGTAGGGAAGTGGGGGAGAAGTGGAAGGATGTTATATTTTAGGTCAGATTTTAAAGAAGAGTTACTGCCTTATGCAACATCTCACAGCCCAGGTGAGTGCTCCCAATCAGCTATTAGGTCTAATGAGGGGAAAAGTGAGAGGGGCTGGCTCTTGGGCACATTAGGTCTCTCTGTCACATGAGACTGGATTCCAATCATCTCTAAATGGTATTGTACATAATTCTCCCTCTGATCATGGACTTCAGCATCTGGTCTCCTATCCTAGATGCTAGTGAGACTCAGAGTCTCCTGGCACCCTGTTTTCGATAGATGTAAGTTCTTTCAGAGTAAGAGTTGTTTCTTTCTTTATATCTCTTTCTTAGGCACCTAACATAGTACCTGGGAGAAATGAGCTATTCTGGAGTAGATCAGTGCCTCCCAAGATTGACTTGTTGTAAGAATGTAGGATCATAGTTTAAAAGTCATTGAATCCAACCTCCTTATTTTTACAAATGCGGAAACTGAGGTTAGGTGCCCTGCCCATGCGCAAGAAGTATGTAAGGTAGGATTCAAACTCAGGTCCTCTTCCTTCTAACTCAGTGCTCTCTACAGTTGGCCTGTTACTGAGTTAGAATGGAGGTGTCAGGCATAGTGGTATTTCCATGGAAGTAGAAAAAGGAAAACCTTTGGCTTTGGGTTTGGTTGTCTGGATTCTAGACTAGAAGTTCTACCAGGGTTACGAACTGCACGTTGCTAACTTGACTGCATCATACTGGCTTTTCCCCTCTGTAGTTCCTCATATCTCCTTCAAACTAAGGGATTGGATTAGATGATCCCTGAGATCCCTGTAAGCCCTAGAAATCTGAAAATCTTTGAGTAAAAAAGATTTTTTTCTTCTCTAGAACTACTGCCCCAAGACCAGTTTCACCTGGCAGGCCTCAGAAATGCTTCATCTTATTACCTATTCCCTGACCTCTTCACTAGCTCTCTTGCCACCAGGCACCCTGGCCCACCCCCACCTCCTCAGTTCTAGATCAATGATCAAATTAAATCTGTAATTGTTCCTGGAAGGGGTGTGTCAATCTCTTCCTGTATGATTCCATTTACTATCCCCACAATTTTGTGGCCCAAGTGTCCGTCTTTATATACCACTCCCCTATATGTGTTATTAGAATGTATGATCTGTAAGGGCAGAGAATATCTTTATTTTTGTTTCTGTGTTCCCAGATTTAGCACAATATACATGCTTTTTCATTCATTTATAATTGTCATTTTATGGTGCATCAATATTTTATTACATTCATGTATCACAACCAGCCTTTCTTCAATCAATTGACATCTACTTTACTTCTAATTCTTTGCTACCACAGAAAGGGCTGCTGTGACTATTTTGATATATATGGGACCTTTCTAGAATAGAGAACTTCTAAACAGCAACTCCACAGCCCACTCTGCTGGCTCTAATGGGGGGCATTATCTCTTAGTCCTCCCCTCTCCCAATTCTCAGCTTCCTCTCCCCCTTCCCCAGGTCTCATATTCAACTAGAGCATCCTCTTTCCTTTATCTCTTACTAATTTGGACTTAGCTTGAGCTCATTCAGTTTCTATTTTATTGGGAAACACTTTTTTTCCCCAAAGATATTTCAGCCTTGTTCACTCTCCAAATTTCTCTTGATAAAACAGTCCAATTTGGGATCCAATGGAAAGGAATGGCTCCCCCTCCCCAGATGGGATGGGGATACCCGATAAATCCTTTCATTCCATTAAAGCATTGCTCTAAACCAAGTCAACAATAAAAAGATGTACTTAAAACTACCACTCAGTTTCCCCCATGGAGCTTAAGAAACAGACCCATTTCTTGCCGTCTGTGCATCAGGAGGGAGAAGTTTTCATTTTATCTATCACAAGGACCGTTTACACACACATTGGCCCTTCAGACACATGTGGGACCCTCGCCTCCTCATCTCACAGCAGACGTTTAATTGGAAGGAAGTGATTTTAAACATCTGGGGCAAACATCTGAGAGTTGGGCTGAAGACCACACAGAGCCTAGAGGAAATTGAAATATATGCAATTATATCACTTCCTAGTCTGCGTGTGTTTAGGAGAAAGAACAAGATAAACAAATACAGAAGTTTCAAGGGGGTGATGCTTGCCTGCACTTTCTTTCCCCAAGAGAGAAGGAGCTGGGAGCCAGAGAGAGACAAAGGCAACACAGAAGAACAATGTTATTTCCTTATATCTGCTAGTAACCTGGATGTCACCAGGCCAATAGAAGGAAGTCAGTGATGGAGAGACTGGAGAGAGTCCCTTGAGGGGAGAGGAGGAACAAAGAAAATGAAAAAAAAAGAAAGGTTAGCAACCATTTAGCTGAAAATCCTTCTTCCTTCCAGGAAACCAAACACCACCTGGATGATGGTGGGGGGAGAAGAGCAGAGATCTGAACGAGTGGGACAGAAATCCAGGACTGGCTTAAGAGAACAAAATGTTTAGAACTGGAAGATACTGAGTCCAACACTTTCATTTTTCAAAACGAGAAAACTGAGACCCAGAGAAATAAAGTGATATGGGATTTGAACCCAAATTTTCTGACTCCACATACAGGACTCTTCTCTTGTGGATCAAGGGTAGAACAGTAGAGCTGGTAATTTGCTTTGAATTATCTACCTTCTCCTGACCAGAACTACTGAATTCTGAGACAGTAGGGACAAACAACTAATCCATGTTAGTCTGTTATTGATAGAATGGTTTAGAGTTAGAAGCCCAGACTGAGACTGTGAAGGAACTTTAGAGATAATGTAGTCCAAACCCTTTCTTTTACAGATGAAGAAACTGAGGTTCTACTTCATCTGTGACAGAGCCAGGATTTCTCAGATCTTCTGACTCTAAATTCAAGGCTCTGTCCACTCAGCCCATTGCTTCTACATCAGCTATCAACTTGGAGAGGATAATTTCAGTTAAGTGGCAGGGTCAGAAGACAGAATTGGCTCAGACTATATCCATCCTCGAGCCTTTCAGAGGATAGAAGATAAACAAATAAAACAATCCTCTCAATGTCCTTCCTCTTTCTGAACTCCAAGCTTTTCCTATAAATCTCCCATCATTTGTCTGCAGAAATAACTGGGATAGCCAAGGTATAGCTTCATCTAAAGATGGTCAGGGTTGGGTTGGATGCCATTTCGTATACCATTCTTCCACTTTTGGACTACCCTCCCTCTTTCTAGAGGCAATGTGGTGGCACACTGCATTCAGGAAGACCTGGGTTCAAATCCAGACTTAGATACTAACTAGCTATGTGACCATGGGCAAGCCACTTAACCTCTACCTCAGTTTCCTCAACTGTAAAATGGAGATCATTAGCATCTACCTCCCAGGATTGTAGTGAAGATAAAATGAGATGATTTTTGTAGAATGCCTAACATCCTTGTTGCACATAGTGGGTACTAAATAAATGCTTGTTCCCTTGCCCCTCTCCATCCCTTTTCCTCTACCCAACCAAATCTTATCCAGCCATTAAAACTCAAGGCAGATCTTGACCCTCCAAGAATAATCTGCATTTTGAGGTACACTAAAACTATAACGCAAAGAAATAACTAATAGTAGAATTTTAGGCACTTAGATAAACTCTCAGATCCTCAAAAGAGCCAGAATCTATCTCCAGATGTTTTTTAGCTCTCCAGTAGAATTCAACTAAGTAAATTACATAGATATTTATTAGGTACCTACTATGTGCAGACCATGTTCTGAGGATTAGGGATACAAAGACAGAAGAGGCTCTTAGGGGATTTATAGTCTAGAAGGAGGCACAGGACAAGTACACAAATAATTAAAAATAATTAATAGAATATCAAGGAAGAAAAGTGCTACTGAGATGTTCACACAAAATTATATGAGAAATCTGAAGAGGATGCAATTCTCTGTGCCAGGTGGGATCAAGTGTGTGTGTGTGTGTGTG
The DNA here is from genome assembly GCA_023548195.1 of Bettongia penicillata ogilbyi. Lineage (NCBI taxonomy): Eukaryota > Metazoa > Chordata > Mammalia > Diprotodontia > Potoroidae > Bettongia > Bettongia penicillata. Next base: position 1,442,258 of record JAJHZJ010000097.1, on the reverse strand, counting down.
TGTGTGTGTATGGAGGGGCTGTTGATCGGCACACTTCATGTACAAGTTGGCATCTGAAAGAAGAGTGAGAGGCAAAGTGAGAGAAAAGGGCAGGCCTAGAATGTGGGATACTCAGTAGCACTGGTTGGCTGGAAGGTAAGCAATGAACAAGGTACAGGGGATGCGGTAGGGGGATGTACAGTATGAGATGCCAACCAGGCACTCAGAAGTCAGACAGCGTAAGGCCTTGAATGACAGAGTTGGGAATCAGTGCTTTATTGTAAGCATCAGGGGAGCTACTGGAGGCTTTTTATGTTTTGTTTTTTTTCTTAGTAGGATGTTCTCATCAATCCTGAGCAGAGAAGCAGTTTTCCTCTGCAAGACTAGCCCTTGGAAAAGAATGTTTAAGTCAGCAAAATGCATCTTTGGTGTTCCCAACTCTCCTTTCTCCTCCTCCTCCCTCCCCTGGGCATTAGTGCCTTCATGTGACCTGACTGCTCATTCTAGCCTGCCAGCTTCCCTCCCCACCCCCCACAAATGCTGTCAGAATCTACTCTCATGTATGTAGCGCAGGGGTGAAAGGATGCAGAGACATTTGATTTGTTTTCACTTTTAGCTCAAAAATAATTTTTAAAGCATACACAGGAATCATATAATAACTGTTTATTATATCCAAGGCACTGTGGTAGGAGAATGGATTGAGAGACAAAAATGAGAAAAGCAAACAAATCAACCCAATAACAAAAGAGCTCCTGCTGTGAGGAGCTTGGATGCCACTGTGGGAGGGAATATGAGAGAGAAGGAGAGAGTTCTTAGGGTGGCACCTGACCTACACTTGGAAGAAAGCTAGGGATTCCCTGAGAAGGAAAGATAAGGAAGGTGTGCATCAGGAGCAAGGGGGACCCAGGTACCAGCGTGGGAGATGGAATGTCAACTCTGGGGACCAACAAATAGGTCAGTTTGATCAGAACTGAGAGCACAAAGAGACGTCCTATGAAATAAGACCAGAAAGGTAAAGAGGAGCACAATTGTGGAAAGCTTTCAATGCCAGGCTACATATAGGCAAGGCAATAGGGAGCCATTGAGAATTCCTGAGTGGGAATGACATGGAATATGTGTGTGTGTATGTGTGTGTATGTATACGCTAATAGGAAAACTAAAGAGTGATTCTCAGACTTTAAACCTGGCTGGCTAGAAGTATGGGCGTACCTTCAAAAGAAATAGTGCAATTAGGAGAACAGGAGAATTTGGGGGAAAGATGGGCTCCATTTGACACATGTCGAGTTTGAGATGCTGATAGGATGTTCAGGTGGAAATGCACACAGACATTTGGCAATGTGGGACTGAAGTTCAGGAGGAGAGGGATTAAGAGATGGATATAAAGATTCCAGATTCATTTCCATAAAGATAATTAGACCCATGGGAATTGATGAGATCTCCAAGGGAGAGAGGCAGAGGAGAAGAGAAGAGGGTCCTTTGAGTATTCATCTGTAAAAATAGAGTGTTGAATCTAAGGTCCTTGTCAGTGCAAAGACTAAAATGAAAAGTAAAAAGAATAAAAAGACTTCTATAAATTTGTCACTGATGGCCAAGCTCTACTTACAATTCTGTGGATCACAGTATGAAACACAGAGGAGATTTGGGGGCACATCACATTCGTGCTAAAGGCAAATCTATAAATGGCTTCCTATTGCCCAAGACAGGAATCTCGAAAATCCTGTGCATGGTCCTTCATTATTCTCCCTCATCTACCTCATTCCCATGTCCCCAGCTTCATCTTCCTTGGGGGTGGGGGTGTGGACCTTGTCTAAGTCTGCTTCTGAATCTCTGCAGTTCTCAACATCTACTAGGCCCTCTAAACTCCTAGGTGATTAAGGCTTGTTGATTAACATTTGGACTTATCATAGATTTACAGACTGCTAAGAGTAGGGATGCATTTTTGAGGTCAACAAATCTTATCCTTTCATTTTATGGATGAGGAAACTGAGGCCCAGAAGGGAAAAAAAGAGATTTACTCAACATCTCCTAGTTTGTTAGTAGCAGAACCAGGATTTGGACCCCGATCCTGTGATTTCTAGACCTGCCCCCAAAGGGATCTGAAGCGTTAGTTCTCAGACATGATTATGCAACAGAGGGAAAATTCCACCTCAGATTTGGGTCAGATTAAAAGGAAAGTCTTCTGTAAGATTGAGTTTCTTTTCACCTACATGTCATATCCCTTGTTTTGTGTGAAAATCTCTTTGCAGTACAGGTTTTATTTTTTTCCAAACAAATCAGACACTGGTGCCTTGGAAACCCTTCTGGAAGGTTGTCTTTGCCTCACATAAGGGATTTGCAAACCTTTAAAGGTGATGTCATCAATTCCATCCCCTGAGAGGCAGATAGAGAGAATTCATAACAATTACAGCCATCTCAAGGGCAGCCAGGTGGCACAGTGGATAGAGTCTTATCTGGAGTCGGGAAGACTCATCTTCCTGAGTTCAAAAATCCATCCTCAGATACTTACCAGCTGTGTGACCCTAATCAAGTCACTCAACCCTGTCTGTCTCAATTTCCTCATCTATAAAATGAGGTGAAGAAGGAAATGGCAAACCACTCCAGTATCTTTGCCAAGAAAACCCCAAATGGGGTCATGGAGAGTCAGACAGGAATGAAAAGTGACCGAACAACAATAATTATCTCAAAACGGAATGGACTGGCATGTTAAGTACTGGGTTCCCCTCAGGAGATATCTTCAAGCAAAGGTCATTGGACATAGAGGGGATTCTGGTACAAGTCAAATTCAATGGCTGGTGACCCTAGATTCTGAGTCTAGAGCCGGCAGTCAAGGAACCTGGCTTCTGCTCCAAGCTCTGCCACTAACTGGGCAATCCTGAGCATGTCAAAATTGCTTTCAGTCATGAGAACGCGGGATAGGCATAGGGCCTCGATGTTTTATTTTATTGGCACAGGGGACTCCCAGGTAAGGGAGCTCCCTCTAGCACCTTTGGCACCACCTCACATTCTCTGCAACTGCAGTCTTATGAGAGTTGCTTTGAACACTGAGCAGTTAAAAGACTTGGCCAAGGTCACACAGCCAGTATGGGTCAAAAGCAGGACTTGAAGTCAGGTCTTCTAGGCGTTAAGGATGACTCTCTATCCATACTGTTTTACAGCAGGAGTATGTAATATTTTTTGTGTGTGTGTTAGGGACCTCTCTAGCAGTTGGTGAAGTCTATGGACCCCTTCTCAGAAGAATGTTTTTAATTATCGAAAATAAAATGTGTGACATTACCAAAAAACCCCCACAAATTATATAGTGAAATAATCATCAAAAATGGTTTTTTTAAAAAAGAGTTTACAGAGCCTGGATTAAGAACCCCTGACCTGTGAGATCATAGAATAACTTTAGCCTTCAACGAAAATTTAGAAACCACCCAGCACAAACTCATATATATTTTTAATTTGCTTTTTTCAGTGAACAAAAATCGATTTTCTCTCCCTTACACTTTCTTCTATTGAAAAAGAAAAACAAATCCTCATAACAAATAGGCAAACTCATCAGTTTTCAGCCAGAGGAGTTAGGACATTTGTCCAAGGTGACCCCGAAGTTAAGTGACAGCCAGGATTCCAACCCAGATCTCTTTCCACTTCATGTAGCTGTCTCAGCTTCCTTATTTGCTCATTTCCCTTTCTCCCAAACTGGCTAAGCTGGCTCTCCTTCCAAAGCCCAGGCCACACATGGCCCAGATAGCTGCTGTCTCCCCTATGGAGGAGGGTGTGAGAGTTCAGCTGGGGCCATGGGTGGCCTCCAGAGCTTGGCAGGAACAGCTCTTTAAAATGTGCATAGAGGAGAAAGACTGAGGATCTTAGCCCAGCAGGGTCCTTGGAAGTAGGGGAGGAAAAGAAGAGACAGCCAGGTCCATTCACCCCACCCCTCAGGACATACATTCACGATAAAGGCCCCTGGGAAAGTTTAGGGCTGGGGGTGGGACTTGGTGAAGAAGGGTCAGGGTTGCCTCAAACCACTCTCTCTCACAGTACAGGCCCACTTTCCCTGGGAAGCTGACAGACTGTCCACTGGGCCTATGCTGGACAGTTTCCAAGGCCCACAGAGGGAGGACAGTAGTGGTCAAGGGCTGTGGCAGGCTCCTCCCTTCTGGTCCTAGCTTTCTCCCTAGAGACAAAATCAGGCAAACTCCATCCTGCAGTCTTGGAGGGAATGGCGGCCATGAAAGAAGGAACTAAATAGAGAGACAGAGAAAGATGCAGAGGGACTGAGGGAGGGAGGGAGGAGAGAGAGAGAGAGAGAGAGAGAGAGAGAAAGAAAGAGAGGGAGAGAGGGAGAGAGAGAGAGAGAGAGAGAGAGAGAGAGAGAGAGAGAGAGAGAGAGAGAGAGAGAGAGAGAGAAGAGAGAGGGAGAGAGAGAGAGAGAGAAAGAGAGGGAGAGAGAGAGAGAGAGATAGCAGGCAGACCAGGTGCGATCACCTCTGTGGCTCTTCTCTCTCCCAAACCAAAGGAAACTCAGCTCCAACTGGGGAATGCCCAGGGAGAGAGCAAAGGGCAAAGTAGGAAATCTGCTTCTGATGAGGGGGAAAAAGCCAACCCCTCCTCCACAATCACCCTTGGGGCCTTTCATTTTCCTCCCACAGAAAGAAGAATCAAGCTCCTGTCCTCTCATTTTTTCAACTCTCCCCACCAAAGCACCCAAAATGTTATCCCTTTCCAATTAATGCCAGCCACCTTTAACCCAGCCTTCTGCTTCTGTCTGAGGTTTCCCTTCTGATCCCACACCCTCCATTCTGAGACCACCTAGCAGAAAGACTTGCTATATCTACTCCTAAATCCAGGCTCCTCCTTTCCCCCAACCATCCCACTTGGTACATTGGGTTCCTAAACACTAGTGCAGAAAGGAATCCAAATGGATGTGATTTCAATTAATTCAAATTTATGATAGTCTGGATGTGGTCTGGGCTTAACTGGCCCTTGGCTGACTCTCAACCCCACCAGAAAAGTGGGGGAGCTAATTGAGCTTGATAACAAGTAAACAAACTACAGGTGAGGGGGGGGAGGTGTGGATAACCAACATACTCAATAGAACAAGTAGTTTTTGAACACTATTTGCATTCAATAAATATGCTAATTACAAACGGGCGCTAATCTTTTCATTAAAGTAGGGTTCAGGTTTTGGTTTGTTTTTTTTTTCAAATAAATGGAGACAGGACAGCTAGGTGACAAAGTGGTTAGAGTCCCAGCTTAGAGTCAAGAAGACTCATCCTTTCTGAGTTCAAATCCGGCGTTACATACTTACTAGCTGTGTGACCCTGGGCAAGCCAATTTGCCTCAGTTTTCCTCATCTATAAAATGGGTTGAAGAAGGAAATAGCAAACCACTCTAGTATCTTGGCCAAGAAAACCCCAAAGTGGGTCAGAAAGAGTCAAATATGACCAAAGAGACTGACCCACAAAAAAATACAGAAAATACATGCTCAGAACTGAATTGGAAGGAGGACCTGGAGGGTCCCCCTCCATCCTCCTCTGGAATTCTTTAGAGAAAACTGCACTTTCAGTGAGTAGGAGTACAGCTCTTTACTTCCAAGAGCATCTATATTGTAAAAGAAGAATTGGAGATGACTTCTACAGGGTGAAGATAGAAAGATGTCTCTTTTGGGTCCTGTCTTTGTAGGTCAGAGCCTTTGTGGTGTCTTGTGCAGCAAAGACGCTTACAAAGGCTACTGGGATGGTGCACCTAGGGAGGTTGCAGCCTAGCCAAGACCCAGGGATGGGTTGGTGGGGGAGCAGTGGTGTAGAATTCAATGTCAATGACATATGGAAGAGGCCATGTGGTGCAGTCATATAGCAGGAGGGGGAAATGACAGATCCCTACTCCGAGGGTTGGTACTGAGATAGTTAGAGAACTGGAAGAAGGCCTCCAATGCACTGGGTGGATCCTCAACCAAAGACTTTTCAAGATACCAAAAATCACTCAAGATAGGGAATGATTAGATTACAAATGCATTTAATTATATAAGTGAATGCAATAGCTTTCTTTTAAAATGTTCTGTAATTCAGAAGTGGAAAAAGTGCTAGACTTAGAGTCTAATGATCCGGATTCTAATTCTGGCACTGTCATTTATTACCTGGGTAACTTTGGACAAATTACTTAACCTTCCTCAGTTTCTTTGCCTATAAAAGAGAAAGGGGTTACACTGGATGGACCCTGAGGTCCTTTCCAGATTACAATCTATGAGCTGAGATTTAAACACTTGGCCCCTTCCTACTTGTCCAGTCTTCTTATACCTTACTTTCCCTCATGGCATCCTGCTATATTTGCATTTCTTGAAAACGCTGGTCTGTCTGCTATCTTCCATGCTTTTGTCTTGGCTGTCCCCCAAGCATGCCTGGAATACCATCACTTCCATCATGTAGTTTCCCTAGATTCTGCAGGGGGCCTTAATGCACCCCCCCCCATTACCTTCACCTATCTATTCTTTATATCTTCCATGTACTAGTTATTTACATGTTAGAATGTGACCTCTGAGAGCAGGGATAACTTTCTGCCTTTCTTCGTATCCCCAGGGTTTAGTACAGTTCCTGGCACATTTATTAAATGCTTTTTGACCCTTGAGTGACCCATCGACTACAACCTGATTTCCTCCTTTCATTCAACCTTTGGTTCAGTTTGGACTACCTAGAGTCCTTTTCAAAAACTCTAGTGCCAAGTCAGCCAATGCCCAGCCAAGCCCAGGATCCATTTCACTTTCACACCTTCCAATCCACCCAAATCCCTCCTTCTAGGGGGCCCCAGCAGTAAGAGGGGGAGAATGCTAAGTACCTTCTTAGGACCAAGGCTCCCTGGGCTTTAATCCTCTTACCTGGCTTACTCTCTCCTCCAGAATTAATTGCTGCCTGGATAACTTTATTTTAAGTCTTGCCCAGCCCCGGGCATCCTCAGGGTAGAAAGTGCCCATGGAATTTTGGAGAATCTTGCTTTGTCAGCCAACTTCCTGTATGAGATTTCAGGTAGGACGGTCTGAGGTTGAGCGCATGCTAGCCAGAGGCAATTACCCTCCCTGGGCACCAGCAACATCAGACCCAAGGACTTTATCACCAATGAAGGTTGCACTCACCACCTCCATCTTCCTGTTACCTTCCCTCTGGGGAAACCACCATTCATTCCTCAATAACCTCATACCAGCCACATTTCTTAGGCTACCTATAGGGCTAGAAAAGGAATCTTAGAAGCCATGTAGTCCAAATATGAGCTATTTTAGAACAGGTACCATTGCCTTTCAAAAGCACTTAATAAATATGTGTTAACTGACTGGTCCCTTTTACACACACACACACACACACACACACACACACACACACACATACACACACACACAGATATTCCTAAGGAACACATCTGACCAGGTCACTTCTTTGCTCAAGAACCTTTAATGGATCCCCACGGCCTTCAAGGCAAAGCACAAATTCCTCTATTTGGCATAATTTGGATCTGAGCCTATCTTCTCTACACACTCAAGTCAGGTGGGCATTAATTTGCTCTTACCAACACACAACAGGGAACCTCCACCCCCAAGCTGATGCTCATGCTATTTTCTGTCCCACCCCTCCAATGCCCTCTTGGATTCCTAGTTCTTGGAATTTTGGCATAGCTTGAGTATTGCCTCTTTCAATAGATTTTCTCCAATTTTCCTAGAAGTTAATGCAGACTCTCCCCATCCGAACTGCTGTCCAATTGCTATTTATTTATTTTGTGAATATCCTAGATTTATTTGTCTGTGAATATATGGTAGTCTCCCAGAAAAAATGCAAACTCCTTGAAGGCAGGGAGTAGCTCACTTTTTAATTTTGTATCCTCAGTATGAGCATGACATAATGTCTGGCACGAGGTAAAAGCTCTGAAAATACCAGTAGATGATTTGTTTGTTGGATGGAAGAGAGGAGGGCCTCATCTAGACTCAGAGTTAGGACTAGAACCCAGGAGTTCCATCCAGGTAGAGAAGGTTAGTGCTCCCTCCATGACCCCATGCTGCTTATCTGAGACCCCAAAGCCAAAGGATGATTGAGACCTGACAGAGAGCACTGCATCCCACACGGGGATGACTATAGTGTTGGGGGAGGCTGTGGCTGACTTGGCCTTGACTACTTTCCCAATGCTGATCTGGGAATTTTTTTGGAGATGAATGAATGAATGAAGCAAGCATTTATTAGGAGCTTATTCTGTGTAAAGCAATGTGCTAAGTGTTGGGGAGATAACAGAGTTAAGACAGTCTCTGCTCTCCAGGTGCATGGAAACTTTCAATGGAGAGATGGCAAAATCCCATGGTGCTTAGGGTATACTTGTTTCATCTCCATCCCAGGATGACTGAGAATCCATCCTAAGCCCATTCTGCTCTAGCTCATCACCTCTCTCTATGAATGTGCCTTTCCTCAGTGAGCATACAGAAGTTGGCCGTGTTTTTTCACCAAACACCAATCTTCCCCATAGACTTAGAGACTGCTGGGCTCCCTAAACTCTTTCAGGTGATGTCATTTAACCTTTCCAACATCTATCCTGGGATGAGTTTGTCTGGATTTTTGACAAGAAAATTAACTGCACAGAGGACATACAGTAGTCTTTAGACATCAGGGAGCAGGATTGAAAGGCAAGTGCTTTTAAGTGGGTGTAGCAGAATTTTGGAGGCCGGCCAATTTTCAGATTCCACCTCTCCTGCTCTGTGCACTGAATGTGTCAGATAATCCCTAGCCCATCTGAAATTCAGAAACAGCTCCAAGCCTGGTCAGTTTACCTTCCAGACAGAGAACGAGTGAAGCATGATTTTATTCTGTGAATTACTTAGGGCACATCAGGCATCCATGACCAAGTTGCCACTGGCTGGCTGGAGAATGTCACAAGTGGGGAGTGTGGAAAACCTGCTTTTGCCAGGAGAGAAGGCTCTCAGTACCCCCCATAGTTCATTTGGATGCTTCACATCTGGGTGGAGACAGAGAAGTATGTTTTCTAGGGACAGAAGATGGTGAATTTCAGGGGAAAAGTGAAATTTTAGATTTTGGATGCCCCAATTTGATCCCTGGGAATAAGCTTATAGAACTCTCAAAACTTAATGGACAAATATAAAGATGAACTAGAAAGATATAATGCTCCTTTGGAATCCTTCTCTAATTAGGATCATTCTCTTGGTAAGCAGTTATCCTGATAGTAAACCTCCACATAGATTGCGTGTATGCTTCTGATACCCTGATACCCTGGTATAGCTGAAGAGGTCTGACTTCAGAAGCCCACAGACAGGCTGGGGTTACTGCTCTTACCAGAAATGATATGGGAGAAATAATGCTTAGAATTGGAGTTAAGACTACTTGTGTTCAAATCTCACCTCCAACACTTATTAGATATTTCCTCTTAAGTCAAACAATTTCTCTGAGCCTCAATTTCCTTATCTATAAAATGGGGTTAATGATGCCTGGTGCGTCTAGCTGTGAGGTTCAAAGGCTTGGAAATTAATCAGTCATCAAGCATTTATTAAGACCTATCTAAGTGGCAGACATTGTCCTAGGGATACAAAGACGGAAATGAAATCCTTGCCCTCAAGGATCTAAAATTCAATAGCAGGAGAAAATATATATGCATAGAGATGCACAGAAAATATACATACAAAAATAAATACAAGGCAATTTCAAGGAGAAGGTATCAGCAGCCGAGAGTAGCGGGTTGGGGATAAAGGCAAAGAGATCAGGAAAGGTCTCATATAAAAGGGGGCATCTGACCTGTAAAAGGTTTTGAAGACATTAAAGCACCATAGAAATATCAGTTATTAGGATCCAGTCCCTAATATGACCCTTACAACATCTTTGTGAAGTAGGTTGGAATTATTATCCCCAGAGGACATGTGAGGAAATTGGAGCCAAGAAAGGTAAAGTGGGTTACCCAAGAGACAAAAACTGAGAATTCTAGAGTCCTTTCCAGTAGACTGAGTCCTAATCATTCAAAGATAGGGAGCTTAATACATCCAAGGCTCCCTCTAAAAGAATCCCATCACCTACCTCCAGCCTTCCTGTTTCTGCCTCTCTAGGCAAGTAGGCAACTTAAGATTTTTTTTTTTTAAACCTGTCAATTCTCCTGTCTTTCCTGGGCTGATACAGTGACAAATATATGTTTGTTTGGAGTGGAGAGACCTAAGTTCAGATCTCACCTCAGACATTTCAGGATCCCTGATCTCA